>JAQJVK010000009.1:32384088-32984088 GCA_035578135.1 Flexamia atlantica | reverse complement strand
TATAGAAGATACCTGTAGAAGTATTTTTGTCCGAAGACCCAACCTTGAATTAGTGTAGAACACCCCCATATCAGACATTAAAGATGGCCGCCATTGCATTCATAAATTGCTCTATAATTCCGGTAATAGTATTCCGATCTTGATAAACCTTTTTTTGTTTGAAAGATATCGTTATAGAACAATTTATGAATGTAATGGCGGCCATCTTTAATGGTTGATATGGGGGTGTTCTACACGAATTCAAGGTTGGATCTTCGGACAAAAATACTTCTACAGGTATCTTCTATACACATACCAAGTGGCTAAGCTGTATCAAAAAGTGCAAGGTTTTTACGCTAACCACACGTACTATGATGGTTTGAGATTATGTTTCAATCGTGTTTTCCTTTCAATATAATAATCATTTTTGAGGTCTGTATTCGTTTATCCGTTCAGAGAGTGAATGTTTTGTATATTTCGGGACTAAAAAAGTGCCACCCTCATGAGGATTTTCGCTTTTCGCAAGTCATGGGCACCAACATTGTTTTACTTGAGACAATGCTTTACTTAAGTGGCTATGTGATATAATTGTACACTTCACCTAACTCTCTTAACATATAAATCAGTATTAAGTCAACGTCAAAGGTATGATTAACATGCAATTTGTATCCACCTTGATATCCTTGTATCAATCGTTTCCTTGATTCCTAATGTGTCCTGTGCACCGAGTTGCCGACGTGATTGGAAGTGAATGTTAACGAAGTTCAAGAATTATTTGAATTTGACTGAATTTAAGTTCTATTTACCGTCATGATGTTTTGCACTTATTTATAAAAAAATAAAAGAGCATAAAAAATCATTAATAGCAAGAATGAAGGATCTTGGCATAAAATTATAAGTATATTATTTTTGAAAATAACGAACAGTAAAGCTTTTGTGTGTTATTCTTAAACTTCAAAAAAGAATGGGCTAAAGAAATGAAACTCAAAGTTTAAATCGCCGGGAGCCATGGTCATTAGTGTTCTCAAAGTAATACATTATTCATAAGAAATGCGCGAAACTTGGGGTTTTGTGTTATTATATTTCTCAATTTGATAATAATAAGATTATCTATATAATTATTTGGAGAGTGGTTGAACAAACGAACGGTACCTTTTTATCGCTAAAACTTTTAAGGTTTTATATGTCGAGTTAAGTTATGGCCATTACATAGCTCAAAACTGTTATATTTTCAGTTGAAGTTTCCGGCTTATATTGAAACATGCTTGTAATTTGAGATGTAAATTTGCTTATGTAAATAAACTAAACCAAATAGTCCTTGCCTATATTATATATTAAATTATATTTTTTTCCTACGAACCACCGCTCTCAGTAAGTCCCCGGTAAAAATAGCCCCAGTAATAGAGGCCTCGGTATTTTACCAAAACGTCTTTTTCCTCAAACCAATTTTGAAGGAGATATGGATAGTTTATTTTAAAGAAAATTAACGGTAATGTTTTTGTAAATTAGATGAATTGAAGAAATATATATAAACATAATTCTGCTCAATATTGCAATATTGAAATATGTTCAGAATATGCTCAATATTCTTCTTAACTAATTTTAACTAGTGACATTACCTAAACCGTCTGTCGTGCGAATGCAAATTGAACCTGGCAGACAAGGACTAAACCTAGTAGTATCTTGTGACCCACTTTTGTGAGTTACATTATGTCGGGCTGTAACACACTGTAAAGTTTGAACACCTCTCTGCCAACTTACTAAATGTTAGTATGTTGAATTATGTCTTTATATAAAGTTTAAACAAATCTAATTGAGAATCCTTAAACCACGAAATAACAACTTTTAACAACTGAGCTAATGCCGAATGCTAGTAAAAGATATGTGGTAGTCTAGCCATAAAAATTTTAAAAAAGCCTGTAGATTACCTGTAGAACGCTTTTTTGTGTGTTATGATTGATTGGATTACACAATTGTTTCTTCGTATTGACATTTTCACGTCTGAGATTTGGAATCGAACTTTTCAAATTACTGAGGCTTAACTAGTCTCAACAGTTGATTCAATATAGATTTTATACTTTTTAATGGTTTCTGAAGGATATGTTAGAGAAATAAGTATAATCAATCATATAGTCTATGTATTTCAATACCTTACATTTCAGAAGTTTCCATGTACATGTTGTAATATGTTGTTTTATAACAACGAATACATGTATTATTCGAACTGAAATCAAATATATTTCAGTTGTTAACTACTTCGTTTGACTAGGGTAAAGAATCTGTTAAAGGGCCGCTATAGGGAAGAAAATGATCATTTTTCTTTGAGGAGATTCTCTTATTTATCTTTGTGACGTATATGTACGAATACATGAAATTATATAAGTTAATTAACTTTTTCTTTGGTTATTAATACAGCCAAATAAAATAGTTTTTTTGTTTGCTTGTGGAAAATTATATGATGGTAATAAACTTTGTATTTGATTAATTGTAAATACCCGTGTTGATGGGCATAAATATGGAAAAAAGACTTTGTAATGTTTAAAAATTTCAAATGTTACAGGAATTTTTAAAGATTACTCATTAAAATTCACCTCATTAATAACGGTGAAGAATAAAAGTAAATTCATTTTAAATTGAATTACCTCCCAAACTATTTTGCCTTGTTTTGAGATTTTAAATTAATTATTAAAAAATTATTTACATCAGTTATATTTTTCTTTAATTAATTGTTTATTAAATTGTTTAAGATTTTTTTATCATAATCTTAACCTAGCGTTAGACACCCAATTCATTACAGAAAATATATTATTTTACTCTTTGTAATATTCGTTAGATTATATATAAGAATTGATGAAAGTGGAATAGAGTCTGTATTGAGGAAAAATTATTGTTGCCATTTAACTCCTCTTCATAATTAGCTTTAAACATAAACAAACATTTATACGAAACGTTACTCGAGAAATGCAAGTCAGTTCGAGAACAAGTACAAGGTTATTAACTTATTTTTTCACAAATTTATTTATATACCTCGTGAGTTTAATAACAAACTTTCGAGTTAATAATGATGATACCATTTTTTGTCATGGTAACAAATAAACAATAATAGGTAACTAAAATCATTTGCTCACCTTTCTTCCTAGGTTAAAACCTTTTATGATATCATAAAGTTGGAACACTGTGTTGTTTAATGTAAGTAAATTACAGCTGATTTTTGGGCCAAGGCTCACATCTTCTGATGTTCCGGAAATAATTGACGACTAATAACATCGAGGTTTAGTAAAAATAATAATCTTAAGTAATTAATATCGTTAACATTTAGTTTGAAAATGTTCATAATTTGAAATTTATGTAACTTAAATAAACCCAGATTATTTTTAATGCCGTGTGCTTAAAGTAGTGTGTCATAAATATATGTTGTGAGGAGGATAAATATATATTTGATAAATTCTGGAAAAATTGGGGGGGGGGGGGGGATTAGCGTCGTAGCTCTTGGAGGGGATCGGCACCCTTGGCAGTGAGAAGGCAACAAAGTTAAATCTGAAAGTTCTTACAGTTTTTTACAGCACTTTCTAATCCGCAGAGTGCGACGAGTTATACATACTGCTTACAGTAGCAATAGTACAAATAAGACGATTGCACCCAGCGATAAATGTAATTCTACTTACATTTAAATATCAAAATTCTTTCGTAAACTGTTGCATATATAACTAAAATAACTCACCCGTATTTTGAGATTTGAGACTTTTAGGTAAACACTGTAGTCTTTTTAGTAGCCACCTAATATATTACAAGAATGATCTGGTTAAATTTTACGAATAAAATCTCGTAATATACAAAGGGGCCATAACACTTGACTATTTTCTGTACAAAACCTATGCAAAACTGACCAATTATTGTGGGTAACAAATATTTTTTGGTTTACCAACAGTTGCCTCCAATGAAAGGACATTCCCTGAGTCATTGTGTGGTGTTGCAGTCCTCAGGTACCTACCAACCTTGGGGCGGAATATCGGTAAGGGGATTAGTAAAACTTTTTTTTTGCAGTTGAGTATGCGGCGGAATATTGGTGCGGCTACAAATTCTACCCACCTTCAGGTAAACGGCACTGACTAATTCCTTAGACGGACTAATTTGGCGGAAACTATTGAGACGTTTCAGCCCTCTGTAATCGTGTCGACACATTGAAATACATATACGAAGTCATAAAACACGTCACATATCATACTTTTTTATATCATTTTTATTGTAAATGTGGTCCTTGACAAAAACACCAAAAATACCTTTTTTTCTTATAATTATGTATTGATAGACAAATTTATAAACCCGGATTTTTTTTGAATGGCAGCTAGAGTGCAGCAGGGATTCCTGGTTATTTTTGTCACGTTAATAAGGGAGATTTACTCAACAGCTGCCCTTTCTTCTTGATACAATTTTTTTATGTAAAATCTTCTAATTATTTACCGCTAATTTTAATCACAACATTTAGTGCCACAAAAGATATTTTTATGTCGAAGTAGCGAAGGGTAGCTATACCCTAGCCCTAAAAAAAAATCACAACATTTTAATTCAAAGAGCGAAATTTATTGAGGTCGAATCGTATATAAGCTATGTAATGCAGTTGCACTGTGTTAATTTTAATGTTATAAAATAATGAAAATAAATTTAAAATACAATTGTTAAATTAGTTTACTACACCAAATTTGTTCGAATGGGCTCCCCCGTGAATTGCGGATTGAGTCCCGCTTCAACCACAATAGTTTTAATGAGTTGAGGTTGAGCCAGCGTTATATGAAACCGCAGCGACTTCACCGCAGACTCTGATGGCATTGTCAAATATTCTTAGTCCTCAAAAGATATACAGGAATTTTAACAACATGTGTTCTGTAGTGCATAATTTAAAAGACAAATAGTCCCAGAACCCGTTACTTGCAAAAATTAGATGACATCCATTGTCAGAGATGGTACAATTAACCATAATCTGTTTTTTATGATATTATTTGTTTGATATCAATAGTTGAACTTTGTATGAGGAAATAAATTTTTACTTCCCTCTTTTATAAGCTTAGGTACTATTTCAAATGAATATAGACTTAGATGTGGTGTTTCTACATCATCGAAACAAATAATCTGTAACCGTAGTGATCATAAATATTTATTTTCCATCCTGTAATAAGTAAGTTTTTTAATTTTAGTGGCCAACGTATAACAGTAGTTTACTACACAAAAGAAAATCGCCCATTAACCGAAATTTCCCGACAAAGGGCCAAAGAGAAGGAGCCAATTTTTCCTTTCAAAACAAAAATGTTGTAGATAAAACGGAGTTTTTTAAGTTCTATGTTGGAGGTGATGAGTATAAGTTTTGATTTTAGATTTTCTCGAACATTTGCCATTACTGATGAAACTTGTTGTGCAACATGTTTTTTTACATGTTTTTCAATCAGTGATGACAAATGTCCACAAAAATCAAAATCAAATCAAGTAAAATACGATTACTTGTTGTAAAATATGATAACAATTTACACTATTATTTCTTGGTTCAACTAGGTCTATATCAAGATTGCGAAAAAGGATTAATTAGCCTTGAAGAGTTTGTGTTTTAAAAGTGGAGAAAATCTGTCGTCATCAAAGCAAAAATTATTTCATGGAACGTCAACATTATGATATTTTCTTATTAATTTTCCAAACGATGAATCTTTAATATTCTCGAAACAAATATTATTATCACATTCCTTGAAAATATGTCGTTGGATTAAAATTTTATTGTATTGCTCCCTTTTAAGTGAAAGCGTCACCATAGTGTAGTATTAAATTTGTTACAATTAGCTGAATGCACTTATCTTTGACAAAGGGGCGTTATAATATAAAGCTGGCCATTACATTGCACTTTAATTAAAATTATTCAAACTATTCACTTTGTTTTGAAGAACACTACATGTTAGTTGAATTTCCTAAATAAGTAATTTCATTTTAACAGGCTTTTCACAAACTGTTAAGGAAACTAAGATGCTCAATAGAGATTATTAAATAAGAATAATGCAATTCAATTCAGTACATATCAATCTCAATTACTAAGACTGATAATTACCCAAGGGCATCAAGCCCTAAGTTTCTTGAGGGTTAAGGAAGGGGAAAACATTGGAATGAAGTTCGCTCCCTTCTAGATTTCCACGATTAGTTAAAGTTTTCTAGATTTGGTATAATTCTCGTGTTGCCATTCGTAGGGCATCAGTGGGGTAGGATTGTTTTCATTATTTTAAGATACGTAACTCGGAAAATTCAGCAACTCTACCAAAGTCCAATAATATTATATACTTTATGTTTAAAATTTTCTACCAATAAATGTCATACCATAAACACTATACTTTGGTTAAAAATATTGCTATTTCTATGTAAATATCAAAAACTAGAATGAAGAACTCGTTTCCAAATCGGCCTGATCCAAATATGACATTTTTCAGGAATAAGCTTTTTTACTGTAACTATTCTTTCTTACAAAAACTATCCTAAGCCACGAGTGCAAATTATTTTCTTTTTTATTTTAATAAAATAAAGAGTAAAAATCAAGAGTTTAATTATTTTATTAATAAATTTTAAAGTTTTTTCTTTTAGATTGACTAGTTAAGCCTAAACATATATATAAGCGCGTGTTTCCAATGATGATGTTTAATCAACTGTAATCGAGTTCAGTTGATGAAGTTGTGATAGGATTATTTTCCTAAATAACGAGAAATAAGAACTATTAGAGACACCCTAAATGAAGCTTAATGGTAGTTTCAATTAACCAAGGTTGTCAAGGATGGCCGATGGTGATAGGGTGGTGATTGGTAAAGTTGTGCATAGCTTGGTCATTGAAAACACATAGCTGAGTGTTGTAGTACACACTTCCTGAAGCTTATTGTACTGGACAATATAATCACGAAACAGCTTAGCTGTTATTTTTAACTACCAGCGTTTTTCCTGTAAAAGTGAATAAAACCGCACGGTTTTCAAGGTGGAAAGCTATTAGTTAATTGTTAATTTCTCCAGATGCCAGAAGCAAGGCATTTGTGTGATGGTTGGTGAACCATCTAATTACGGCGCATCCGGTCCTCTTTGGAGTGTCGTTTGATGTACAGACTCAGAGTCTCGGAATGTGGTTTAGGCTGGTTGAATGCTTAGAAGCTAATTTGAAATAATGAGGTTTTATTCTATTAATAGAAACGCTAAGGATTTTTTAAGTTTTAAGATAAATCCAGACTCTATGAAAAAAACAAAGACGAATAAGATACGTTTCAAAACACAATAACAACTTATTTAGACCTTTTCATCATATGTCACATTTTATATGTTATTATATGTTGAATATACGTTTTTTTTTGTTTGGGTGAAGGTACAAAAAAAATTATTAGTCATTTTTAGTTTATTTTCTTGTATTTTCAGGATATCAATCAATAAATCATAAAATTATTTTCGTGCTCACCAGCTCTAATCAACGTCTCCCCTGCGGTATAGATAAAACAAGGTAAATACACCCGGTAGACCTATAGATCAGGTTGATGTGTAGCTGAATGTTGGACGGTGTAACACATTGCAATTGGGTTCACTCTCGAAACACCTGGTGTTCTTAGCATCATTACATGTGGCAATCAGAATCGTCTTTATCAACAGTAAAACGTATTATTATTATTAGTATCACTTGATTGTACTTTAGATGTCTGTATATCTAAGTAAAAATTCATGTTAATAAAACATCATGTTTTTATTCCTCCTACGTTAAAATTACATTTTAATTACTAATGACAGTATATTATGATTGAAACAAAACTAATAGCCTTGTGTTTTCAATATAAATTTGTTGTAGGTTTATCTAATTAGTAAGAAGATTATCATTAAGGTAAAATAAAAATCGTATATTTTCCTCTAATCTTTTTATTCCTACACAAAGTACCACTATTATTGAGTGGTTGGTCATTAAATAAGTATATGGTTATAGCTATAAATGAATATTATAAATATAATATTCATTTATAGCTATAACCATAAATATATGGCAGAATAATGGCATAGTAATAATATAATAATAAAAAATTAAAAATACAGTTTTCAGAGTCGTTTGCCGTTTTTTCATACGTTATATTTTATTTTCAGTAAACTGAGACACATGGTTTTTAGGAATTCAGTAAAGGAAACCAAATGTAAAATTAAATCCTTAAAAAAATCCTAATCTACTCTGTTGCAATTCAAAACAGTCTCGAAGTAAACGAAAAAACGATCACGTCCACAAACCTTCACCTGGGATGAGAAACTATACTACATACCCAAATAAATTTAAACTCAAACAATACTTTCGAATAATTTTTTTTTTCAAAGCTTTAGGATCTGCAAAATTGAAACCAGAACATTCAGTCCCTACTTAAATGATCTACATTTTCCGCAAATGGATGTGGGTAACCATATGGTACGAGGCCTGTTCCTTCCTACCAATTTATATTTTTATCGACCAAATATTCACTTTATGTCTTCTCTTGATAAAAAGAAGTTGCTTGATTTCTTGCGGAAAAAACTTATATATATATAATGTATATATATATATATATATAATGTATATATATATATATATATACATTATATATATATATATATATATATTTATTTATTTATGTTAAACTATAACAGAAGTAATACACTACTCTTTAAGAATTTTCTTTTTTCATAAACAATAACTTAATAATGTTCTTATTGTGATTGAGCAATGAAACTTGGTTAATTACTGAATAAAAATCCCTAAAAGCGCTCAAACTACAGTCTAACATCATTTATTAGATATACAGAGTACTGCTGTATTAAGATTTATTTCAAATTATAGTAATTTTAGTAACATGTTTTCTCGAGGGTTTAACTCGTAGCTAAACGGAATTCGATATATGGAGGCACAGTTTTTTTAGTAAAGAATCTTGGTTTTTTTAAGCGAAAGTATAGTGAAACCTAGATTATCCGTGGTAATCATGAGAAGAGCGTTCGCGGATAGCTTAAAACTACGATTAATGTGAGTGATAGAAATTAATACAATTTGTTTAAAGAGGTTGGCGGCCTCTTTTTACCTTACATTTGCCCCCCCCACATGGGCCTCAGGCCTGTGCGTGGAAGTTATCAAGCAAACCCAAGGAGTGAGCCGGTACAGTACTAGGATGAACAGTACTGCTAAAAGTATGCGGCATCATCGGGACTCGATCCTGCGACTCTGCCGCCACAGTACCGGGGCCGAGTGCGCTACCAACTGCGCTACCGACTCACTATATATATATATATATATATATATATATAATAAAAGAGTGAGGTTTATCTCAAAAACCCCTGTTTTTAGGAATTTTAATTTTTTATAGCAAGAAGGTTTAATCTTTACAATCTTCACACTTTCAATTCACCAGCAACGACGAAAGTATGGATGGTAAAAGTAAAGAGCATAACAAAGACAAGGACCGAATCGCCATCGTTGACTTTAAATTATTTTCAGTTTCACGCAAATTGAGAGTAATCACAATTTATTTGTGTATTGAGTAAGTAGAGAGCAAGATTGACTTTAAATTTGGGTATATTTACAGCCCTTAAATTTGGGTTTTACTGTTTAACTAAGCATTTGTTTTAAAGATTAACTTTTCCGAAAACAGTAGTTTTTACCAGTTTTAAAATTGAACAAACCTGGATTTTGGAGCCATTTATAGTTAATGGAGGAAAAAAAATAATTTTGATTTTTTAGTGTCCTTCTTTTATTTATTTTATCCTCCGTTAGAATAACGTATTATTAAGCTAGGGCATTGATTATTTTTCCACCTACAATGGAATTAATTTTGCAACTATTGCAATAGTACCGTAACGTAAAGCGAGTTGCAATCTGCAATTGGGAAGTGGATGTCCATATTTCTCCCTAAGGAGGCCACCTTATCAGATATCTCCGTGACGTCTAAGTAATGAGTCCAAGGTTTTATACCTCCGAAGTTACGTTATTTTGATTTTTAAAACAGGTTTAAGTGGAATTGCATATAGCAAAGTAATTTCTGGTGGTCATTACACTTGTCAGCAGTAATACGAATTAAAAGGTATATTTTAAAATAATCTAGTTTTGTTTCTACTTAACAACTAAATTTCAATGAGTTAAAAAACATTAAAAGTTAAAATTCAATTTAATATTATTTAAACTAAAAAACTAATTTGAAGTTTAAATTCAGAGATTTAAAACATTGTCTTCTATTAATCTAGCGTATTATAAATTTATAAAAAGTAATTTCTTTAAAAAAAGGTTGTAGATTAAATTTTATTGCAGACATTTCTTAAGTGTGGTTAAAGAATAAAATTGGAATTGCTCACACATTAAATACTGTTATAATACTAGTTACATTGTGTTTGTTGTAGGCTAATTTTTCGGGATATAGAAAACAAAAGTTATAGTCTCGTTTACCTCAGAGTATTTATCAAATGTATGTTTTAAATTAACAACTAAGAATGGAATCTCAATTCACCCACAAAGGGTTTTAATGATTTGAGGGCTATGTTAGCAGAACATGAAACCACACAAATTCACCAAATATACCAATGTGATTGTAAATATTTTACAACTCGAAAATATACTTGCAGTTGAGTAAATATTTTAGAAAAATGTTTTTCGAAGTACGCAGTTAAATGTCAATGAAAATAATATTAAGATTTTAGAGGTTTCAAAAATACGGTTTTGAGATAGTTATTTATACCGAAACATTTTACCGCATTTAAAACTTGTTTAGTTCAAATTATTATCGAATATTAATATGTGCGGGATCTTCTACCTAAACGTTTTACAAATCCTTATCCTATATTTTAACACGCAATTGAAAGACAATTCCATTGACTATTTCCATTGACCACTATACCGATCTTCAAGATTTATGAGTCAAATTATAGAGGATAATGCGTAGGATTGCCAAATTTCCTCAGAATTTGCATTTTTTCAAAAGTTACGTAAATATAACTGTTATGGAAAATGAAATTTCAAAAAAAAAATCAGCTAAGCACAGTAAACATTTTAAGCGAAGCTGCGAAAGTAATCTAACTATTATAAATTTACGTTATGTTTCCAATAAAATAAGAAACTGTTGTAAGTGCCACAGGAGAAATAAAATGTAATGCTGCCAATATCTATCATACTCTCGGTTGTATATCGTAGTCACCACGTTTATATATTATGTTATTTAATTTTTGATGAGTAATATCATAACTAATAAGCATTTTTTTATCATACGTCAGTGGCTGTCTGTAAGTCTATATGCGTTTAAAATTAAATAATTTTTATTTCAAGTATTTTTAAGATAAAGCTTTGAAACTTGGTGAATGGCTTATGATGAACAATATACTTAAGTTGCTTTTTTCACAATTTAAACTTTACTAAATTCAAATTGGTGGCAGGTTTTAATTTTCAAACTCAAATTAACTTAGAAACGGTTTATATAACAAAAGATTAACAATAACAAATTTTTTTTCTAAATTTTACTTTAAGGAGATCTTGTACTCCTAATCGGTTGAAAAATAACAAAGTTATTCCTAATTTTGTGATTAATCACACCTATTACTATTGGTAAAAATGGGTGAAAACTGTTTTGTTTGGCTCATTTTTAACAGTTCAGTCACAATATTCATTCAATAGTATTTGTAATGTTTGGCTGGTTAATTAAATAATACAATTTTAAATGCTTTACCCACATGCATCACTTGACTTAATATTATCAACCAGTTTTTTCAAGCTTTGAATTTGTTTTGTTTCGCTTTGTAATTGATTATCATCAAGTTGTCACTTAACAGATTTTGGGGACTGATTAATTAATTGTTTATCAGCTGATTTTGTCTTTCTTAAAATTTGATTTGTTATTGCTATAAAAATATTAAGTGCTCACTGTTGTTTTATTATTAGTTTTTTTACTATTCGTTTTTCTTTTTTTTATTTGTTCACCTTTGAAGCAAAGATAGATTAAATTGTAAGAGAGACAAAATCATATGACAAACTATTGATTCAGCTGTTGGATACACGGTCTCCGAAATCTGTGAAGTGAAAACTTAATGTTTCTTTACTACAAAGCAGAACAAAAAGCATTCCAAACTGTTTGATAATACTAATTCAAGTGATGCATGTAAGTAAAGTATTTCAAAATCGTGATTTTAACTAACCAGCCAAACACTACTGATACAATTGACTGGTTATTTTGATTGATCTGTTAACAATTTTCCGAAATAATCAGTTTTTCTAATTTTCGCCAATATTAAGGTGTAATTAATCACAAAAGTGGGAATACCCTTGTTATTTATCGGTCGATTGGAGTGCAAGTTAGCTGTAATTATGTGAAATAAAATTTAGAAAAAAGTTGTAATTTTTAATTTATGGTTAAATAAACCGGTTTTTAATTTTGAATAGGATAACTTGAATTTTAAATTTAAACTTACCGCCATTTTGAACTTTGTAAAGTTCAAATTTGAAAAAAAATCCACTTAAGTACATTGATAAATTAGAACCCACATACCGAGTTTCAAAGCTTTATCTTAAGCATGCTTGGAATTGAAAATTATATTTTTCAAACACATACAAAGAGGCAGGTAGACGCCACTAACGCACACTTAAAAAGAATGCTTATTATTTATGTGCTTCCTAAGCATCCAGGAACAATATCCTGAAGTATCCGACACGAATTCTGAGACACCCTGTGTATATATAGGGAGTCCAACTTAACTGTGCCACCATTGCATTTGTATCTCAGAAACTGTTGGATTTAGAGAAAACTTAAAATGGGGGACTTCACTTACTTTTTTTAAAGATATTTTAAAATATGAATTCCACTTCCTTCTAAATGGCCGCCAATTTCCAATATAGCGGACAGCTTTGATTTTTCTTTTGGAGTACTTTATGGCGTATTTTGGTTCTACGTTTAATTTTAAACATTTATAACTCTTTGAAATTTTCCTAAACCCAATAGTCAAGTCTTACTATAAGCCGTTCAAGTTAGATTTTCCCCATAAGAAAGGCATTGCGTTATTGTTGGTATTCGGTATATCGATAGCAGTTGGGTTACATAAAAATACCAAAGAACTAAAGTGCCCAAGTGAGAATTATTGGTAAACAAACTATTTAAATACATTTCCATTGTTTAAAAATAACAATCAGTCGCAACTACGCTTCGTCAAGGAAAATCGTCATTCGTCATGTAACGTCATAAAGCATGGGAGAATCTAGGCCAATACAAACGTGGTGGTGTACTGACGCGGTCGGCATGACTCGTTTCTACGTCACTCTCATAAGGCCTCCCGCGGAAAATAGTACGCCGAATATTTGGTCAGTTCGTCCACTTGTGATTTTGATTGGAAACACAAATCAAGGCTATTGTGGTGCATTTGTATCATAAAATAATACTTTGAATGATTAATAAAATTATTAACTTATATACACTAAATAATAAACTAACCAATTATATTTATTTAATTCAATTATTATATTTAATTTAATCAAAATATGCGTTAATCACGTTATAATAATGTTTCGACACAAAAACTTTAAAACAAATATATACTTTGACTTAGAGCGACCTCGGATAACCCGGAGTCTCGGATAACCGGGGCTCGGATAATCGAGAGTGTACTGTACACAAAAATAAGAACATGCTAGACCGCTTGTACCTTACTTTATTAAATGTATAGGTATCGTCTAATTCTTTTACCGAAAAGTACTTTGTTTCCCTCATACCGTATAGTTGGTTTGGCAGCATCCACAGAAACGTTTTTACCAAATCACGTTTCCTTGGTATTAATTTTAATTCCTCATATTTTATTTGTAAGTCTATTAGCCTCATTTTCTTATGATGTTCTTCGTTGAGAAACTTTGATTTTAATTAGTGTTCCTGTTCTTGGTGTTGAGTCTGTTTTTAAATCAAAGATTTTTGAAGATCTAAAACTTTACCTTGGTTTTCGACAAAATTTGCATCTTACGACCAGCTAGTGTATTGTTGATGGGCGCGGTTTTTTTCCTTTTCACTCTCAATGGTGATAAAGTTTTACTTTTCAAAATCTTTACAGTAAATTGTTTGTCAAAATCTGGATTAATTTATTGAAGCTGCTTTAGGTTGTGAGGAAGTGCTTTCATCACTTTGTCTCTCACCAATAATCAGACTGAAAGAGATTATACCTTGATTGGTGAGGTATTTAGTGGATTTATTATCTTCAGAATAGTATAAAACCACGATATTTACATATAATGTTTCGCCCCCTTCGAAAAATGTTAAGTCTGCGTCTGTTTAATTTTACTTTTGTGAGGGTTGTTTGCATCCGAGCCAAACTTTGATTTTTCACCCATCACGGTCAAGTACCCTAGCAGCAATTTAACTTTTACGTCGGTGTTGTTAATTTCACCTAGTTTTTCAGAACCTCATCTAATTCCCATTAGGTATCTCCTTTTGTCCGCCCATTTTCTTTTTAGACGTTTTCTTAAAATTTTCATACTTTGCTTCTCTGAGATATACATCTCTGCAGAAAAATTTACTATTGCGGTTGAAATCTGCTTCAATCTTCTTCCATGCCCTTTCCTTTTCCTTGAAAGTCACTTGATCCGTCTTCTTCTTTTCTTATACTTCTTTGTGGCACATAACCAAATCGAGAAGGTAATTAATCTCTACCTCTTTAAAGTTCGTACTTCTTTTCATAACTTTTTTATTTTTGACATCTTCTCTTTGAGTTTTTATATTAGGTTAATAAAAAAAAATTAAAGGAATAATAATTATGTTACAACTTCCTGTTTTATGTCACACAAAATGTAAGAGCAGACACTATAATAAACTATGCCTCAATAAAGTATTCAGCTGACAAGTAAATAAATAAACATCATAAAGTCAAATGATATCGTCTGACTAATTTAATTCCGTACGTTTACAATAAATGTTTAGTTATAATTTCGTCCTTGGATACCCAATCAACGCTCACGACCGAATTTGATTAAGAGCATTCGTTGTTGAAGTAATGAAAGTCCAATACGGCTGTCCTTTAAAACATCTGGTGACGCTGACGATGTTAAAATTAATTTAAGTCACATAGGGGCATTTTGACATAGATCCGCTAATTTAGATTTAATTCACAGAAAGATGCGAAACGAGTACACGGTACTAAAAAATCTAGTGGAATTTTTATTTGAAACAAATAATTGGAAATTAATTTTTATACAATTTATTTCACACATCCAGGTTTTTCCATATCGCATTCAACCACTGAATTTGATCCCTCGTGAATACTAAGGGAATGCCTTGAGATTTGAACAACTGCTCTAGTGTTCTATGTTTAACACTTTGATGAGTTTTTAAAAACGTTTTATAAATAACTTCGTCTAAAAAATTTAATAAGTTTTTAGACGAAGCAGATGTAGTAAAATACCTTATCTTTTTATCAGGGACAATAGTTAATTTTAAGCTAGAACTAAAACCTTTTCTTTGAAATATTTTCCCTGTCCCAAAACCTGGGAATGTTTTTAATAATGGATATTTCACCTTTTTCACACTAACATTAATTTTCCCTCTACTTTTCTGCAGCTTTTAGGCTAGCCTCTTGCTAAAAAATTTAACAACTGAGGAATTGCGAAATCCGGATATATTTTGTTTAACCTTACATTGGGTTCTCCGTCAGATTGTGTGCGGTAGACGTTAATTTTTCGACCTTGCTGTTTGAGACTTAACATCAGACACGGCCATTGGTGGTTTGTTTCGCTTGTTTCACTATTCTCTGTATTTAGTGATTGTCCACGGATTTATTTACAAACAAATAAAAGATTGACTCTTGCAACCTTTGCAATCCTCACGAAGGAATTATAAATACAAGTATTATTGTAATCAATAACTTTAATTGATCTATTGATAATAGAGCCTAAATATCACTCCTAGAATAACCGAATTAAGTAAATCTGAAGTAGTATCAATTCAAATTTCTCTTGAGGGGTTTCTTCAGGATTTGTGGTTTTCATTGGGCGGTGTGACTGACATTATCTGAAGTTGCAAATATCTCTTTTATTCAGCTTGGAAATTACTCTGAGTGGATAAAACCAATAACCGTAAAAAAGAACAAATCTATTTTCGAAACTGATTTTGGTATTGTTATTCGACCACTACTCTTAATCGAGTCCGTTCGGATTAAAGATCTCCTGAGCGATAAAGTGAGAGCTACACTCCCAGATTACCATATTGATTGGGGTATCAAATGGCCTAATACACTTATCGTTTACAAAGGAACATTCTCCTGTATTGTTAACTACCACCTGGTTGTTAACAATTTACATTCTTTACATTTGCTTTGTTAAAAAAATGCATTATGCAGGATCGTTTTATTTCCTTATTTTAGGTCTATTTTTATGCCTCTCGAGATTTGGTTACTCTTGTAAATGATCACAGGCCGCGAGCTGTATGGTCATTTATATCGAAAGAAAAATATTGATCGAAAGAAAAATATTAAATATAATCATTATTTTTTCTTAGTGAAGTTTTTTAATATTCCACCAGAGAATATATAGCATTTTTCTGTCTAACTCAGACAACCTTGGAGAGTGATTTGAAAGGCTATCACCGACATTATTTTACATACACTGTTTATTCACAGGACGATATCAAAGGGGTTTTTTTCAAAGAAAAGTGCTGCTTCTGAGGAAAATCTCAAAATAATATAAATAAATATTGAGGATTCCATGTCCCATTACATTTAAGTTACATGACTTAAATTTCATAAATGAGAACAGAAAGGATTTACAGGTGGGTTTATAATGCTCCCCTCAAAGTTGATAAAGAAGCGAGGGAAAATTTAAAAATTTGGTCTCTCAATGAGAAAAAAATACAACAAAAATAAAAAAAACACAAGTAAAATTTAAAATTTAAGGAAAGTTCGACTATCATTCTCATACATCAATACAGATTTAATTTTGTTTGCTGACAACACAAAAGCCTTAGTAAGCATGGACAAAAAAGAACTAGTTCTGAATATATCATCTACAGTCACGGATCTTGGTTTTTGGTTAGGTAAGAATGGTCTCAGTTTGAACTGTGCTAAGACAAACATACTAGAATTTTTGACTGTGTTTAATCCAAATAATGATTTCGTAATTCCAATTTCAAATGAGAATCTTTAAATTTCCTCTACTAGCTCTACATAATTTCTTGGTCTGACAGTCCAAAATAACTTAAGATGGTATGAGAATACTGACAAATTATTTGTCAAATTAAATAAAGCTCTGTTAAATATTAAAGTCATAAGACAAATATGTGATGATAAAACAGTAACTTTGGTTTATTAAGGCTATTTTCTTTCAGTCCTAAGATATGGCATTATTTTTTGGGCTATCTCGCCTTCAGCGGAAAAAATTTTTAAGCAACAGAAAAGAGCCGTTAGTACTATAGCAGGCATTTATCCCAGAGAATCATGTAAACCTGTCTTTAAAAAATCAGTCTTTTAACCCTTCCTGCATTATATATATTAGATCTGGCATTATTTATAAGAAATAACTTAACCTTGTTTGAAAATTGTAAAAGGTCTCACAGTTATAATACACGGCATAAATCTCTTTTATCAAATCCAAGCCATAGATTAAGTTTATATCACAAGGGGCCCTATTACCAATCCATACAGGTTTACAACACCTAAACTATCGCCATCTTTGAAAGACGAAAGTATAACTCCTTTAAGAGAGAACTGTCTATTAAATTAGTTCAAATATGGCCGTAGAGCATGGAAGAGTTTTTAGCCTCAGAATTATAGACTATTTATTACTTGTATGTTGTTAGTTCCTAAGATTGTTTTATGTATTGACATATCATATGTTCACCGCTGAGTTTCAGCAAACTGTATGAACCAATTTGATGCAAATAAATTGAATTGAATTGAATTGAATTGTGGCCTATTTAGGGGCTGACACGGAGTAAAGTTGGCGATCGGATCCCTGGGGGCTCTGCTCCCAGGCCCCCTACAATAAGTTGTAAACTGTTTACAAACCTCACAACAAGGTATCTTTGATAGTGTTCAAGGGGATAATTTATGGTCGGGGGATTGCTGGTTGCATGTAGGGATTATTTATTTGAAAAGGAATGTGGTCAGAGGGTTAGGTAAAAAAATCGGGTCTCTCAATTGGAAAATACATAAGTAAAAAAAATATTAAAAATTCAAGAAAATATAAACTTTTGAGGCCTGTTCAAAGGTTGTAGCGGGGTAAAGTTAGCAAATGAACTCTGATTAACCTCTGACTCCTGATAATGCAGGGCAAGGGGGGTGAGGCAATAGTATTTGTTTGAAAATAACATCGTCAAATATTTGCAAATTGCTTAATTTTCTTCATTTATTGGTCTGATTTAGGGGTTGAAAGGGATTCAAAATGGGAAATGACTTCGGGTCAAAGTGGGAGGTGACACTGGCCACCCCTGTCATAAGTCATATTGTAAATTAGGAAAAAAGAAAACCAACATGAAAACTAAATACCCCCGTTGCAGCAGACCTGCATACTCAGCGAATTTCAATAGCAAAACAACATATTTCAATCCAACATAGCGAGATTTGACGCGTGGTTTTAGCGTGATTGTTTTTTTGATTTTGGTGTTTTGGTAAGCTTCATATGAATAACATTGGGAATGAGGATGCAGGTTAGCTGCTACAGGTATATTAAAACTGGGTGGTTTTAATTCAATATTCAAAAGATCTGAACTAGATGAAGCTATTTACCAAGTTTTATCAAGATATGTTGAAAAATAATCGAGATGTAGAATTTTACTTATTTCCCATAAGGTTAACATTGGGAAAACGTACTGTGTTTACCACTTTCAATATCTTGGTAACCAATGGACATAGAGCAGTGATTAAAAATACTAAATTGTTTGCTTTTTGAGCTGAATTCTATGGTGCCAACTAAAATTCGATAAATTTTATTTTCCTACGTAAAAAACTCAAAAAAACCCATTTGGGGGGTTTATCCCCCTTTACCCCCCTTTCCGGTGGTCTGATCGGGCTGGTTTACGATCTAGTCCGAGGGATTACATGTATATACCAAATTTCATTAATATCGGACCATTTTTACGGCCGCTAGTGCTGTCAGACACACACACACACACACACACACACACACACACACACACACACACACACACACACACACACACACACCCACACACACCCACCCACACACACCCACACACACACACACACACACACACACACACACACACACACACACACACACACTCATATATATATACCTGACCTCTTGCTTGATAAATGTGAATGGTCAAACTAATCCTCTCAGACAAATAAATAAATACATAAAAAAAATTGAAAATTTATAACATTTTCAACTTTAGAGGCCATTTTGAGGGTGAAGAAGGTGTGATAAGGCAAAATACTTAAGTACTTAAGTTGTAGGAAATTTATTCAGTAGGTATTCTCATTTATTTGATAGCTTATCTAGCTTAGCCACTACAGACCAAAAATGAAAAGTGCTTTTTTGAGAGTTCAATATTCCCCCCTTTCCCCTTTTTAAGGAGGGGTTGTGGTTTTTAATTTTATATATGGGAATTATTCCTATAGTTTTACCATCCAAAGAATAAACGTGCCAAATTTCAAGTTTTTACCTCATCGGGAAGTTGATTAAACTTTGTATACATCAGTGAGTGAGTGAGTTACACATGCGGCTACATAGTTACTTAGATAGATATTAAACAATACATTGTTACGATAAAGAGAGAGTTTCGCTAAGTTTAGTCCAGACCGCCAGAAAGTGCATACTATAGTGTGGGTATGGCCTTTCTTGCACCATGATTGACCTAATGTTTATACATGTCAATTTCGCCGTAAAACTTAGCTTGTCTTTGGTGGAAATTGAAGCTATTCACTGTCAGATCAACAAAGCAGATTTTTACATGAGATGAACTCCATTTCTGTGGTCCATTAAATGGCAGAGAAGAGTTAGATGTAACAAGTAAAGAAAATGTTATCAGTTGAAAATGTTAGCTATGCTGCCACAGAGGAAAGTATACTGGATATGTAAATTCATATGAATTATCTCCTTCGTTGGATTTTATTTGGTGGAGAAATAAAAAAAAACAACATAAATTAAGGGTTTTTCTAATGGTATTTGGTGGCTCTAACTTAACCAAGATAAAGTAATTATCTTACAACAAGTTTTGGTTAACATATCATGAAATATCATTATATTATTGATAATGCGAACATAAATATTTTATTAAATGAAACCTATTGCTTTGACTATGAATAATTAAAGTCAGATTCAAAATCAATGTCTTTTGCCGTGAAATGTGTAATCAAATACTATTTAATATTCAGAGAAAATATTAATTGCTTGTAGGATGGCCAAGGTACCCTTATTTACTGTATTTACATAATTTCTTACCAACTTTAAGAAAAGGTAATTCTATTAAAGATTTCCCCCTCTGTATTTTAGTAACAATATTTTTTAATATAGATTAAGATAACGTAAACACCAAGCAATAACGTTTCAGGTGGATTGACTCTTTACTTAATATTAATAGCTATTAGCCAGACAGCAAGAGTTACGTAATAAAATTTATCTTGGTTGACTTTACGTTAAAATTGACAGCGAGATATCTTTCCACGCATTACTAACGTAAAGAACAATCCAACCAAACACATGCTTATTAATGCCATTACCTTTTCAGTGTCAAACCCACGCCTGTTTTATAAAATAAAAATAAAAAACTTTTGAACCACTAACCGCTAATAACCATTTGATATGTGGTATCCTGGATACCACAAGTAAATGAAGAACATTTATAAACCTATTTCTCATAGTACAATTGTATTATATTTTCAATAGTCAACAATTTATTCCAAAAGAAAATTTGGCCATTTTTAGTCCAGTTTAACCAGATGCAGTTCAATGGCTTGATGCAAACAGTAGTGGGATGGATTACGAAGTCGAGTGCGGCTCAACTAAATATTTATTTTCTTTTATTTAAGAGGGAAAAATCTGAAAAATGTTTTCCTGAATGTGGATATGAAATATTACTTGTCTATTTCTTAAACATCCGTATGTTATCTCGTAACATCCGCCTGAACGCTTCAACAATTCCAACATTTAATCATATCCGTGAAAATCTTAAAATATTGTATTTGTTACTATTTTAGGCTTTCCAAACATTTTGTTTCCCGCTACGATAAAATTTGTGCATCATGAGACGAATAGCTTCCAATGATCTCCAAGAATAATTACTGGATAAATGATTTATTGAGTTAAAGATAACTAAACACTTGTCTTTTTTGTATTTCACATATACAGCTCTGAGATTCCCTTATAGTTTGTATTTTGTCAGAGGTTTAACTTTTACATGATAAACTCTATTCCTAATTTACACAGCATTTTTATTTTCTATATAACTAATTTCTCAAGGAATTTATTTCTCTTGCTCTTTTAAAAAATAAATTGGTGTTTCTTTGTCTGGTCCTCACATGAAGGTTTTTATGGGGTTCGGATTTAGATTATACCAAACGGTCTCTCAGATAACAGTTTCTTTCATACAAAGATTATACTAAACAAAATTCAATATGCAAAAGAGTACATTCCTTTTAAAATTTAATAAATTTCTAGTCTGCCGAAAACAGGAATATACGGGTGAATCTGTATAATTTATGATTCCATAGTAATACAAAAATATAATATTAAATTAACAATTAGATATCATTGAGATCACGTTTGTACTGTGTTTTGAGATTATATCACCCTTCTTATTAAAAGTCCGACCATTTATTAATTTGTTATTATTTTCTTATTAAATGTACAAAGCGATTTTTTTAGAGAAATCTTTTGGAGGGTCATTTTTTGCGAAACAATAACAAGTATGTTCCCTTTTCGAATTAATGAGTTATTACAAATTTAATGTTACTGACATAACGTGTAATTTTTTAGTGGCTAGTTTAAACAATTAATTAAATAACAGGAATTCAGTTGATTCAGTTGATCATTGTTTTTATGCATTTCAGGCGTGCGTCTTGCTAATAAATAAAAAAATGTAATAGGCCCTAATACTTTTTTGTTAACATTACTTTTCCTAACCTAAGACAACTTAATTTACCTTTAGGCCAACGACAACTGCCTTAAATACGATTATCCGAAATTATCCAGAGTTTTACATGTTTGGCCACTGACAAGTTTTTGAAAGAGCAAAGGCGAAATGCAAGTTATTCTTTGAGATCCCTTTTAAAATACAGATCTCTTTAGGATTTCAGAGAAAATTCGGTAAAATAGTCCCATAGCGAGTAGTTTACGTAGTACTAAGCAGTTCAAATATTGTAGTTAATTTTTCAATCTCTTAACTATATGTTCACTCTGTTCTAAAACAGCAAGGAAAAACTGAAATCTGTGATAAATATCGATTAATTAACTACCTTAATAAAGTTTGAACCTAATGTTAAACAGGGCAAAATCTGTGTTTGTTTGGTATAGTACAGAGTATTAAATGCCTGAGGGAGAATTCTATTCTTTAATTTAAAGAAGTTAAATTTGGTTCTTTTTACATCTAGAAGCTAATTTTATTTCGGAAAAGAGGAAAAATATATAGAGTATATCTATATATTTATCAAAAGCCATAGTTTGTGTACAGGAGGAAATATCTTCCCACGGACAATAATTCTCCAAAACCATAGGACCTTCAGAGCTGAAATTTGGCATATACGCCCTGGCACATTACGGCCCTGAGTCATAGACGCACACAATGAAAGTTTTTAAAAGTTCCACAGGACTACGCCCTGTGGTACTCCAAACTAATACAGTTAATAAAACGAATTAAACTCAGTAATTAATTAAACTTTGCTTGTGTTGGCGGATATATGTTTAAAGAATTATTTAGTTCTGTCTTTCTCTTTTGTGTCTAAGAACCATTGTACAACATGAAACCTTCATAGGTAAGGGAAATCAAGAGAATTATCAATAACTGAGTGCTGAGTAGACTAGTGAAGTCTGGTTTTCATTAGTGAAGTGAAAACCAGACTAGTGAAAAACTTCACTAGTGAAGACTAGTGAAGTTTTTGGTTTTGCGGATGTTCTGTGCATGAACTGACACACTACGAAATTGCGGCCATATTACAATGGGTGCTATGAGAGTCCACTAAAATAGACCATCAGAAACCAAACCGTCGCTGTAAGGGGATGACCACAAGTCAGTTTCGGGTGCAGGGAGGAGATCATAGAATACCCTTAGGGACAAAACACAATCAACAGTAGTAAAGAACCGTTTTGTCATTAATTGAGTGGGTCTATTTAGATTAAAATATAAATAATTTAGTTATTTAACGTTTATATATTTTTTCATATTTAGCTTTTCGTGACTATTTTCTATTAAATTATTTAATTTATTACAAATATATATTATATGAATCAGTGCGGCAAGTTGCGGACTCAAAACACGCCAAGTTAAGTTGCCAATGTGATTATTTTTAATTTTACTGTCTAATACTGTCAATAATCTATTTAAAAATTAAATACGATTTGAATAATCTATTAAAGCGTATAACCTGATTAATGCCTGATGATATTATTCCAAGAGAGGTCAAGTGACGTTTGGTACAGGGCGAAGTTTATGACAGCTATAAAGTGGAGGGAATAATAGCCATTGGTCGAATAAGAGTGATGTCAATGAATGATTGAAGTCACGATGACACGAGGGATGTCATCCTTTGTACAGCAATCAATCGATTAATGGAAACGTTAATAACTTTCTACCTTTATAGTAACATACGATGTTTAATCTTATTCATTTCAAAGAGAAAATTTACCGAATTTTATTTTTTATATAAAAAAAGATATTTTAAAGTAATGACTGCATGATTTTCTGTATGACTGTAAAGTGGCTTAAGTATTTATCTTTTACTATAAATGTAGGTGTTAAGTAATAACATGCCATGCATCATGTCAACTATGTTATATGATATGAGATAATATTATCGAGCATCATATTCTAAAACCTTCAAAATTCAGATTGTTTTGTGTTGAATGTTAGATTGGTAGTACCCCTTTTACCCTAGTACCCGTTGCGGCAGACGCAGCAAACACTCCCCCCCCACTGAGCATCTGCCCGCTGCGGCAGATACTCAGCGAATTTATAATGGGTAAATAAATTATGACGATAAAGACTCATATAAAGTAATAATTAACTTGTAAAGAGATAAGCTTTCTGGAGTATTCTCCATAAGCTATATATGAAAATTTACGAATTGGATATATAAGTAATGTGTCTATATGCACGATGAAAAACACGTAAACTCGTTAGAAACGTCATGATGCGGGTAAAAATTATTCTCAAAAAAAGTTTTGATGGTCTCAGGCTTAGTCATTACTAAGAAACCTACGGTAACAACTACTTCCCTCAGAGGAAATTCGCTGAATAAAGTTATCAAACAATTTATTACGTAATATTAATTTTTAATTCTTATTCCTAAACACTTTGGTAACATATGAGTTTAGTATTTTATCAAAGAAATTAAGCAAAAAAATTATTATAGTTTAATAGTAAAACATCGTACTGGGGCTTCCAAACTCTTAAACGAATGTTATTTTGTTTCGGTACCCGCAACGGGAGACGGAAAACATTCCCGTGGTAGGGAGAGGCATACGGTCAAATTATAAGCTGCTAATGACTATTTATGGCCCAAGCTGCTGGACGGTGAACATACACGTGACTACACCATGGGGGTTACGATTTCACTACCCTTTTTCCTTAGTTACTAGCATGTACTGATGCTTCAATCTTGATAGATGACAAGTATGTTAGTGAAATACATCTTACACTTCTTAAAAATTGGAATCAAAATCACGTTATCGTGCTGTAGGTGATCGGCTACGAAAACATTTTTATGATTATAAGAAAATATTAAGGAAATTAAAGATGATTAAGAAACTATTAAAGAAATAATATTTAGAAAAATTAATGTTTTCTTGTAATAGACCAATGATCTGTAGTAGGTCCAAATTTACCCATAAAAATCTCACAATTATATCCTTACCAAAAATCACACATTGTTAATTTAATGGCACAAACATCGCAACTTTAACGAAGTATCGCAACTTTAAGTACCACAAGACTGTGAATAGGAAACTGAATTAAGGAATTCGCAAAGTTTTTGGCGTAATTCATGGCTGGTCACAATTGGTTCATGTTACGGGATTTTTCGGGTATTTAATTATCGGCAAAATAAGCAAGTTTGACGTTTTTGCCGATATCAACGATTGGGTTTAATGTAAACTGAAGTATGACGGCTGTGACAATGGGATACTAATAAGTCTCTTCATCTCATGAAACTCAATGAAGAAATAAATAATTTTTATGAAATCTTTGGCATCCATCACGCATACTATAGCGTCTCTCATCCACTCCCTTAGGTGGTTCAGGTATCTAATAATTTTCTAAATACACTATGCTACTGGCATAAAACAAATAAAACACAATTTTCCTGAATTTTTTTAAAGATTTTTGTGTATTTAAAAAAAATCTGAAACCTAAACCCCGTAAGAGACACAGGATAAATTAGTCATAATATCGACACTCAAGCAATAGTTTCGGGTGTTTGGTGAGTTGAATTTGTATCTCTCTGTTGGAGATCGATGGAATTTATTGAGTAGCACTATAGACGTTTTAGGTTTTTATATCTGTCCATAAAACATTTCATATAATTGAAATCCCCTTAAACAATTTGTAACTGAAATGTGTTTAGTTTTGGACCACACGTATGATAACAGAAAACTGGTTCAATAATAACTACTTAAACCATTAAATGAAACATTCAATATCAATACTGACTGTATCATATAACTTTTTATGTACTAATTATATAAAACATCATAACTCAGTGCTGCAAAAGTTCACTTTTTTATTCCATTTATAACCTTTCGTAATATTTCATACCGGCTTAATAGCCTAAATTTTTAATGGTTTAATAGTGCAGGCTGATATGTATATTTCGTTTGACTGGCTTGTTAACATTCATATAACTATTTAAAAATATTAATGAGTATATTTTATCCTTATATGAATAAATGAATAATTGAATTTATTTCCCATAGTAATAAATATATACTTACAGTCATCATATTTTTTGAGAAATTGACTGGCCACTTTAACAACTTGTGTGACCAGTTGACAAACAGAAAAAATTACAACTAAAAAACTACCGAGTCTAGCATCATTCTAATAACATTAAATCTGCCTGCTATAACATCTGAGGTTTCAATTTGATGTTATTAAAAAAATTAAGCCTTAACTATGTTACAGTTTTAAAAAGTATTTATAAAAAACAGCATACTTTAAAAATTTAATAAAATATCTTTATACCAAAAAGTCATTTAAATATCTTACATCCTGTTGGGGGAAAAAGCCAAGCGATTTTTCTTTTACAAAAAATATTAAGATTATTTGTGTTCTTGATTTGAAGCGGAAGCTTATTGAAGTACTTGGGACCCAGATATTAAGAAGAATGTCGGAAAATCGTTTTATTTTCTTTGGGTAGTTTGAGAGATTTATTTGCAAAACTTCTTGTACCATTCAAATGGTTTTGGATAATTTTTCTATTTCCGCTCCGAATAAAAAACAATCTCAAGACTTTAAATCTAAAAAGATGTTGAATAGGGAGAATTCCTAACTGCTGAAATAACGGAAAGAACTCGCAAATTTGGACTTTTTTAGAATAATACGCAAAAAATAGTTTTGAGCCGTTCTTATCTTATCTATTAATGTTTTGAAAGTACCTCCCCAGCGGGTAAGGCATATTGTAATCTTGTATTAATTAGCGCAAAATAAAGTGTTCTCAAAAGTGAGGTGTTAAAAAAATTTCTTAAAAAGTAAAATTTTCTAATTTTTGATCTTAATTTTGAATGTAAATCTCAAACTTGTGGTTCAAAGATAAGTTTCTAGTCAATAAGACACCTAATAGATTTTACTTTTTCTAAAGGTTGGCAGGAACATAACTGCATTTTGCAGGCTGGTGAATGGAATATCAAAGGAGATGGAAAGTTAAAGCCAAAAAATCAAAATTAATATTCACCCCAATCCAAGATAGATAACAAAAACGAGGTAGGCCTAATCTTCTTCAAATATTTAGGAAATTAATGCCTTACACCGTGTATAAGTCAATTTTACGTTATAAGACCACTGCCAATAACTGAATGGAGGTATAGAACCTTCAATTTGACTGGAAAAACACTTTTAGCCTATTTCTTGGATCCGCCATATTGGATGTGATATTAAACGTAAATATTAAATGTAAATATTGTGTTGTGACCCATACTTTCAAACTAGATTTTCACGCTGATTGCAATGCCGAAATCTGCTTTTGAAAATCTTTATTTGTTTCCAAGATTTAACCAAACAAATATTTTTCCTATACAATCCTAAGGGTGTTACAGGCTTTGAATATTTTTGAGGGTTATATTCCTATATCCCCGGTTCTAATTAACGTTTGTATGTAGTTGGAGTCTTAAAACACCCAGTGTTGTAAAGGCATCAATTAGAGAAACTGTCGTTTGGAATCAGACTAGTAAGAGTCTGAGTTATAACACATAATTCAAAATAAAGCTTAATTTTCTGGAATTTATTTTTGTTAAAAATTGAATACTTCAGGCTTTACATTGGGTATACTGATCGTACTGAACTTAAATTACTCGGAAATGAATAGGCCTTCATACGAGGAATTGTAATTTGGAATCAGACGAATTTCAGGTGAGTTATGATCCTTCCTTGAAAGTAAAATTTTATTTTTTTACAATTAAAAAAAGGTTACATACCTTGAATAACTGTCTTCAATTCATGAGTAATCTATCTGATTTACTCGAGTTTCAACATCTGTTATGTCATTTTCAAAATCTTCATACAAGAATAATGATTTTCTTTGGTCGTCAAATAATTTAAAAAAAAAACTTACACTTAATAAAAATACATCTAACATAAGACACACACACACAAACATTACCGGCCGGTACGAGAACGGGTTCCAGACTGCAGGTAAGTTGATAACTAGCCTATGCCCACTTGACCTCGACTGTCACTGTTTACTCCAATCGGCTGCTGTCGTTTAAAAGGCTGTGTCAATTCTTCAATGCGGTCAAGAAGAACTTCAATGAAAAGAGAAACTTCAATGTGTTTTAAAACTCGAATGACCGTCATACATTGGTTAGAACCAGAGGTAACAAGTAGTAGTAACAAATGCAAAACTGCAAGGAATATAATAAAACGAAGTTCTAATGTTAGTAAGAAGGTAATTGATTAGGGTATTTCTCCTTCTGACTTTAATAACTTTTTGTTGTTGATTCCATTAGGTGTATTAAGGAGGAATTCTTTTGAATAATAAGGATGCTAAAGCAAATGAAGTTTTAGGCTATGTGGTAAACATGAATTTGCCTGAAGTAGATTTTGAGTGGAGACCTGTTAACAAAGATAATGATTTTTGTTAGCTGTAAGTAGATTAAGTAGTTCTGATAGTTGTGACATCTATAATATTCCACATAATCTGATTAAGAAAATCATTCCGACAATTGTTGGTCCACTAATTTTGTGTATTAACCAATGTTTATAGTGGGGTATTATTCCAGAGGAGTTAAAGGTGTCAAGAGTATGCCCAATTTACAAAAAGGGACCTAAAGACAAATATGAGAGTTATAGACCAGTCTCAGTTATTCCTTCTCTGCCTAAGGTGTTTGAGACAGCATTTGTCTCCAAATGGTTCATGATCAGTTGAGCATGGTCTTTTAAGAAAACTATTTATTTTCCACCACTCAATTTGGTTTCGAGGAAGGGCCTCCCAACCATGAATGTCATTAATGAACTTTTAAAAACAGTCATTGAAGGTTTTGAAAACAAGGCTTTTGTCCAGGCCACATTATTTTAACTGAGCAGGGAGTTTGAATTAGTAGAGAACTCAAATTTATTTTGAAGAAGCTTAGTCTCTATGCCATTCGTGGCTCAGGATTCCAGTTTTTCAGGTCCTATCTCACAGACCGACAGTCACAGCTAGTATGTATTAAAGGCGAGCAGTCTGATGAACATTTGATAAGATGGGGTTGTCCCACAGGGCTTCGTCCTTGGGCCCCTGTTTTTTCTTACTAGCATTAACGACTTACTTTGTAGTCTAGGTCCTAGGTATTCAGTCAGTAATATACGCTGATGATACCGCGTTGGTAAGAGTGAATGAGGACTTTGATGAGTTGCAACAAATGGTAAATGATTCATTGTTAAGTGTTTCACATTAGTTTTTGTTCAATTTTTTTTTAATGATCGAGAATAAAAACCAGCAAACACTCTTTAGTTTAAGACCTGTTCCTGAAATCTGCTTTCAGACTTTCTAGGGTTTATATCTTCTTAGGCATTTAAAGTCATGTGTTGATCAGAATTATATTAGGTCAGCTTATATTTTGTTTTTTTCAGAGTGTTTTTCGTTAAGGATTGGTTTATTATGGCAATTGTTCTAAAATTGTTGATATTTTAATACTCCAAAAGAAAATTTTAAGGATTTTAACAAATTCAGGTTTTAAAGAACACTGTAAAACACTTTTTGTAAAACTTGGTTTCCAGACTGTCATTAACTAATATATTTTAGATTTATGTGCTTATACCACTAAGTACCTAAGTTCTTTAACTTTTAAACATGGTATTCATCGCCATGACACACGACAAAGTAGAAACCTTAATATTTCATATTGAAAGTTGAGTAGGAAGCTCAATAGTAACATAGTAGTAATGCCTTTAAAGATTTTAATAAAAATTTTCATGTGGGAAAAGTACAGAAACAGGCCTAATAATTTCTTTGTAAAATCAAGTAACTGGCTTTTAGTTAATCCTTTTTACTCAGTAAATGAATATTTGTCTCATAAAAATGTAATATTTTAGTCTATTCAATGCTGTTCTGTTTCAAACTTTGCCATTCCACAGGTTGTATACCATGTTTGTATTATCATTTCCAGTATTATTAATTATTGTTGTACTATTTGTTTTGTATCTTAGAAATAGAATACAATGCATTTTTAAACTTTTAGAGTGTACCTGCTAAGCCTAAATGTAATTATAATTATATGTTTTATGTTATGTTTCTATGTTTCTTGTATATTATAGGCCTAAGCTAATAATTAGATTTGAACTATTTTATGATCTCTTAAAGGAATTTGTTGGGCAGTTGATGTATCATGCACACTGTGACAATATCATATACAATGGGCGCGTTCAGCCGCAGCCACCGGTGGCTAACAGGTCACCATAGTCACTAATAGGCAAATCCACCGCATCTTGACAATCAACAATGTCCGGTTACTTACCGAATACACCGTAAACACAACATCGGTGGATGCACAACAATGATCGGTAGATGGTACGTCCACCACTACCGTTCACTTATTACAGGTTAGTAGATTACCCACCGGTGACTGTGGCTGAACGCGCCCAATCGATATTGTAGAAATGGTAATAAAGAAATTGATTTGATTTGATTTGATATAATTATGATGAGGAAAAAACGTAAAGATTGATATGTCTATAAGGATTGTATAGGGGAGGAACTTGTTTGGGTATAACTAGTAAATGAATAAAGATTTTAAAAAACGGATGTAGATTTTAAAAAACGGATGTCGGCATTGCAATTAGCGCGAAAGTCTAGTTTGAAATGATTGGTCACAATACAATGTTTACATTTGAAGAAATATATTACATCCAATACGGCGGATCCAAGATGGCGGCAAATATTTTCTCCCAGTGAAGCTCCTACCTCCTTTCAATTATTTGCAGTGGCATTATGACACAAAACTCACTTATACACTGCCTAAGTCATTTATTTCTTATGTCGTCACTGATGTCTTCAGTGCTTTTAATATCATCTCGGACACCATCTTGAAAATGAGGCACCTCTAGTAGTGACATTTAGAAAATACCCCCGTTGCAGCAGACCTGCATACTCTGCGAATTTCAATTGCAAAGTACACGTTTCAATCCAATATAGCGAGATTTGACACGTTTTTTAAGCTCCATAAGAATAACATAGGGAATGAGTATGCAGGTTTGCTGCAACAGGTATTTTAAAACTGGGTGGTGTTAATTCAATGTTTAGTAGATCGAACTAGAAGCAGCCATACACCAAGTTTTATCAAGATATGTTAAGAAATAAGGAGGATATTGCATTTTTTTTATTTCCCATAAGGATAACATGGGGAATGAGTATGCAGGTTTGCTGCCATAAAAACGGTAATATCCGGGATTTTATACTAAAATACATTAGATCTCATCTATATGAAGCCACAAATCAAGTTTCATTAAGATATGTTGAGAAATAAGCGAGATATAGAATTTTACTTATTCCTCATAAGGTTAACATTGGGACAACGTACTGTTTTTACCACTTTCAGTATCTCAGTAACCAATGGACATAGAGCAATGATTCAAGATATTAAATTGTTTTTTTCGAACTGAATTCAATGGTGCTAACCAAAATTCGATAAATTTTATTTTCATCGAGTTTTAAAAAACTCGAAAAACCCATTTTGGGGGGGGGGGGGTTACCCCGCTTTACCCCCCCTTCCGGTGGTCCGATCGGGCTGGTTCACGAACTCGTCCGAATAATTACTACTTTACACGCCTGTGCCAAATTCAATTCCGATCGGACCATTTTTGCGAGCGCTATCGTGCTTAAAGACACACATATATATAAATAAATATATATATATATATATATACATATATAAAACTAGAAATTTGAAAGAATGGTGTTTTTTGCTTCTGGGGGCCCCAAAACGAAAAGTTATTATGGTCTTGGGCTTAGGTCTTACCATGAGACCTACGGTAATAGCTTCTTCCCTATAAGGGAAATTCGCTAAATTCCCTATTGGGGAAAATTCGCTAAAACATTTAGTATGTTGATAGCATGTAAAATATGACAGAAAAACGTACAATTATCTCTTATATTAAGTTTTTATTGAGTAAAATTATATATTTTCTTCACTTCACCCCGTTACTTTTTGGGCTCGATCATAAGGTTATATACCCTCTATTAGATTTCGGAGGTATATGGAGATGAGATAAAAAATTGCCACGGTGCTTTTTTAACTACTGTATATATTGTTAATTATGTAAAATCAACTAATCAATTTTAACATGGGAATTGTACGGCAGGATCTTTTGCTTACAAATCACCCCGCACTATAATGGAGGCACGATAACTACTGAAACATTAATATAGACAACGGGTTGTAATTAGCACAAAGATAATGCATTTCAATTGTGGGCGTACTACTTATTTCTACATACACCTAATTTAATACTATTGTTACTACATAACAACAATTCTATTGTTTTTATTGTTAATGAAAAATCAATATCTTTAATCGTTTTAATCTGCTGTTATAAAGATTTTCGCCTCACTTTCAAAGGTGTTACACTGTCTTTCCTTCAAGTAAATGGAGACCAAAAAAGGTCTAAAATGGACTGTTTAAAACAGCTTATATTCATTAAGACAGTCAAAGGAGGGTCTCATCTAAAGCCAATTGAACGTGCCTTGAATCTAAAACAGCCTCGGATCCTTAAACACTTAAAAGGGTTATTAAGCATTAGGTGAATGCAGTGAAAGCTTGTAACAAGAAAAATACTTAAAGGACACTACTTCAAAAGTTTACCAAAACAAATAAATTTTGTTGAGTATTTCTTTTAAATTGTATTTTAACAAGTGCAAACACATTATATGTTGACGTACTCGTAGTACGTTGTCTAGTGATATTCTATGGAAAATATTCAAACACCGATCTCTCCGTAATTACCATCCGATTTTGATAAAATTTGGCATATATTTATGGGATGATTGTAAATTTTTAATTCAGGTTGTCTTGCTTTAAGGGAGAAAATATGTGTCAGTTAGCTGATAAGTTTTAGCGAATTTCCCCTATGGGGAAGAAGTTATTACCGTAGGTCTCATGGTAAGACCTAAGCCCAAGACCATAATAACTTTTCGTTTTGGGGCCCCCAGAAGCAAAAAACACCATTCGTTCAAATTTCTAGATTTATATATATATATATATATATATATATATATATATATATATATATACATATATATGTCTCTGTAAGCACGATAGCGCTCGCAAAAATGGTCCGATCGGAATTAAATTTGGCACAGGGGTGTAAAGTAGTAATTATTCGTATGAATTCGATAACCAGCCCGTTCTGACCACTGGAAGGGGAGGTAAAGGGGGATAAACCCCCCCAAAAATGGGGTTTTTGGGTTTTGTACAAAGAAAAAAAAAGATCAAATTTTGGTTAGCAAGATTGAATTTAGCTTGAAAAAACAAACAATTTAGTAATTTGAATCATTGCTCTATGTCCATTAGTTACAGAGATATTGTAAGTGGTAAACACAGTACGTTGTCCTCAATGTTAACCTTATGGGAAATAAGTAAAATTCTATATCTCGCTTATTTCTCAACATATCTTAATACAAATTGGTTTGTGGCTTCATATAGATGAGATTTAACGTATTTTAGTCTAAAATCACCGAAATTTCCATTTTTGTGGCAGCAAACCTGCATACTCATTCCCCATGTTATCCTTATGGGCAATTAAAAAAATCCATATCTTCATTATTTCTCAACATATCTTGATAATACTTGGTATATGGCTTCTTCTTGATAAGATCTACCAAATACTTAAATTAAACCACATAGTTTTAACGTGCGTGTAGCAGCAAACCTGCATACTCATTCCCCATGTTATTCTTATAGAGCTTACAAAAATATGTCAAATCTCGCTATGTTGGATTGAAATATGGTGTGTTTTATTTGAAATTCGCTGAGTATGCAGGTCTGCTGCAACGGGGGTATTATTGCTTTTCGGTTTGTCATAATATGACATGAGACCATAATAACTTTTTGTTTTGGGGTCCACAGAAGCAAAAACACACCATTCATTAGAATTTTTAGATACATACATACATACAGGGTGACCATTAAAAACCTTTGAGGATTCCAGGTGGTGATTCCTTACGTTTAAAACAAGAGAAAAGTTGATAAGCGTATGTTCTGAAATGCATATTTATCCAGATATCTACGGTTTTCATTTTTATCAAAATACTATTTATCTTGAAAATTTCTTAATCGATAATTCAGTTAATTGAAAAATAATCAACATGATCAAGTGGTAAATTTCTAAATGGCGGCCTTTACAAATCTTTAAATTCAAATACCGAAAAAGCAGTAGGTATGTTTTACAGAATATTATAAAGGATAGTTAATTTTATTTCCAGTCTAATGACGCCAAAATTACGAAAAATCAGCCGATAAACAACTGGGTTATCGTTGAATTTAGCCAATAAGGTAGCATAATTGGCCTGTTTCAGCGCTTGGCTCAGCGCAACAATGGACTATTTTTTCTCCAAATAATGCTGCCTCGTTAGCTTAATACGACCATAACTCAGTTGTTTATTGACCGATTTTCATAATGTTCGGTTCATTAGATTTGAAATCGAATGTTTGTACTAAAACCTGCTCTCATTAGAATTTTTTTTTTAATAAATACAGTTTTTTTGGTATTTTATTTTAAATATCTTAAATGTCCGCCATTTTGTAATTTACCATTCGATCGTGTTGATTTTTTTAACTGAATTTGACTAAATATGTAGGAACATACCGAATTTCAAAAAAATCGGTTTTAAATTTTAAGATAAAAATATTTTTTTAAATTTTAAAAATGGCGGATGTTTGGGTAAATATGCATTTTAGGACATGCCTTCATATTATACAACTTTTTTTCTTATTTTAGATGTAAGTAATCAACTCCGAAATCCTGAAACGTTTTTGATGGACATCCTGTATACTGTATGTCTGTCTATTAATATGATAGCGATCGTGTCTATTAACACGATAGCGGGCTTAAATTATGGTCCAATCGTAATGAAACTGGCTGGTTGGTGTAGTGGTTATAGTGCCCGCCTACAAACTTATAGGTAGCCGGATCGATCCCGAGAAAAGTCAGTAGCTTTTTGAAGGGTTGTTTCTGGAGCCAGCTGCCATTGGTTGTTGGGCTATTAATTAACAATCCTGCATAAGGAACATGCCAACCTTAGTCAGTAACAAGGCTACAAGATCGCGCCACTATCATCACGATCACCACACTCATCCTTCACTTATATTCAGGGTAACGTCCTCCATGAGGTACCTGTCTTATTAAAGTGATTAAGTGATTAAGTGATTAAGTGATTAAGTGAAATTTGGTACACATATATAAAGCGGTAAAAATTTGGACAAGTTCGTATACCAGACCGATTAGACCACCGGAAGGGAGATAAAGGGGGATAAGTCCCCTTATAAAGGGGGTTTTGAGTTTTTACAAATAAAAATAAAAATAATCTTATTTTTGTTAGCACCATTGAGTTCAGCTCCAAACAAAAACATACAATTAGTTTTAATCATTGCTTAATGTCCATTTTTTTATGGAGGGCCATGACTTCTCTTGACCATGGTGTTGCACCGCAGCTAAATTAGCAAATTGTGCACCCTCATGCACAGATCCTCACTCTCCGTCAAATCCCAGGTCCTTAACGAACCCTGAGGTCTCCTTGACGACGATTACCTGTTTCCCTCCTAGGTCACTCATTGGTAGGCCCAGGAATCTCGTGCGCAGACCTTGAAGAACTGGGCACTCAAATATCACGTGGAAGCCTGTTCCCTCCTTCTCACCGCACTTCCTAAATATTAAGCTATCCACAGGGATTCCCAACTTGTGCAGGTGACCGTGGAATTCCCAGTGGCCACTTATGAAGCCGAACACTTTCCGCAGGGTCCTTTTCTTTAGTCTCAGGGCTTCTGCTGCCACCACACCTTTTGGCGCCCTCTTAGACTGAATGTTTCCTTCTACCCGTTCCCAGCTCCTTCTATGTTCGCTTCCCATCCACTGGCAAACGGTTCTACGTACTGAGCTGTGAGCAAGTCCGCACGTAGGCTCCGGACCAATGGGTGGGCTGTCAGCTCCTCTGTTTGCCCACATGTCAGCCCCCTCATTTCCAGCAATTCCATTGTGCCCTGGAACCCTACTAAGTATTACTTTGTTGATCTCTCCCAGGGTTTTTATGGCTGACGACGGTCCCAAACTGCCTTAGGTAAAGTTGTAACTGTCAAGTGCCATCAGTGCAGCTCTGCTGTCTGAGATCATGTATATGGTGTGGCCTGCTTTGAGGCCACGATCCACACACATTCTCGCACACTCAGACAACGGAACCACCTCTGCTTGGAATATGGTAGCGAGTTTCCCCAGGCTTATGCAACAACGCACCTTGGGTCTGACTCCATGTATCCCCGCCCCTGTTCTAGACGGCTTTTTCAAGCCATCCGTATACCAGGTGATGCCCCTCTTCATGTCATAAAGTTCACCTTTTTCCGAGACAGCCCTGTCAAGAATGTTGACCTGGTATGGCTTCTCTAGATCAGTGATATTTGCAATCCTGTCTGGTGTCATTTGAAAGAATTCCATCTGAAGGATATTCACAATCCTTGTGTGTTCACTCAAGGCGTTGAACTTCCAGTTGCCACTGCAGCTCATCCGATATGCTGCCATCCTTGCCTATCCCTTCACAAAAATATCGAAAGGTGCGAGGTTTAGCACTACTTTCAGAGTTACATTAGGAGTGTCCTTCATAGCACCTGTCATACTAAGGCATTCCACACGCTGGATCTTTTGCAGTCTCTTCACAGTGGTTGATTGCATCACTTTAGTCCACCAAACAATCGAGCCGCATCGGTCTGGTGACCCTGGTGTATAGCCAATTCATCATTCGTTGGGTTATGCCCCATGTCTTCCCAACTGCTCTCCTCATCATCATAAATGTGGTCTGAGAACGTTGGGTTATGTGCGTATAATGAATGTTCCAGGGGAGCTTGTCAACCAATCTTAAACCTATATACTTAAATTCCTTCTCTACCTGGATCATAATGCCGAAGAGGGTTGGTACTCTGCGAATATCAACATTCCTCTTCCTCGTAAATGGTACCATTACGGTCTTTATCGGATATACTCTCAGATCTTCCTGGCTACACCATTTACCAACTATTGATAGTACCCTCTGCATGGATTCCAGGCAGGTGTCCATGAATTTCCCTCTAATTAGCACATCAATGTCGTCAGCATATCATTGGGCCGACATAACCTGTGCGTTGAGTTCTGTGAGCAGATCATCTACCACCAGGTTCCACAGGTTCGGTGACAGAGCGCCACCCTCTGGACATCCTCTTTGAGCCAAGACCTCTCTCAATGTTCCGCACAGAGACGCTTGCGCTCTCATGCTTTCGAGCATGTTGGCTATCCATCTCACAATGGTGGATAGATAGATAGATAGATATATTTATTGATCGTTAAACAACATATGTGCAATAGATCTCGTCAAATACAAAGGTCAATACAATACATCAAGTACATAGCAGGCTTTAGGCTAAGAATTAAATTACAAAACAAAATGCTAACAAGTCATGACGTTCAGACAAGTCATAAAAAGCGATATGGTATATCACAGATAGGATTTTATTTACTATGATTAATTGATAAAATGGCATTAGAAAATATAAAAAACATATTAAAATTAATCACAGATTGAAAATTACTAACCTAATTTCATGCAGACTTAGCCTAATATCACAGTGGGTACTGATTTCAGGTGCCTAAATAATTCACCTGACCTAAACGGCAGCGAATAACAAATTAACATCTGGCTCGTAAAATTCATGCAGCCTATAAAAGGGATTGGCTGTCAACCAGTCTGTCATAGTTTTCTTAAAACAAGCAAGTGAAACAGACTGAGCATTAATTGGGAGCTGGTTAAATAACCTCATTCCAACAGCTTCATATAACATTTGCACTTTACTAAGTCTTGTGTAGGGCCTATTGATTTTGGACCTATTCCTAGTGTTGTAGTCATGCACATGCTCATTCAAGGTATAAATATTCAAATTTTCTTTAACATGCAAGAGACAAAACAGAATATAAAGATTGGTCACAGTTAATATTCATTGACTAACAAACAGGGGTTTACAGTGGGCTTTCGGGTCTGAGCCCGTCAGAATCCTTAAAGCTTTCTTTTGTGCAATCAATACATTGCAAACACCATTAGCATTTCCCCAAAATAACAAGCCATATGACAAAACACTGTGGAAAAGAGCAAAATACACCATTCTCTAGTCACAATCAGATATGTACAATTTAAGATGCCTTAATAAAAAATAATTCTACTCAGTTTCATGCAAACACGCTCAGTATGATCCATCAGTGCCATAACAACTTAGAATCTAAATAGATGCCCAAGAGCTTAACTCTACTATTTACATTTGGACCAGCATTCAAATTCGGTTTGAGGGAGAAAAGAATGTGTTGTGTCTTTTCTTGGTTAAGGTACAACATGTTACTACGGTACCAGATATTGGCTTGGTCTAAAACTGCCTTAACATCGCTACCAAAACTTGCAGAGTGTTCGACTGGGGTGATAAATGTGACATCGGCAAACATGATGGTTTTACAGTTGACATTGTAGCTAAGGTCGTTTATGAGTATTAAGAAGAGGAAAGGGCCTAGTACCGACCCCTGTGGCACCCCGTATTTTACCTCAGCACTTTCCGATAGTTGATTTTTTGAAAAAAAAAAACTTTTTGCAGCCGATTACTGAGGTATGATCTAAATAACTCATTTGACAGCCAATCACACCATAGTACTCTAACTTATCCTGCAGAATGCCACGATCGACACAGTCAAAAGCCTTTGAGAGATCTCAAAGAACAGTTCCTGTAGATAAATTCTCCTCAAAGTTTTTGAGAACGCTTGATACAAGCACACTGACTGCGTCGATCGTAGACATTCCGGGCCTAAAACCAAACTGGCTCTTGTTCAGCAAATTTCCAGAGTCAAAAAAAGCACAAACCTGATTTCTTATAACAATGTCATAGACTTTAGACATGGCAGGGACCACAGAGATCGGCATATAGCTACTAACCTCATTATGACACCCTTTCTTATACAAAGGTACAATCTTTGATACCTTCAAATCATTGGGAAATATACCACACCCTTAACTAGCATTTATACAAATGGAAAGTGGAGTAGCAGTAACATCAGTTACCTGCTTAAGCAACAGAGTAGATACACCATAGACATCACAGCTGGCGGAGGACTTAAGCACTGACACAATTTCATCCACTTTACCACTTGTTACTTCACGCCACTTCAAGGTACGTTCCGGAATCGGGACACGAAGCAGAAGATCGGAGGCTGCAGCCGGAGAAGAAGGGATGTTCTCTCTCAACGTCTCCATACCCTCAGTGAAGAACCGATTGAAGGACTCAGCATCAGGTTGTGGACGGACATCAGTCGATGAATCAGACTCTCTCTTCACTACTTGCCACGCAGCTTTGCTCTTATTTGAAGCAATTTTTATGTAGTCATTGTTGTAATTGCGCTTGGCCTGGTTAACTGCAGATTTATAGAAGTTTTTCGCATGCTTATATACTTGTTTGTCCTTATCCAACCCTGTCAACTGGAACGTGTGGAACATGCTCATAACATTCTCCTTCATCACCATTAGCTGGGGAGTAAACCACTTCTTAGCATGAGATTTTTTAGCCTAGGTTTAGATTTTAAGGGTAGATAAACATCTAGCCAATAGTGGAAAATAGTGTGAAACTTATGATACATCGCCTCCGCGTCAAGCCCTTGCAGTTCAGATTCCCAGTCATAGTTCAAAAGACACAGCTTAAAGTCAGTTAATGACATGGGTGACAGTGGTCTATATAATAGGCCGTCCAATTTATTGTGAGGATTGTCGATTTGCTTCCTCGCTGGTATGTTGACTTCAAGCCCTAGAAATCTATGGTCAGAAATGGGCCAACGAAGATTGTCAGACTTGTAGTACACAGGTTTGATGTTAGTAGCATTGTTGTCAATGCATGCATCATTTCTAGTAGGCTCGGAATTCGTACAATAAAGGCCAACTTGCCTCAGGAGATTGAGTAATCTAGATGTGACTGGCTCATGGCCACAGGTTTTAATATTGAAATCACCACACAAGATGATGTCACGTGTAGACCAGCTAAAAAATCCAACAACAACTCAAGATGTTCAAAGAAAATATTATCATTGCTTCCACTAGGCTTATACAGCGATAAAATTAGAGTTTTAGTTAATGTTATTTTGATGGCACATACTTCAAGGTGCATCTCCACACAAAAATTACTCACATTTATCACTGTGACATCCATATCTTCGAGCACAAAAATAGCTGCTCCTCCGTGAGCTCTAGTACAGCGACAGTAGATAGCGGCTAGCTTAAAACCGCTCAAACAATACAACATACTGTTCTCTTCCTTCAACCAATGTTCTTGGCGGATCCAAGATGGCGGCCGAAAATGTAAACTCTGCCAAAATTTAGAACCAATCACCCAACGATGATTGGCGGCGATCCAAAGTCAACATCTTGAAAAACATTGATACAAAATGCAGTTGAATGTCTTCTTTCAAAAATTTTTGTATGGTAGGAAAAGCCGCCATTTTGAAACGTGATTTTAGTGAGGTTCCCATGGTCCGATTTTGGTAAACTTTGGATATGTTAAAATTAATATTTTTTAAAGTAGAATTCCATCAAAAAACGTTTTCTTGCAGTTTTTTTGAGGTTCCCCATGTTAATTTTCATAGAATGACTGGCCTATAAACACAATACGTTGCTCCAACGTTAACCTTATGGGAAATAAGTAAAATTCTAAATCTCGATTACTTCTCAACATATCTTAACAAAACTTGGTTTATGGCCTCATCTAGATAATATCTAAAGTATATTAATCTAAAGTTCCCGATATTTCCATTTTTGTGGCAGCAAACCTGCATAATCACTCCCCTAGTTTTACTTACGGGAATAACAAAATGCTATATCTTCCTTATAATGCTAATATCTTGATAAAACTTGGTATATGGCTTCTTCACAGTTTAGATCTACTAAATATTGACTTGAAACCACACGTCGTGAAACTTGTTTTTTACTAATCAGTGATGGCAAATGTCCGCAAAAATCCTAATCAAAATATGAAACCATACAGTTTTAACATATATGATGCAGAAAAGCTGCGTTACCATTCCTCATGTTTTTCTTAAGGAGCTTACAAAAACATTCCAAATCTCGCTAAGATAGATCGAAATATGTTTATTTGCATTTGAAATTTCCTAAGTATGCAAGTCCACTGCAACGGAGGCATTTTATTTTAAGGAAGCATTTACCTAGTACATATACTTATTGGTAATTACCACTTATACCGCTTTGTAAGGCACCGCATTTTAATATAGTACCATTGTTACTCTGTATTGTATTCATCGTTATATAGATAAGGTGCGCCCTCAGGAGTGTTTGTCATCGTATGTTTATTACTCGAGCTATCTGACATGTAACGACGACAGAATAACAGTTGCGGCAAATTTACCAAGCGGTTATCTTGTAATATTGCCGTTACATGTCACGGAATAACTCACGCACTTTAACATACGGCTTTTGACGCTACATTTTGTATTATGCAACTAAATATAATGCTTATAAACTCACCTAAAGATATTACTTGTAAATAGTAATTATCTCATTGAGGTTTTGGAAATTTGATTTTAAGTTAAACGTTTTCTTTTTGATGTACTAATATAGTTTAATACACTGTTGAGTATGTTTGTGTAAAGTGGTCAAAATTGTTTGTTTTAATTTAAATTCTTCCAGGTAAAGTTTTGGGAAGTAATTTATTATAATAGTTTGATCATTATCAAAACCTTAAAAGCCGAATGTATATAATTTCGTTTGTAAAAAAAGCGCTATTTCCTTTTTGATCAGAAAAAAATAGCATTTAGTAAATATTAATTACAATTTGGTAACAGTTAATAATTAAAAGCTAAGCCATTAGTTTAATGATAATTAATATATACGGATAGTCCAAAGAAAATTAACACACCATCAATATGTTTTTTTTAATATTTACAAAAGCCTACATACTACGTATTGCAGTAATAATAAAACATCACTGCAAGTTGAAAATAAACTAAAAAGAATCATTTTAGAGAAATATCCTTATATAAAACATAAAAACGGTTGACTGACTGAATGATCGCAGTTTCTCAGAAACTACAAGCCCTTGAAATATGAAACCTGGCAAAAGTATTCTTTAAAGGCTCTAGATGCGTACTAAGAAAAAATTTTAAAATATTTTCTCGCTAGAGGATAAAAGAGAGATATTCATTTAATTCAAAATGGCGGCTATTATTCAGGTTTCAAAGGATATCTAGGCTATGAAACTTGGCATATATATTATTTATAGGCTCTAGATACCTCCTAAGAAAGGTTAAACTATTCTGTCTCGGTGGACTAAAGTAGGGTAAATTAAACAATTAAAAATTGCTACTCATGTCATTCTAAACTTTGGGTAGAAGGCCGGTAGTATATTTTCAAGGGGTAGGAAAAGCAAAAGACCCAATCTACCAAAAGAATTAAATGTAGCATACATACTTATTACGGTCACCTTATGTACATTTGACAAATACCATTTGGGCTACTTGCACTAACCGCCCAAAGTATTGTTGTGTAGTCTAACTTCTGTAAAACTGGGTTTCCGTCTAATTAATAATTAAATACTGTAAGTCCAATTAATGAATTTTGAAGCTCGGCATGAACATTCCATTTCAAGTATAAGTTTCCATTATAGAAACATGTTTTCAAAATTAAAAATGTTAGGAAGGATTTGCGTAGGCTACATTAATTTCAGTTCCCAAAGCCTATACAGTAAATTTTCGCCTCTATGAACTAAATGATTGATGTGTACCGTGAATTATAAACTTTATAGCGAAATAGGTTTTTGGCTAATACACTCACCATCTACTTTTTTACAGTTTCGGCCTATTAAAAAAAGTGTTAAATTCACATTTATGTTAGAATTTCCACCTTTAGCATGTTGGCAAGTGGAAAGAAGCTAATTTAAACTATTTTCTACTCTTCAGAAAAATACTTGACGTTTAGAAGAAATTTTATAACTTTTTAATTCAATTTGGGGTGGATTCACCGGCTGCCGAGCTCCACCTAAGACTCAAATCGCACGCACATGACTCACATCGGCAATTTTGTTTTAAATTATTCTTAAAAATTGCGGATAGCATAACATGCACATAGTTAAAATTGCTCATAGCATCACAAATTAATTAGTAATTCTTTTAACGGGTGAAGTCGCGGGTAAATCTGCTAGTAATTTATATATTAATTGGCAAGCGTGATTTTTAAAAATTCTTTCTTCTCATCCAGTAGGTGTCTAAGGAAAAATCAAAACACCCATTTAATTTTGTATTTTCCAGTGGATGAGCAAAATCCCATCATGTTATGCTTTAATTTTGAGGGCACATAGAAAAACCAATTTGTTACAATAAAAAAAAACTGCCTTTGAGTTGCCATATTAGTATTATAAAACTATGGGATTTACAACACCATAGAAAAGATTTGGCCCAAAATATAAAGCCGGTCAAAAACCTTCCAGGTCTGAAGGATTAATTCACGGACATTGGCTAAATCCTGCCCCTGTTTGGGGAATCCCACCCGCCTGAAGAAGTGCACTCTTATCTGGGGAATCCCACCCGTATCCATAGGTATTATTGTAAACATTTAAGTCCAGATAGTGGTTAAAGTCTCTCAGATATAATGTGTTGAATACATACTGTTTTTGCTACTTGGTGTATGTTTAGCTGACTTTAACCTTTTATACCCGTTCTGTTTATCGTTTGATTATGAAGTTTGCCTAAGCAAGCTTGCAAATCAAACTTCTGATGGTTGCACATAATATATACTATTTACACTTGCACTTGTAAATAGTATATATTATTTCTATCTAGCATTTATATTTTAAATGGAAAAATATAAAACAGGCTGCAAATATTAACTTTGGTGTTTACTGTCGACTTGTCTAATATTTGGATATGTTTTTAAACTAAGCGAGTCCACTTGTAAATGGCATATATTAATCATGTCCACCCTTGTTATTTTAAATGATAAAATTACAAAAATGGGCAAAAGTATTAACTTTGCTATTTATTATTTGATCTGTCTAATATTTGTGTATGTTGTTCACCAAAGTTAGTGCATTAGTAAATTATATAAATTAATCCTAACTATATTTTAAAATATAACATTACAAAACAGGCAAAATAGAAATAATATGTATTATTTCAGACGGAATAATTAATAAGGCTAAAATTTAGGATTAGCCTAAGCCTAAGTACCCAGTAGTAGTATAATTATAGCTATTTAAAGTAATAGCGTAGTAGTAGTAGTAAGCCTAAGTTTATAATTTTATAACTTAAATTACACAGGGTAGATAGAAATAATATGCCATTTACACATGAACTAGCTTAATACTGCGATACATAAAAGTTATAGACATAATAAACAATAATAAATAAAGTTTATTTTTTGCCTAAATCAATAATGTTTTTTTAAAAAAGATATAGGGTAGTTAGAATTTACTCCACGCGTTTACTCATGCACTTGCCTAGTTCAACAACTTACCCATAGTATTAGACAAATTGGAAAATAATGGCCAAAGCTAATTTTTTGGGTCTATTTTGTAATGTTATATTATAAAAAATACTGTGTGGATAGAAGCAATATATAGGCTTTACATAAGTTCTATCCCAGGGCAAAAAGATATAGAAATACTAAGTAGATCAGACAATGAGGACAAAAGTTGATTTTTGGCCAATATTTGTGATGTTGTAATTTAACACATACAGGTTAAATAGGAATAGTATGCGGTTGTACACAAGCAATGGCTTAAGTTAACAACATACTAAAAATGCATATAAACCAGGTAATAAGGAAAATAAGTAGATTTTTCTTGATTTTGTAATTTTATAATTTAAAATATACAATGTAGGTAGGAATAATACCTGCCGTTTATATATGTAATTTTTAGCCTGTTATTGTAATTTTATAATTCGGTTAATTAAGGGGCTTTAAAGAGGTTTATTTGAAACCATGGCCTATTGATTTAAACAATGAACAAGATCCAATTAAAGAAATTCAAGAAAGAAGAAAAAGGAAACCCCAAAGACTGTTATTGGCAATCACTGTTCTTCACTCGCTTGTCTAATACACTCTGTGGGTAGTGAAAGATATCTTCGGGCTGAGAACATCTACTTCAAATCAGTTTAATTGAACAAGTCTTACTTTTATCTCATATTAAATATAACCAAATTATAAATTTAAATCCTTTTAAAATATTATTTAAAACAGTACATTTGTTATGGCATAATTTTTTACAGCCTACGGATTTGGATAAATGTATACTGATCATATTTAGCGTAAACGGATTTAAAACTTAATCATATTAAACATCCCGTCTAAGGTGAACTAGAAATAAACTTCGAAAATATCCTTCAATATGACAACCAAATTGTTCCAAATTCTTAATTATAATTGTTTTGTATCTAGCCTTAACTTATTTCGAGAATGTTTCAAGTAAGTAGAAACATGGTGGAATGTTTCAAGAAAGTAGAATATGTTTGGGAGAAACATATCTGGAAAATATATTGGATCAAAAGTTACCTTCGACAACCTGGGAAACTCAGAAATAATTTACCTACCTCGTCAAAGTCAATCTTTCAATCCTCTCAATCCACCTCATCAACTAAAAACACAAACTTTAACCCTTCCTGATCAGCCGCCTCGAAGAACGCAGAGGCAAAGGAAACCTCCTCAGCGTTTTAGCACTTGAGTTCTCCTAGAGTACCGAAGAACCTGTAATATCATTCTATTCTATTTTTTCTATGTTTAAAATGTTAATCAGGTGTTTGTTTTTTCATCATATATTTGTTTACAGAATTAATGTTTCAATATAGATTAAAAATAAAATGTAACCATTTATAATTTTTTATTATTTTTTCAAATATTAAATAATTACATACTTTAAGACATTATATTATTAAAAAAAAACATTCCATTAAATTTATTATGTTTCGTCAATTCCATCTGAGTTGTTTACAAGCTGATCATTTGGTGAGACTAAAACACAAAAACTTCCCCCTTTAGTCTTGAGCATAGCAGAAAGCCCAAAACATGGGTTGCTCGCTTTATTTGGCAATACTTGTAATTTTAACATTAATTTTAATAGTATTATTAAAAAAGTATTCACATTTTTCTCGTTTGATAAAAATTGTAGATTGTCATTCCTAACGTCTTCATTGAAAGTTGAATCATTGAACTAATTTAATCACATCTGATGTTTTAAAATAATTATAGCCACAATATAATTCGAGCTTAAAACAAATTTATAGCATTATCAAGGCTGTTATGGATGGTTGAGAATATGGAGCAATCTAGCACAAAGTGGTAACATGAACAGTCTGACGTATAGAGATACACATCAAGCGTTATTGACCAGCGTTGTGTTTCTTATAAATTGATTCACTTTGTTAAAACCCGGAAAGTTATAACAAGTGGTTGAAAGAATTTAAGAGGCTGACCTAACAAGGCTTATAGGACAATTCTAGATATGAGAATTATAAAACTGAAAAAAACTATGAACTCATATAAATCACACTTAGACTAAACGTAAACTTTTAGTCTAATATATTTTATAAATGATAGAAGTTTTGCGAACTAAGTTTTTTTAAACTCTTTTTCTTTTATTTTCTTTGATTATAATCAATAATTAAGTAGAATATGTAAAGAAATTATGTTATTTTAGTTGTTACGTATTTTTATTACTTAATATTAGTATTTATATAAAGTTACTTCCTTAATATTATCATAACATTTGACTTGTGTAGTTATCAAGAGAGAATTTTTAATTTTACCGGGAAATAAACTGATAAATAGAATGAATAGTAAAAATATAAGCCTTTCACTATTATAACTTAGGGTGACACAAGGAAAATGGCCGATTTTAAAACGTCTATTGTATTTACATGGGGCGTGGTTGGAAGATGTACATCGACAATTTCCTTCAGTAATTCTTGCAATTCTTGTTGCACTTATTGTCCATTGGACCAGCGAACAGCGTATCCAATTTTACTTGTGTGCGTAAACAAATGCATTCATACAAGGCTGTGGCATTTCGTTAGCATTTCATTATTAATCTAAATGGATCTTAACTGAGCTGAAGTGTTTGTTAAAACGTATTGAAATGTTATAAACAATCGGTAAATTATAGAAAAGAAACTGTTATGTATTGCTAAAACTGTGAGTTCCCCCTGAAACAACATCATAGAGATAACCGCCAACCTGTAGCTTGAGGACTGAGCTGAAATGTTTGTTAAATCGTATAAAAATGTTTTAAAGGAAAGGCAAGATGTAGAACGTCTCCAGGTAGGCTGGCTAAAGCTGTGAGTACCCCGGAAATGACGTCGCGTCGCAGTCGTAGAGATAACTGTCAAACTGTAGTTCGAGGACTAAACACAATCTGTGATCTAAAGAGGAAAGTTATATTCACCATAATTTAAAAGGTAAATCCCTTAAAGGGAAAATAAGTGCCAAGGATCGAATTCAGTAGCTTGTGTTCGGCTGGACCTGTGATCCACCCAGAAACTACCGGAACTCCATAGCAAACCTAAAGAAATAGGATACAATCCTATTAGACCTGGTGACTGAGTATTATGACTTGAATGTATTCATGTTACCTCGTCAACATTACAAGCTGGAAAGGGTAAGCTACAATTTATGATCCATTAATCTAAACTGTGTCTGCCACAAAGTCGCAGTTAATTGATCTGCTGAAGTTTATAATGTTAGGTAAAACTAAAAAAGAAATTTAATTGGTTATAAATAGGGTATTTTGGTCACAAATGTTTTAAATTAACAATCTAAAGTTCTTAAAAGGTTATATTCAACTCGATATCAGAGTGTAATCTGTAACCGTTCATCCTTGAGACCTTACTGGCGAAGATGTGATGATAAATTTAATGTTTCACTTTTAAAATGAGTAGTCTTTTAGGGACAGTACACGGTATACTCTTAATATAAAATTTGTCCATTTCATTTTTTTTATAGGTTCTCAATTTTACCTCTTTTGTCTTTGATTTGGATTTCAATGTCTTAAGGATATTGAAATTTCTTATAAAAACTCTTGATTGTGAGAAAAAATTAAATAAATTAAACACTTTAAATCGAAGTTTCTAGCGCATAATGTATAATTTAACTTTCTGTTGAACTTTCACACTCTTAACTCGAGAACGGCTGGCTAGGTTTTACCGTTTAAAGTGTAAAATTAAACGTATTTTTACGTAAATTTGTCAATACGTCCTAGAAGATTAAGAAAGGTCTATTTAAATATAGTGGGAGGGCTGAATTATCGGAACAGTGGCAGTACCCATCGACATTCTTTGAAGATCAATCTATTCTTTTTACAACTAGAGATATGAACATAATTTGAAAATAATAGTTCTAAGGTCACCCAATGATTGCAGTGATTGCAAGCAGAGCTGCAACAGAGTAATATTCTAAGTATAATTATTGCATACAAAATTAATTATCGTTGTTTCATAACAGATTCGTTTTTATTTAAGTGTGCGAAACCATAGCTATCTAAATTAAAGATTATTTCGGTATGGGTTGGTTCAGGGTGTGATTAGGAATTTAATTTAAATAGTGTTGTTTGTAAATTGTTTGTAAAAATCACTGGAAAACAGACACATTTGCACAATTTAATAATAATAATTCAATATAAATGTAATTGAAAACGATCCAGTTATTTTTAGTGAAGCTTTCTCCCGTTAACGACCCAGCTGTAATGCGCCACTTTATATTCCGCGGTAAAAGTAGAACTCGCCAATATCAGACGTGATCAGGAGAGAGGATATTGGTTAGAATATTTCCTGTATATTTGGAGGGAAATATTCTTATTACACCTAATATTGGGCTGGATTACGAATAGATATTAGGGCAATCGTTTGGTATTGCATAGTTAATCTTTTGTATTGATTTGTGCAGTTAGTTTAAGATACGTACTTTAAAGGTATAAAATGTTTGAGTGTTTCTTCAGAAAATACATTTGAAAATAAGTTGAATAAATCAATTGCAATTGAAAATATAGCTGTTTGAAGCATAAGTTTGGCACGGATTTTCCCCTTTCATTAAAAACAGATTGAGATCAAGGCACGGGTCGTTTAGTCTACGTGACCACATTTCCAGCAGAGTTGATTCCTAATATTCAATACTTTTCTCGCGTTAAGAAAACTAAAGTTAATGAATTCCTCTAATAAAAAAAAAAATTCATTTACCTCAGTGGGCAGACCTATCTAATTGAATAGGCTATCCCACTGAATCCAACCAAAAACTAACCTTGTTCATACAAAATGTCTTTGAGAATACTTTTGATTACCTTTAGTAGATCATGTCTTTATTATTATTCCAGGTTACAGGTTAAACGGCTTAAAATATGTTTTAAGTGGTTTCCAGATTTTAAGATTGACACCGTCCAAAGTTTTCATCTTGCAAAGTACATCTTTGCATGTCGAAATTCTATTTGCTTGCAACATTAACATTTGGGACTTTGTGTAACGCAAAAACCTGACACAAAACCTCGTACGAACATGTGACGGTTGGCAGTCACATCGCTTCACGATTTATAATCTGGAATACTTCCAAATAAAGTCTTTGTCTTTCTCGCTGAAGTTATCATATTTGCGGCTGTAAAATGTTACATTTGTCATTTATTCAATATACATACTTCAAGAAAACGTAGATTTGATTCGTAAACATTTTGGTGGTTTCGTAATAATGACATATAATGAATCTAGAATTTAATATATTCTTATATAAATCAATTGCTTATTATTTAATTAAGTGGTAAACCGAATACATCACGTGAACGTCTGAAAGAAATGTATTATTAGTGAACATCTTAATATAAGTAGTATTAAAAAAAAGGAAACCCATCTCTTGTGTGCATCAGTTGTTTATTTCTAGTTGTTTGTCACTCACAATAACGGGTATATTCCACTGATGCGTTTAGTAGCAAAAAACACCTTCACTGAAAATATAAAATTAATATGAGCCTAAGTTAAGCCCAAGTAATGTTTCATTGCACTGTATTATGCATAACGTGATTTGCTTGTTATCATAAAACGTATAATCTTTATTTACATGTAAAATCATGATTCAAAGATGTTGTAAAGACTATTTTAATTATATGCTAATCAACTACAGTTTATATTTTTTTTTAAATTAGTAACGTTCAGTGCAATTTTGGGTTATAGCTTACAAATTATAAATAGCAATTAAAATGTGTACCTGATAGCATAACCGCTGTGGTAAAATCAAATACAAAATCATAATAATAGTTAAAAACTAGGCTAAAGAGTATTAATAATTAAATTATCCCCATCGCTAAAGACCAGCAACGTAAAAATATTGTCCTGACTTGCTTTAGTAATATTAATGGGTGGGTTTTACAATACCGAATTAACTCGAGATTGACTCCCGCGTCAACCACAGAAGTTGTAATGACTTGAGGTTAAGCCACCCAGCGTAATATGAAACCGCAGCCTCTTCACCACAGTCACTAATGGAACTGTCAATATTTTACAGCTCAAAAGGAGGCTTATACAGACTAGTTATTCATTTGGACAATATTGATTCCTCAGTATAAAATAAATTTCTCAGTTAACTTTAATTGTAAATATGGGAGTTCAACTAGAAATGCTTACAAGTGAATAAAATCATCGGAAGGTGGTACTAAAAAAGTGCAGTTTGTTTGACGGGTTCCAAAACGTTTTAAACCTCAATTTAATCATTTATTGACATGACGGCTCCATGTAACTAGTTAAAAATTAATCAAAAATGGTGTACGCAAAACTCTTACTGCTAATTAAATTTACCTCGAAACGGCGACAGGATGGTTAACGTGTTTTGATTCAGTATTAAATTAAATGCTTCGCTGCCATTCTAGTCTAAATGTGTTCGTAAGGAAAGCTAATTTAAATGAAAACTTAGATTTTCCAGTTTATGTTATGCTCTTTGTTGAATTTTTACGAATTGTGGTTTATATTATGTGGAGTATCAATTTGGTCGGCTTTGTGATCATAAAGACAACAAACGGTCTGTTTCTAAACTCCGAGGGGACCTGATATGGATTTGTTCCTTTTATTAAGACAATACCAATGGAAAGACGAAAAAATCAGACGGACACAAAAATTAAACATATAACTTAATGCAATCATGGATCTCCGAAGCCTAGTTTTTAGTCTGTGCAGTGGAATGTAAGTTTTAATTATATTTCGGTAAATTTTCATTACTCATAGAAGAATCTTTAAACTTAGGTCAAAGATGTATTTGAGTGAGAATGGGGAATAATCGATCCAATTTCCATTATTACTCTACCTTACTCAATTTCATTAACAATTATAGTTAGTCAAGATACATAAGAAGTATAAAAAGTTGAAAATCCAATGATGAATCAAACGACATTATCATCAACGGAATCGGTACTTGGAAGAGCCAAATAATAGATTTTAAGGTAATAGATTTTTAAGGTATAGGTTTGGTAGCACAAAAATATAATTTTATATCCTAAGATGTTTTTATATTATATACTAATAACTCGGTTTTTAATGCACATTTCCATTGATTTTTGTGTCGCTTAATCCGTTTTAAAATTTAATTTCTTTAGTAGGTTATCATAAATATTTTAAGGCTTATTAATGGAGGAAGTTTTGTTATACTATTTGCCATTCTCTACAGTCTAGTCCAACCAAACGACCAAAGAATAAAAACCAATGTGTATTGGCTATAGTTTCGACCCCGGTGGGAGACAAACGACCAAACAATAAAACCCAATATGTATTGGGTATAGTTTTGACCCCGGTGGGAGACAAAGTAATCATTTTAATCTCGCTGGAAGACGAATTTTAAACACTCATTACAAGGAGTAAAATTCGAAGGAGTACTTAGCAGTCCGAGGGGAAAATATATTTTTGTCTTCTCCTCAGTAAAAGAAATGTGGTAGTGAGTAACATTCTTTAATATGAAAACACTCTTCTACAATCTTGATTTCGCTAGTTTGATTTTGCATTTGTCTCACATGATATGTGGTAAACATGAACTCTTCATACTTTAAGTCGAATATGTTTTATTGACTTACTCTGGCTAGATACATAGATTTAAGTGGGCATCTGGCCCATCGCCTAAAAGCTACTTTTGTCAGTTCTATATCGAACAGTGATTTATCTCAAACCAAGATAGATGGTCATAAGTTCCTCAAAATATTCGAGAAGGAAATCAACATTATTCACTTCTTGAAAAGGTGCAAAAAAGATATATGTCATATCAGCTTTACTAAGAATAAACAGAGGAAGGCCGGTGTTCAAGTTCGATCTTGCCACCTTAGGACTACAAGGCGAGCACTCTAAGTGGTAGCTTAGTATAATTATTTAGTTATGAAAGCTAATTTTAGACTCCTCCTGGAGATGTATTATGTATGTTTTAATTATTGTTAATTTATTTTGACTCGTATCTATATTGAAATAAGCAAATAACCTCACACTGTCACTAAAATTACAGTAGATTTTTATTTTTCTAACTAAGTACAAAGATTCAGTACAGTTGCCGCAGTTCACAGCAGCCGAGGTTCGTAAAATAACAGTAGCCGTGACTGTTAAATCTGACTTTAGAGAGATTGTACTGCATTTTAAGTAGTTATGATAGTAAGTATACATTAAAAAAATATTGTTTCAATCCACTACGTTTAAATCTCACTGTACTATTTTACCGTGGATGGCGAAAAATCTCTATCTCTAATGGGGAGGCGTGGAAAACTCCCTAAAATATGCAGGCAAATACGTTAAAATACCACTAAGATTGTCAAGCATTAATATCTCGCATGTAAAATTCAAATTCTAAACAAATTTAATTGCCAATTTGTAGTCCAAAACTTCTTTGGCCGTTAGTAAGTTACTGAAAACTCCTAGCAGGGAGTTTTTGCCATCCACGGCTAAACAATGTGCTAAACTGTATTTTTTAACATTGTGCTAAATTGAGAAAATCAGCTGATTTAACCGTTTAACGTTTAACCGTTTAACTTTTAACCGTTTAACGTTGATTTTCCGTGGATGGCAAAAACGGTACTTTGGTATTATACGGAGCCTTCTAGGAGGCAGAATATAAAGACCGCTCAAAATAATTATGTCAAATTCGGACAGTCAGTCAATTAAAGTATGTTCTCTCCAACTATGCAGTTATTTTTGGTATCCAGTTAAAAAAAACTCTAAAAATAGTGGCCTCCGTATAATACCAAAGTACCTAATTTTCACATAAAATAAAAAGAGTGGTAAATATTTTCGACTTTTATTCGAGAATGCTTTCGACAATATTTAAAGAAAACATACATTTAATGCAACCAATTTTTAAGATTGAATAATGCACATATAAATACGAAAATGAGTATTGTTTTGTTAATATTTACATTTTATACCACCTATTATTTCAGTTTGATCACGTTTAGTTTACATTATGTGTTCAAACAATCCGTCATTGGCATTTGTTAAAGTTGTGCTCTCTCCATCAAAATCCCGTACACGTGTTGCAAGGTACCTCTTTGAATTTCTTGCATTAAATTTGTAATGTTTGTTTTGAGGTGCTGAATATCACGTGATTTGTTTTCGTAGGCCTTACTTTTTTAATGTATCCCCAAAGAAAATAATATAATAGCGTCAAATCCGGGGATATTGTGGATTAATAATCCATCACTGATAAAATAAAGTTTTGGGTTGCGTTAAAAAAACACCCTATTGCGATACATAATTCGCAATTGCTAGAGTTAGGTTTACCTTAAGAAGAAAATATACCAGATTACAAAAATAAACCTTTGAAATATTACAAAGTAAAATGAAGCAACATGTATTTTCAAAGATATAATATTTCTTTGAAAATATATGTTGCAAGTAATATACTATGTCAGATTCCAGAAGAGCTATGCTCTACTCATATATCTTTTTAAAATGCTTAAATCCATTTAATCAAGATTCAATTAAGTTGAAACATTCAGGTGAATATTTAAAAATACCATTAAGATTGTCAAGCTTTAAACTTGTCGTACATAAAATTCAAATTCCAAACCAATTTTTTGTCATTGTTTGGTCCAAAACATATGTTACAACTAACACTCAACGAAATTAAACCATTCGGAGAGTTGTTATACAATTTAGAGCTCTTTCTCCTGTACTCAAAATTGGTAAGTGGGATAAGAGATTTTTCTAATTCTTTCGATAACGAAAAAATTAAGCACTGCAAATTGCACATTTAAAAACCGTATAATTTCAATTTGTGTGTTTTTTTTAATAAGTAAATGGGTTTTTTCCTGACTACGTAAAATTTCCAGTCATAATGAAAAAAGAAGCATTACTCTTGTAACATCCTCCTTAGTTTTATATAAACATTTGGTTGTTTACGAAGAATATCTGTAAAAGCTTCCATTAACATAATAAGCATATCCGATTAACATAATAAAGCGTGCTACATATAGCTCACAAAGTTAACAGTTAATACAAATTATAATTCAAGAAGCATGTGGATTGGAAATAACGATCACACGGATGTATCTTTAGTGCGGAGGTCATATTAGTTTAATTTTAAGACCTAATTTGCATTATCATAAAAATAATTGATAAGTTTATAAAGTTTAAGTGTTGGAATAAGTTATGGAATTACTTTTTAAGGTGTTTTCAGTAAAATAAAATCAGAGAAGCAACTGACCCGTGAATTACCACTCTTTAATTAACAACTCAATTACGGGACGTCAGGTGTTTTTGAAGTCAAACTGTATTAAATTACAATCGCTCGTACATTAGGTCCCAAATTGAACATGGTGCTCTATCCTTTGTACTGGTTTGGTGCACAATGTATTCAAACTATCTGGCCTGCTCTAAAGAAATATTATAACTGCCATTATATGTATGAGGAAGTTATTAAATTTTAAATATTATTTATGGAGCTGGTGGGCAGTTGCATAAACATGCCAAAAATATGTTTCATTCTTGAAAGGTGAGGTATTCTTGAAGGTCTTCTATACTATAAATACGATACAATTTTTATTCATACAAAATTTATAAACTTTGGGAAAAACAACTAGAGATTCCAATCTAAGCAAACAGCTCTAGGGCCCTATTTTTGAAACGGTTGAGAGTTGAGTAGTGAGTCACTCGTCAAGTCACCTAACAGCTTATGGTAGCATCGTTTAAACCACCACGTGGAATGTCAACGTTTCAAACTATACATCTGTCAAAGAAAGCCAAATGTAAACATTGCCCAATTTTAGGAATTAGCTCATTTTTCATTGCTTTAACTAGATTATCTTGGTATATTTATAGGTAAATTTAGTGGTAAGGCATTTTATAAATAGTTCAAAGGCTATCCGAACGCTTTTAAATATTTCGTATCAAAAAGTATACATAACCTAATTGGAAAAGCTTTCCATGATTACTATTATTACTTCCTCCAAAAGAGAAGAACAAGAAGCTTGTTTCCTATCAACTCACCCGTTTTTACTCAACAGCCTATTGCTTGGTGAGTAAAAATGGTTGGATTGGTGAAATACTCGATGCATATTATATCTGTATTAAAATCATGAATTTTTAAGAATAAGTGCCTATTGAAATGATATTCACAGATATTGTGGGGCTGAATTCAAAAATTTAGATAGGAATATTTTTATTTTTATCTGTGAATTAATTTTAAGATTAGAAACAGATAACTTGAGGGATGAGTGACTCGCTCAACCGCCAACTCACCCATTACAAAAATAGGGCCCCTAGTCCGATTCTTAAGCAGAGTTGTAGGTACATTCCGTGTAAATAAGGCCTACGCATTCATATATATATATATATATATATATAAATAAACACAACTGTACAAAGAATCCATTTGTACAGAAGTACCTATTCAAGAACCCATTTTTGCCATTCAAAAATTAATAATAAAATTTTGTTTAAGAAACCTCTTTGTTACCCCACAGCCGCACTATTCCATGAGTTATCACTGCTTATCGTTAGGCATTTGTTTTTAGACCTTGAAAATTCATACTTACAAGAATTTTAACTCACACTCATAACACACGCTATTCGCAAAATGTAGGAATAACAGCTACTCACTGAACTAAACTTGTTCTTACTCTCACTAACTCCTCTGACATTTCATCAGATTTGTAACGGAACTTAACATCCTGTTCGAGTAACTCAATTTTTAATTCTCCTTTTGTGAAATCATTTAAAAAGCATGCAACTGATTGGCTCGTTGAACTGGGTATAATAGATTCTGAACTCACATTTGACTACCTTTTTCCACTGCCTCTTGCCATATTCTCCTCTCCGCTACTCCCATACTCCAGTTGTTTTCATCTATGATTTATTTGCTTATTGTTTTTAGCAGGTCTAGTTTTTTAACCACTCATTTCCGCATTAAAAAAAAAACAAGTAATTTTTTTTCCTAATGCTTATTTTATGATGAATTAACCTACGCTGACTGCAATATCGGCTAACGGTACGTCCTGAGTGCACGCCGGTTCCGATTCCGATTCAGTTTCAGATTATCGGCGCCTGTTTAGGCTGAATCAGATTTTTTGTAGGTGGCCATAGTAGAGGCTTGAAAGGCTTCGCCGACTCGGCGAGCAGGCAATAGAGTTGCCAATGCTGTGTACATTATTTCACTATTGATTGTACAGCTAATGTAATAAATACCTAATTTAATAAATGTCATTAATTACTTTACACGGCATATTGGTAATTAAGGAGGCCTCTGAGGAAAAATGGGGTAGTGGTAAAAAAAAACACTAAACAATTAATTGTTTTATAATGGTAAACGGCAGCAAAGCAAGCTCAACAATAACACAGATAATTTATGCTCGCAACTTCGACATAGTCAGGATTTTATTTGTGTACTTTATCTCAAGTCTTTCTAGTTCGTAGAAATCGACAAAAAATATATTGAGATAGTGCGACGAGCAGATAAGGAACAACAATGGATTTACAAAAAATGGGAGGCGCGTATAAGGAATATTTTAACTCTCATTTTAGCTGATTGATATAATAACCTATCATTTCAAATTTGACCTTTAGTTCCTGTGACTTGAATCTTGAATCAGACCACTATACTTTCTTTTAAGTTTGAATAAGCTGTTTTATTTATAGGAAAATTCTTATTTCGTCTTATCCACTAGACCTACAATCGTTGAACATAAAAGAAGTATTTTATGAATGATCTTGCACAAATAGGTTGTTTTACTAACCTTCAACGCCGAGCTCCAATGTTCTTTTTAACATTTATCTATTATATCTCTGTTTGAATATGCTATGAGTATTTATCCCAGATTGGTGGGTTTCTTACAATAAGAGAGATTATAGCTGGTAAATCTATTAAACTGATGAATTAATTAGATTTCAAAATTAAATAGTGCTATTAAACATGGCGGCTGGAGCAATCGGAAACTGGAATCCGCAACCGGAATGAAGAATACATTCCGGTGAGCAGGCACCTGCGCGCAAGCTCTGCTTCCGGCTGCCACAATGGCCACTTCCGTTAAAATACAAGTGTCATTCCTGTCGCCGAAAATCTGAATCTGAGTCAGAATCGGAACCAGCGTGCACTCAGGACGTACCGTAAGCCTTCGCACAGGCAACCTGCCCACGAAGGCTTATTTTCCTGGTTATGAGCCTTATTTCATAGACAATGTTTTGTAATTAAAAATTAGCCTAATTATACTCTTTAGTTTATATATTTTTTAGTAATTTCCAAGTATAAAAATATGACTTCATGGATGTTTTGCTTTTAGCGAATTTCCCCCTATAGGGAAGTAGCTATTATACATATATATATATATATATATATATATATATATATATATATATACACATATATGCAGGTATATATATCAGTCCGTAGGCGCGATAACTTTTGTGAAAAAGGTCCGATCTTGATGAAATTTAGAACTAACGTGTAAAGCATCATTCATGGCTTCGAATTCGAAAACCAGCAAAATTGGTTTACTCTAAAAAGGTTTTTTGACGAAATAAAATTTATTTCCAAGATTTAACACATGTTTACTTATTATTTTTTAATTTAACTGTCAAAACTGAATTCAGCTTAAAGAACAAACAATTTAGCATTTTGAATTACTATTCTACGTCAATCCGTTGCTTAGATATCGGACAATATTGGATGTGCTAAACACAGTACGTTGTCCAATATTAATTTTAATTTTTCACTCCAAAAAGTATAGTCACCCTGATTTAAGATATTTTCCAAAATAAAATACTGAACATAATATGATTAAATTTTCAGGTGATGAATATTTTATTTGTGGTTATTTTGAATAGTTAGAGTTCATTGATCACGATTTTGCAGAAAATATATACTATATAAAAAAAAATTATTTTTAAATTTAATAAAGAAAGTTAAATTTCGCATTTGGAGGGGGGGATGTCTTGGCCAAAACTGCCTGAATATGTAGCATAATATATGGAATGTTTACAATGGTCAGGATTGATGATATGTTTTATTGAATTTGGCTGGAGATGTAGGTCTGTTGCAACAGTGATGTTTTATTATACTGCTAAACTGACCATATGATTGCATTTAATTTTTTAATGAGATTAAGTCATTTTGTTTGTTTTGAGTGTTTTGAATTCATTGATTATATGTTTGTTGATATTTATATACTATAACAAGATTACAGTTATTAAAAATTAAAAGACTAAGAATTATATAAAATACTAAAGTTTAGGTATTACTAATGAAAACCAATGTGGTCTCAGTTAATTTTCCTCATGTTTAAAGCTCATGCATGATTTAATATACATTTTTAGTATATTATTTACTTAACGTATTCAAACAATACTTTCCTTCAAATAAGTTGAATGCTCACATATACAAAATAAATCCTATGGAAATTCGCTGAGTACGCAGGTCTGCGGCGACGGGGGTATTTTGTTAAAAAAATTACTGCAAATAAACTATTGTTCATTTCATATTTTTATTTCTCGTAATTTGGGTATAAGTTGTCAGGTCTCAAAGATTTTACTTGAATGCTATTGCTCGGTTAAAACTTTATTAACAAAATCCTCTCCATTAAAAATAAATAACGTTTTTGTGAAATAAAACGATAACCTTTCAGAGGGCCCTAAAGAGTGGTTCGAATAAATAAAAAAAATCATGATTTATTTGAGATATAAAACAAGTGTTACTGAGAACGGGGAAGGAAACATATACAATTAAGAGCTCAGCTGCAACGTAACAACCCAAGTGTGAACTTTTAATAAGGGCTACACATTACATTCCTACAATTTATACTTAAACTAGATTTTTCTTACTCTAACGCTTCCTGTTGTTTTTTGTTGCTCATGTAACTGTTGGTTGATATGTAGTTAATTGAATATTAATGCAGTGTAGTAATTTACAATATTTAATGGCATTGTTGCTTTCTTAATAACAGCAAACCAAAAAAAATCTGGAACACAACAGTATTTTAGTCATTTGCATATCCATGACGAATGGATGTAATCCTAATCCTTTTTTGTTTCTTTAATAATTTGAAGGGTCAGTACATGCAAAAATCCTAAGTTTAGCTATAGATATTACATGAACGCTTATATGGAAGGAGTGCGAATGGCAATGAGATTCAAGGCTTAGGCATGGTGATAGGTTTCGGTTATCAAATTAACATATAGATTGGGGACTCAAGGTACATAATATATAATTGACCTACGAAACTGTTACATTTGACAATTGTTTGCATCAGTGCTTTGACTTATTGAAATTAGCCGTATGTCTCTTACTTGTAATCATCGTTATCCGTTGTTAAAATCATTGCAATTAATTCATTATAATAAAATGAGTTAATTAATAAAACCAGCTTAAAAATATTTTAGGAGCCACTTTAATGGGTTTTTATAACTTATATCAATAAAGGTTGTGACTTGAAACGTCCAAGAAAATAACTTGGTATAAAATTAATTACAAAATTACATAACTTAATCAAAGAACATTAAAAATCACCCAATACGTTTTATTGGTGAATATTGTTTTTACTGAGGTTATTTTAACGTTAGTATGCATTCCCTACGATTCAGTAATCGAATAAATTTTAATCTTTACTTAGCTACCTTACTTACTTACTTACTTACTCATCCTTACTTATTTAAGAAAAGAAAATATATATTGGCCAAATGACTGACTGTAAAAAAGGGCTACTATCTATTCCAAGTTATTACTTAGGTACAATTTATTTCACTTAAATACCATAATAATGAGAGGGGGTATCATAAGTTGTGTTGCTGATTGAAAAAAGAAGATTATGGTTACGTACATAGACAATGATTGATCATTATAAAATAAAACGATGAATTTGAAGTTATCAGTCGATGTAAAGACCAAGTGTGGTGAGTGTTATTGACTTAAATTAATGTTTTGAGGATCAGCCAAAGTGGTGAACCGTGGCAGCGAGCCATATGAACCCTCAGAGCAAGATACTTGGACCTAACTTTGAGATTGGTTTGATTTTGTGAACATTACGTGTCTATAAAACCATCCAATTTAAACCATCCAATGGTTTTGGGTGTACCTACCATGTTAATAGAGCAACACAGTTCAGTTTATAAAAAAAATTAAAATTAAATAATTTAATTATGTTTAGTTAAAACATATTACAGTTGTCTGTAAGAAAATGAAAATGTTAAAGTTAAAATTATTTAACAACATTTTTGCCTCTTTCAGATTGACAATCTTGTCATATCTTTCAGTAGTCTGTGGTGCCGTGCTCATCCTGAAAGTCTTCACACACTTTTATTGTTACAGCTGATGTAAATATTTACAGCTAATGTTTACAGATGATGTTTATGTTAGCAAGATTAACTTATTCTCTCTCTCGATGTAAAAATAACAGTTAAGTAAGATTTAGGTCTAGTTATTATTCTCATAGTAACCCCGTCGTCTGACTTACAACTCAATAAACCGTTTATATAATACACTAGCAGATACTCGCGGTGTCGCTCGTTGAAAGGATAAATATATTTAGTATAACGATACGCTATATGCAATGTGAAATTCTTAAAAAAAATTATCAAATAGACTGATTGATTTTAATCATTTATGCAAAATAAGTTTTGGGGCATTTAATTTTATCCTTGAGGTTGCTGATAGTGATTCCACATAAGATTGAAATGATAAAGCTTTTTTTAGAAAATAAGCTTGGAAAATTAAAAACTGTAGCCATTTTAAACTTAATAATATACCCTTTTTTAGCCCTTTGAGAGAAAATACTTTAAAATCTTTTCTTAGTACGCATTTAGAGCTGAGAATATTTGTGCCAAGTTCCATTGCCCAAAGCCTTAGAGTTTTTGAGAAACTGTGATCAGTGAGTGAGTGAGTGAGTCACTCAGTCAGTCGGTCAACCGCTTTGGATTTTATAGATTAACAATATTGCTATATGAAAAAAATATATAAACTTTATGATGTTAGTTATGAATTTATATTCTAAAATATACCCTTAAACTGCTGTTTCTAATGCAATTGTCAATATACAGTATAGTCTCCAAACTTGTTTGGGTTTTTAATTCTTGAAACGAAGGCATTATATTTAGTCATTGAAATCAATGGTTAGAGCACAGATGAAACAAGAGCTTCGAAACAAATATTATTTGGAACGGTTGGAATTGCTTCAGCACTGTCTAGTATCTAGTATCTTCTATATCTGTCTACTGCATTCGGGTTTATATGTTTACATTCTTCGTCCAGGTTAACTTTGAACCTTAAGAAGCTTACATGACATATTAAGAAAACATTTTAGGAATTAAAATATGCCTAAATCCTGCTTGAGTGTACCCTCCCCACATTAGGTAATTTGGCTTAGTAATTTAGGTTGGTTGGATTTTATTTAGTGTAGTGATGGAACTCTAACAAATGAAGAAACTGAAAAAATGCCACGCTTGTAATATTAGTAGGATAAACGTACTTTGCCTTTATTTGACAATAAATTATAGTTACAGATATTACTGATATCAAGTTAAACCTGACAAAAATTTTTTTTATTGAAACAATAAATTTATTGAGATCACTAAGCTAATATGAACTTTCATAAAAACTCACAGTGGGTAAGTCACAGGAGTTTTTCACAGTTAAAATAATAACAATAATAAATTGTACAGCCTATATACTCATAGAACATTATATATATATATATATATATATATATATACATTTTGAGTAAGAGTATGTGCACCAGAACATGACACTCAACATGTTATAATGACAACTCACATACAACAACAAAACTTAGTATGTTAGTATGTAGCATGTTAGTATGTAGCATGTTAGTATGTTAGTAATGTTCTTAACATGTTGCACTCGACATGTTAAATGTGTTATAAAAGCAAATATTCCACATACCTCAGAGCATGGCATGTCCGGAATACCTCTTCCATTATCGTTGTTATATTCAGGGGCTCTTCTGGGAGCATAACCCAAATAAAAGGTTGCATCCTGTCACGACGATAGAAAATGTTTTTTGTCAAAAAGCTGTTTCGCATGTCTTAACTTTATTTTCAATAGCTTGAGCATGCTTTAAAAAAGACACAAATAAACGTAGTTAACCCACTCGTAGTATTTTCTCAAACCAAGCATCCGGTATCGTATTTACTGTACAATATTAGTTTACTGACTAATTAAAGACCTTCATTTCTTTTATAAACTTGACTTACTTTTGTAAAAAAGGAATATTATTAAATTTTGGATTACTATAAATTAGCGTAGGAGCAGCATGGGGGTGTAGTCTTCACCAGTCTTTTTCAGTTTTCATTACATTAAAATGATACATTTCATGACAGGGTTTACAAAAGGGTTTCCTGGTACTCTTAAAATGTTTCGATGTAGTAAATGTTTCGAAGGACTCTTACTTACTCCTACCTTATTATAATTCCCTGAATGATGTTTTGTGTGAAACAATGACAAATTGGAAACAAAATTAGAAAATATTGTATTGGGATTAATACTTTAAAGATTGGTTGCTTTGGAAAAAATATAAAATTCACATATATTCTTCAGTATTTTTAAATTTTAAATTTTTTTGATTTAAATTCCCTTTAAACCTGAGAAGTTGATGTTACGACGAGTAAATTTTTATCTAATTTTTTTGAATTAAATGCAATGATACAATCTGTTACTCTTGATTGATTTTGTACTTTTTAGACACTATGCATAAGAAAAGAAAGGGCGGAGACACACGTGGCGATTTTTATCGCGGTGGTGAAAGTGCCGCTGCCGTCGTTTTCGCAGTAGTGTATAGATTTAAATGGACTCTTACACACAGAGCGATAGGAATGCCGCACGACAATATTGACGCGATCCATGTAAGCCGTGAAAACGATGACAGCGGCAGTTTCGCCGCCGCGATAAAAATCGCCCCGTGTGTCACCGCCCTAAGCCTTACGTCTCAAAATTATTTTTGGAAGTGGAAATTAACAACCACTTGTAATATTTTAGCGAACCGTAAGTGATTTCGACCCACATAAAATCATTGCACTCTTGGATCTACCTTTTTGGGAAGAAAACGTTACTACAAATACTGTTGTGGTGTTGTCACATATTATTAAAAAAAATTATATTGAATACCTCACCACGATACATTTGAATTAGAACATTTCTACTAGAAAAAAGTTGGAGCCAACGGCAGTGCTATGTGTACAAGTACCGGTTTTCTTCTGTTCACCGAGGTTAAGCAACGCCGGGGGTGGTTAGTACTTGGATGGATGGGTGTACTTTGTCCCACGTGAATCGTGGGAATAAATTACCGTCTTTTCTCATAGGTCTGATTTACGCAATGTCACCCTCTTTAATCCAATTAAATGACACCTTATTTTGTTCTTCCAGGGGAATATAGAGAAGCAATTTAAACTTTACAGCGACGGTACATTATAACTTGACTCTAGAGAATCGTGATACACAGCTCTTTAGTTCTTTGCTAAGGAAGTAAAGAAACTCAGTGAAGCGGCGACAAACGTGCCTTATTACAGTAAACTTTGCTGTAGCAATTTCTACGATACTTTTATACTTTGCCCTTTAGTTCCTCATTACGCTTTATCATATTTCTTCGATTTAATTTTATGATTATACATTAATTGTCTTTTTTATCTACTGAAATTATTTTAATTGCGTTTGGATTAATTTAGTTAGGGTCTAGGTTAAGAATTACTTCCTGAAGACTGCAAATCAGGAATTACAATTACACTACATCGTACAATACCGATATTAAACGTCATTGTTAATCTCCTAATAAGTGTTTAATGAACCTACGTGATTGGAATATATACCGCATATGAGGATTATTTCAATGTTAGTATGTTATAAATAACGTCAATAGTAATAGTTGTTTAGTCTAATATAATTAATTCTTAACCTAGCCGAGAAAACTAGACTTTCTAGCCGGATTTCTTGAGCCACCTGTTACTGCCTCGTGGCAATGCTAGACTTTTAAGGCTCGTAGCTGCAAGCGTGTGGAATTCTTCTAACTAGCAGTTGTTTAGGTTAAGAGCAAGAAGTCCATAGTCCGTCAGCAGTTATTTGAGAGTCTTGTACTGGTGGGATACATGTTTTAACACAGTTGTGGTGGTTTTAAAACATCACAACTTGATGCAAATCAGGAATTACAATTACACTACAACGAAGTGGAACTGTTCGAGCAGTTCGTTGGAGTTAGTTAATCAACTCTTATGTGTTGTATCTTCTATAGGGAAGAAACGATTAATTAGCGTAGGTCTCAATATAATACCTAACCCCCGGGACCACTTAACTTTTAATATTGAGGTATTCAGAAGACAAAATACCTTTGGTTTTTTATGCATCAGTATACTTATGTATGTGCGTAAACGTAAAATTTAAAGTACGATGAGTCAAGCTCAAATATCGATGCAATTTTGTACATACAAATTCAAGAGAATACTATTCAAACGATGTGGTAAACCAGTTTGATCGGAAAATAAAAGTTGAGTAAAAGGTAATTTAACACTAAAAGAATTTATTTTTGACTTATTTTTATGGAATATTTTTATGTATATATTTTTGGCAACTTAATATTTTTATTTTACGTGTTTCAACACAAGTAGCATCTTTTACGTTTTAGTCGGGAACGGTCCAAAGAAAATTAATAGTAATAACAAATAAACTAAACTTTCCGTTTGATTCTCTATGTCCAGGTGTTAATCACATTACCTTATTCTGACCATTATAGATATCCTTTTTGGAATTTATAAAATAATATCCCTATACTGATTTATTTTAAACATACCTAATTCAAACTTATTATGTGGCTTCTTCTAGGTAAGATTTATTTTATAGCAGCCTAAAACTCCCCGTTTTCACTTTTTTGGAACAGTAAATCTCAAATTCACTCCCCAACTTTGTGGAGAATCTTCATGTACACTTATATGTGGATATAGATTATTTGGTCTGAAGCTCCATTTTGTACTATGGAGAATTTTGTATTATTTCAAATTATTTGAAAACTTGAAATTCCTTGAGTATATATGTATTTTTTCCTAAGTAAATTTTGTAATGTTAAACAACCGTTAATTAGTTCTCCAAAAAACTTTCTTCTTTGAAGGTGATGAGAATTAAATAAATGGTGAGATGTTTGCAGCTTTTGAGTAAAAAACACGTGTGGTTTTAACACTAAACAGATAATCTTTTTTAATAAGAGATATTCAAAATTATTTTGGCAAGGTAAGTATCCTAATTAAAAAAAAAAACATATTATGAACCATTTGCCACGTTTCCCAAGGGTCTTTTCCAGCATTTATAACAGTAGTTATAAGATCGAATTAAACTAGCTAGACATCATCTAAGTGGAAAGAGGATTTTTGTTGATGATCTGTTGGAGTTTTATATATTTATTTTAAGGTAGTTTTGCTCATGTATTAGGCCAAATAAGGTTTTACCTTTGGCTAATTTCATTAGTTCCAATAAATAATTACTAAAACAATGAGATCAGAGTTGTATTTAGTAAGATCAAGTAGAAGTAAACAACAACAAAACATATGTAATAATAAAGAATTAGAATGACAGCTGTCAGTAAATCCAACCTCTTCAACGACCATCATCTTACTTCTCAAAGGTTAAGTTTCTTGGGAGGTTTAAGTCGCCCGATCATGTTGTGGTGTTTGTTGAAGATTTCCTAGAGGCGTCTGGAGGGATCTTTGAAAAGTTCGTTATGTAAGAGCCGTTGTTTGTTTCTTGGTCGATTCGATCATCCACTGGTATCTTGACACTTGTTGGTGGTTGATGGCTGCTTTCCCTTTGAAAGTTTGGAATAAGGAGAAGGTGAAAGCGGTTTCTGAGAACTATAGTCCCTTTGTTTGTCAGCGCATTTAAAGATCGTAGCGAGTCTATTGTTTATCCACTTCAGTATATTTTTTTATTAGATATTTATTCGTTAAATCATCTATGTCGATAGGATTTGTCATATAACCACTTCCAATCATTATACAGTAAGTAAGTTTTTTTTCTATTGTTATTGGATCTTGTAATGGAATTTAATAATATAAATGCAAAGAGGCAATTAAATTGACAAATTTATTGTAATTATAGAACCACTGTATATATCACAAAATAATTCATTAAAACGGTATATCAAAGTGAGAATTAATTACCGGTTTAATTGCAATTTGTCAATGATTGTCATCATAACATGTGATTATATCTGTGTTCCAGTTACTGGCCACTAGTTAGCCCTCAATAACGTTAATTACCCTTCATTACCCGACAGTATGGGAATATTAAACGCCAATAATACTCCTATCCAAATGTTCTTTCTAAGCCGAGTGAACTTCTCACTCTTATGTTGTGGTAAATGTTTAAATATCTTGGCATTGGAATTGTAATCCTACAGAGAGTTTCTGTCATACAATTAATTTACATGACACTTAAGTTTAACAATCTCAAAATTTTTTATTGAATTATGCCTCTCGTGCAAGATTTAAATTTATATAATCTTCCGGGTCGAATTTACATTATTTATTGTTTTAACTCTCCAAATATGTTTTTGTTGTAATTCTTCTTCTTATGTGCTCTATATATAATTCTTTATTCCTGCGCATATTATTTTCCCTTTTATTTTTATTTTATAATATTTATAATCTTTCCTGTTATAAGTCTGACGATGGACCTAGAACATGGTCCGAAATATACCTTTTCTCAAATAATATTTAATTTTATCGATGTGTTGCCAATTAATTTTAATCATAGACACCATCATAAGAAATACCTACCGAGACGGAATATTTTTCCCTATAAAAAGTTGGATTTGAATATTTATACAGCTTCAAAGTAAAACAGATAGAGGTAATTTCGAAAGGGTAAAATTTCTTAGAACTGTTTCAACGTAGTATTCTACATATTACTCTTGGATGTGGTAATTAATTGGATTCTACTGACGACGTCTATCATAACATATCCCTTATATTCAATTTACCGTTGTAATTACAAGACAACACAGGTGTTATTACTCGTGACTGCAATAACACGCAAGTCATGCATTTTTGTGGGTTGTTGACATATGTAGAGTTTGTAACGGAAACCTAAACGTTTACATTTACGTAATAAAAATAGCGTAGACAACCTCTTGGGTAATGAATTGGCGTATTGTGTTCAGAGTAATATATCAGCGTACTTTGTATTATTTTCATTAAAAGGGAAGTGAATTCCTTAATTAAAGTTGTGACCCAACGTCTAATAGTCTGTAGTGTATTTTATTTTATTGCTACAGTCAATTGAATGACATGTTTTTAGTTAGATTATAGGATTTTAATCTTTAACTTTACATTATTGATGTGAAAATAAGAAACGCCTAATGGATGTTTGCGAATAAAGAATTTGCCAAGAATAAATTTATGAGGTAGGACTGAATACAAAGTGTGGCATTGTAGGATGGTAATGTATCAAACATACACTTTGTCGCCGTGGAAAACACTACATCCACTGTTACCTACGACTACCTCTGCTTTAAAGCTCTGTATCCCAATAAAATGTCTCAACATGGATATAATTTTTTACGTTTTTTTTTACTTGATAACATTAAAAGTAATTCACTTTACAAATAATATTTATATAATGCTAATAAAGTTTTAATAGAGTTTGTAATAATATGTTTAACAATCTATTTTAAATGATTAAGTGTGAATTACGTTCGAATTTTAGTTAGTGTCCTTTCCCGATTTTTTAAATGTATTTTTAGCTACGAATTTTTGGTTGGGGTTAGGAAGAGTAAGCATAAGCCGAAAGAGGCTGGAGACATAAAAAAGAGCGAATTAATCGGAATTAGATACAATCTTTTCCTAGGTTTAAATATTGCTATGCACTTGCCTTAGCGTAACATCGGCTTTCACAAATCTTTTTGATTTTTTTCGGAGAATAAAAATACATTTGAGAAGGTAACTCAAGTTATATAAATTTATATAAATTCTTGCAGTCACTTATACAAGAATTGAGCTACTTAAATGTTTCAAGGACTACTTAAGGAACGTAGGGTGTATAATAATCAATAAAACCATGCGTGCTTACATTGGCTTAAATGTAACTAGCCTTGGCTTTAATTTAAGTTAAACGACGTACATGCCCAAAAACATATAAAACTGTTTTATTATTTCGTTATCCTTGATAATGAGTGGCTGCTTTACTGATCTTATTTCCAGTCTGATAATATGTCTTAAGCAAGCAGAGGTTTTAGGCGTAGCCGTGTGAGATCAGATGGTTGACCAGCGTTGAAAAATTGAACACCTAACGGAAGCCTTGCAAACAAATTAAGCTGTTATCTTTATGACTTGTATTGAAAGCATCTAAAACAAATATGTAAATTAGATATCATGGGTTTTAGGCGTAGCCGTGTGAGATCAGATGGTTGACCAGCGTTGAAAAATTGAACACCTAACGGAAGCCTTGCAAACAAATTAAGCTGTTATCTTTATGACATGTATTGAAAGCATCTAAAACAAATATGTAAATTAGATATCATGTATTTGTGCACAGTAATAAATTTAAAAACTTTTTATTTTAGCTATATAGTGTAAAATCTTTAAAAATACTTTTTTCGTGAAATTTGCGGTTCACTATGGGGTGGAAATCAGGTTTAGTTGCACACCTCACAAAATATGGAAATTTTATGGGTATATACTTATCGTAAAATCGGTATGAAATTCAATGAATAAGAAAATTCCTCGCACATTATTGCTCAAAAAATTCTAGATTCATAATAGTTTTATTCACGTTGAGGCTCAGTATAAGTCAATAAGTCATTTATTAAGCCAGATTAACAAATACTTGCATTACCCATGTCAAATAATTACATTCTTTAATAAAACATCTTGTTTATTTTACAGTAAAAACTACTGAAATATTTACTTGTCTTAACTGCAATTCAATACAACTAGTATTACGAGTCAAGACTACCAGTTTTAACGGGTGCTGTGTACTGCCTTATTTAAAAGGATGGACTTTAATTTCGTTCTAAATTACCAACATCCCGTTCAGCCTGTAATGAGAATTGAAGGATATTGAAGAGTTTGACTGCATTGCATTGAAAGTGCTTTTTTGAATGACGGGGAATGGCAAGGTTGGAAGTGTTCCGGAGAGGATATCTGCAATTAACTGGAGTAAGGAATGAAGATATGTTGCTCTTGGTAAATGAAAGAGTTTCCATAATATAGATGGATGGAAAGATTAGAATTCTGAATGATCTGAATGTTTCTTTGCTTAATTGTTGCTTTGGAAGGGAGAACACAGTTTGAATCGCCTTCTTGAATAAGAACAGCGTTCGTTATGGGGGTAAATGAGCACATAATAGGCAGATATTATATTATATAATATCATATAGTATGAAGCCACATTTATCTTATCAAAGTACATAAAATCACAGCCAAAATATAATATGAACAGAAGAAAAATGTGATAATGTTATATTAAGACAAACAACCTTCATCATAAAAAGGAGCGAAAATAAGTAAATCAGATACATACTATTTTCAGGTAAGAAAATTGTTATTCACGTGCCTTAGCAAACATAGGCTTTCAACAATTTTTTCGACTTAATTTATTTTCTCGGAGGGTAAAAAGAGCCTAAATTTGAAGTAGGTCAAACATAAAATTGAAAAAAAATTACGATTTCACGTGAACATTCATGAAAGTTCACTTTCCTAAAGTATTTTAAAAACTTACGTCTCAATTCCGCCAATTTTTTCAAACTGAACAAACAAACAACTCAGTTTAAAGATCTGTATAAAACTGGTAAAAGAAGAACAAAGATAAAAGCCGAGATTTCGGGACAGTGAAATAAAAACAATGGAAGTAAGAGAAAGCAACGATTACAATTTTATTGAAAGGAAAGCTACAAAGGCGTTAATATGTCAAGTTCAATCGGATCGATGTAAACATTTGTAGCGAATTCCAGGCTCTAATGTTATCAACTTCTTCTTATTTCGGGACAGAAAACCTGCCACTCGCTTGTCTGAAGAAAATAGTTCAGCATCTATCGACCGCTAACATTACACAGCCTGACGACTGCTAAACAAGGTTATGTTGAGTGATATTTACATACAATCTCGAACATCAGGGTTCGCATTAAATAATCTTAACCTGGCCGATATTTGACAGTCTCGCTGAGAGTTCAACGCTGTTGATTGGTTTTGTATGTTTATTCATGCATCGAGGACATTGGTTATTTCATCCGTTCTGTTTAAATACAGTGCCAACACCTGTGAACCAATAAAAATGTCTGAGTATAAGAAGTGCTAACCCTTGGGTTAGCGGAATGTTACTTTCATCAGGAAACTCGACTATTGCTGGGCCGAAACAGTTAATTCTTTCCCCTAGTTAAAATTAGCATGTCACATCGACAATTAATTCAAATATGGGCATCCAATGCAAAACACGTACGAAATCCGGACATCCGGAAGAGAGGCAATGAGTTATTGTAAAGCTCATCAGCTTGAGAATACAACAGTACGTGCCTTGCGTGTGAACAATCGCCACATCTGAACTTTAATAAACACTTAGCTCTTAAGGATAATTTTATAGAAATAACGATTCTATATTTCTTTTACCGACTCAGAGGGCTCAATATGAATTCAAGGGGTGAAAACTTAATCCGAGTTTTTTATTTCTTTCTTATGTTTAGTATATTTACATTTATAACGGATTTTTGTATAAGGGGAGATAGCCTACTAATACTAGACAGTGAAATGATTTTAATCGTTCAAACAGTCAAGTTAAATTGTGCATGGCAAGTATGTTTTAAATAGGAAAAAATAAATAAATTGTTCCAGTTCATATACATTTTACCCCCTGACCAATTTGTATAATTAATGTATTCGGACGAAAAATCTATGCACGCAGACTTCAAATCAAGCTTTAGCATTTATTTTATCGACCAAACTACTAGCATTATATGCATACAAACGCAATTTTATTCCACATATACCATTAGAGTTTTAAAATCTCAATACTTCGAAGGGATTTTCTTCCCATCGTAGGTTTAAATCAAGCAACCAGGAACGTAGTTCGTTTTGGTATTAGACTCCTCATTTAATCTAATTTAATTATTGGGTAACAGTTTAGTTTTTGATAAATCAAAGCGGACAAACTTAAGGCGAGATGTATTAAGAATCTGTTCAGAATTCTCACATGTTAACCCGTAGAAAAGCCAAGGGGCAAAATCAGGTTAGAAATTAACTAAAAAACACAAAAAGACACACGGAATTTGCATATCGCATGTGTTTGTTTCAGATTGTCGTCACCGGAAGCGCGCTGAGATTTGGTTGGCTGTGGCCGTCACCATTTCCTTTCTTCCCAATAGTCTTAGCTCTGCTCTGATTGGGCGTGGACGTGCTATCTCCTGATTGGTAACTCTTGATACTAGTAATTTCTATGTTATATTATGTTCTTATTTTATTTTCAGCAAAGTGCAGAGGCGGATTTGTAAATTTGCCGCCCCTGGGCTATATGGGGGGAGTAGGACCGGCGGTCGGGATTTCCGGTTCGCCAAAAGTGGTGACCTTTTTTTTTAGTCGCGCGTGTGCTTTTCTAACTCGTTGTGGTCGTTTTGGGCCGTTTTTACCTGTTACTGACTCTAGGCAAGGCTATATTGTGGCTATTGTGACTTCTCTCTCTAGTTTGCCGCCCCCCCCAAATTCTGCCGCCCTGGGCTATAGCCCTTTAAGCCCATATGTAAATCCACCCCTGGCAAAGTGTTTTGTACTGCTTTTACAGTTCTCTGTCTTAGCTAGGTTTCTTGTCCAGGTTATCCTGGTTGTGTGTTACTAATCTCGTTATATTTTGATTAGGATTTTTGCGGACATTTGCCATCACTGATTAGTAAAAAACAAACTGATTGTTTTTTACTAATCAGTGATGGCAAATGTCCGCAAAAATCCTAATCAAAATATAAAATCACCATCACCAACAATGAATTTCAAACAAAGAAATCTCGTTATGTTCTTGGTTCTGTCGATGAGAAATATAACAATTTTTTTAATATTGTAATCTGAAACATCGAACAGATCATGCATAAGGAACCTAAGAAAGTCGCCTTTACTAGTAAAGCAATTTTCTGGGACAATGACACATTGACTTTGAGGACTAATTTACAGAGAGCCCATGATAAATATATGATGACAGGAGCGCTAGACGATAAGATTAACTATCAGAATATAAAGAAGGATTATGACTGTGAAGTGAGAAACAAAAAAGCAGCCCATACTATCGACAAAATCGTACAAGCTGACAATAAAACCAAACAAATATGGAGAATAGTTAATGAAGAAAGAAATAATAGTAGTAGTCAATCTAACCATACCTGCCTTAAAAATAATGGCACTATTGTGACTGACCCATACCACGTAAGCAACATTTTTAGTAGATCATTCGCCCAGCCTAAGACTGAAAATATACCCGGACTTGGCAATATGACTGATGTACCATCGCCAAACCCTGACATTCCACCATTTTGTTTTTTTCACGCTATTTCGGAACCTGAATTTGAAAAGTTATTTAGTAGTCTTAAGTCTAACAATTCTGCTGGTTTTTATCATATCACAGGTAAAATAGTAAAGTTTTGTAAGGATGAGGTCCTTAAACCTATACATCACATTGTTAATGCTTCGCTATAGCAAGCTAGTTCACATATGGGAAAATAAAAAAGTGCCTCCGGACTCTTTTTAGATCTTCAAAAAGCGTTTGATAACATAGATTGGAATATTCTTATCAGCAAGCTTGAGCAACTTAATATTCGGAACTTGGCTCTACAATGGATTAAAAGTTACCTGGCAGATAGACGTGAGTTTGTGGAGGGTGAACATCAGTCAGAAAACATTGTTAAGAGTGTCACATCTACTAAAAAAACTGGCATCTGCACTATATGTCATAAGAATAATCCGGAGAATCACCAATGAATCAACTGCTTTGGTCGCTTACCACTCTCTGTTCGCTTCCCACGATACGGCATTGTTGCCTGGGGATCAGCGCCAACCAAGAGCATCGAGCAACTCCTAATGTTACAGAAGAAAGCCATTAGGACAATATTCAGACTAAATCCCCTGGAACACTGCAAACCATTTTTCATAAATCACAATATCCTGACCGTTATTTCCTTGTACATTACTGAATCCATAATTATGGCCAAAACCTCTTCACCTTCCTTGAGACTTGAACAACATTCCTATAATACCCGTAGTCGACATAATTTTGACTTGCCACAGCACAGATTGCAAAAATTCAGTAAAACTACACAATACTCTGGTTCTTACTTTTTCAACTTACTGCCCGAAAGTATCACTCAATACAACACATTCAACAATAGAGTAAAGAAATATTTCATTGATAGGCCCTACTACTCAATCTCTGACTTTATTGAAGATCACACTTTCCAACACTTGAAATGACAATGACAATGAGCTCACTTGGAGAAGATCAAAGGAATAAACCTGACGATTCCCGGTTCTACGGATCCTGGTGAAGATGCCGTTTGTAAGATGTAAGAAGTTCTTTTTTCTACCTGAAGACGGGATCAGATTCCAGATCCCGAAACGTCGCGTCATGAAACTTGTTTTTACTAATCAGTGATGGCAGGTGTTCGCAAAAATAAAAAGATATATATATGAACATAGTTTTATATTACGTTACTGTAATAGACCCTAGTTAAAAATTGTGGTTCAATGAATCATTTTTTATGTCACTTGGTATTTTTTTACTTAGTTTCAAAATTAATCCAATAATGTATGTAAGCTCCGTGTTACCGTAAATAGCTCAATCATATCAGTCCTTTTATAACACGGTTGGGAAACATTTTCCTATTTAGAAAGAGTATGTTACATACCGTTCATTTCTCGTTGACGGATATTAAAACACTGAAGACCGTATATCATGGCGGTAAACTCAACCGCAACGCCTGATGGCCTCATCGTATATCACTGTAATGAAGAAAACTCTCTGGTCATGATGACTAAGTAAATAAAAGTCTTTTCTTGCTAAAAGCTACTTTATATAAATCATTTGACATTCGTAATATTAAATAAAACAGTTACGTCTTTAACATTTGACGTAACCGACAGTAAGAAAATGTTTCCCATTGTTCATTAAAATTATAATTTTAATAGGTTTTTGATAGTTACATAAAACTATTTCAGGGGATCAGCCAAAAGGGATTCTGCACCTTGACTCGTAACTCCATTGATTCCATCATTTTTATTCAGATATATTTATCCTACTTGTTCATGTATCAACTCGCATTAGAGACAATTATGGACTGCCCCCTAGCTAACTAACTGTTGCCAAAGACAGTTATGGAGGTGTTTTTCTTTTGATTTTCCGGGCTGTCGGGTTCCTTATTTATGTATCAGTGTAGTTAAGCGTAGTTCATTTACATCTAACATTTTCTTAGTAAAAAAAACTAGCCGAAATGTTGTAAGAGTTTTTTTGTATTGGTTACAAGTTAGCAAAATATAAAATTATTCCATTCATTACAAAAATATTAAGGGGAAAATAACTTACCACTTTAAAATGTGTTGATACCTTTAGAACGTCTCAGAAATGTCTTAGAAAATAATTGAAAAATGCGTAAAGTTGTATATTTTTTGTTAGGAACTAAGTGACGCTTTCCGTACTAGGTCAAGTTTTTTAAGGAAATATTAAGAGTAACGAAAAGCAGCTTTGGTCCCCTGTGGTGAACTATATTTATCATTACACTGCTTAATATATTCCTCTAACTACTTAAAAAAATTCTCCATTTGTTAACCTTTTAAAGATTTCTTCCAACGTGGCTTTCATCTTGTTCTTGATGTTTAAAACAACAAGCTTGTTGACTGTTTCATTTGTGTTTAGTTAGAGGTAGACTTACAGTAACCAACTATTGACCTCAATCTGGGACAAACATTTTTTTAACGGATGAGACATATTTCTGACACCTGACTAATGTCAATAAGGCTATATTTTTACCCAATGAGCTAAAAAAGGGAAAATTGGGACCACATGTTTTCTGCTCAAGGCTTGGATAACAAATTTGACGCTTTTCTGTCCGTTGTTAAGTACTACTTCGAACTTGCTTTTCCTTGTAGAAAGACCAACCCCAAAGAGAAGAAGTCTTTTACGAAAATCAAATTTGATTTGGAACTGTCTGATTTAAAGGAACACCTCCTCAGTCTGTATTCATCCACTAAAGATCTTTGCTCTGATAATCCACTTAGGAGATCCTACCTTGACCTGAAAAAAAGGTACAGGGCTGCAGTAAAGTTGGCTAAGGCAAACAATGTTCTTTCTCATCTTAATAAATCTGACAATAGGTCAAATGCGGTGTGGAGTATTGTAAATGAAATGAACCCTAAAAAATCGTCTTTTTCCCATAAAAATCTTCAGATAGTGCATGAAGGAAATCTTTCAACAAGTCCTGATATTATTGCTGACTCTTTCAACACATTCTTTGCAAACGTAGGTAGTATAAACGCTTCAAATGATCCAATTGCCTTATCAAACTGTAATAGGTAGTCAAATTCTCTATCTTCTCTATATTTACATCCCACCACACCAGAAGAAGTTGCCAAGGTTATTCAGTCCCTTAAGCCCAGTCCTTCTGCAGGTAGTGATGGTATTTCCTCAAAATTGTTGAAACAGATAGTTGACACTATTGCTTATCTACTATCTTATCTCACAAATATCACATTTCAAGAAGGCTTCTTTCCATCATCTTTAAAATCAGCTATTGTGAAACCTATTCACAAAAAAGGAGATCCCACTATTCTTAACAACTATAGACCAATTTCATTGACCTCTACCTTTCCAAAAGTTCTTGAACAGCTCTTTTTGAACCGCCTACTTCCATTCTTAGAAAACAACAACTCAATTTTTACTAAACAATTTGGTTTCAGAAAAAACTGCTCAACTACTGATGCTATGTTTAGTTTTGTAAATAATGTTTTAGGAGCTCTGGATCGTAGAGAGGGTGTTTTTGGATTCTTTCTCGATCTTAGTAAAGCTTTCGACATGGTAAATCACAAACTGCTTCTTGAGAAACTTAACACTTTTGGCATAAGGGGAAAATCATTTACTGGGTGTCTTCTTACTTGAATGGATGTTCACAGTTTGTTCAAATTTCTCACGTTGATGAGGGTGGATGTCTTTCGAATCATATGTCTGAGGAAATTAATGTTTGTTCTGGGGTACTTCAAGGATCGGTCCTCGGGCCGATTCTCTTCTTGTTGTTTATCAATGATGTCGCTAGCAGTGTCCCTGGTATTGACCTTTGTTTATTTGCAGACGACACTTCCCTGAGTGTTTCTAACAAATGTAGAGAGTCTCTCGAAATTAACTCTTTCATCGTAACTAGTCAGCTCTTGCAGTGGTTCAGTGAAAATAATCTTATTGTCAACACGGAGAAGACACAGTTTGTTGATTTTAGGATGAAAGCCCCCAATAGTTCATTTTTTTAGTCAAATTTTATGATTGGGGATTGTTTAATAGGATCTAGCCAGCAGACTAATTTCTTAGGGCTTGTCATTGATTCTAGATTAAATTATTCATCGCACATTGATAAGGTTTGTAATAGGTTGAGTAGCTGCGTGTTTCTTCTTCGTCGTCTATCTTTTTTTGCAAATAAGGAAATTTTGATGGCGGTGTACTACGGATGTTTTCTTCCTCATGTTACATATGGATTGGCAATTTGGGGTTCTGAAACAGAAAATCATAAGCAGGTGTTCCGTTGGCAGAAGAAGGCCTTGAGAGTAATCTGCGGGATGAAAAGGCTGGATTCATGTAGGGGAATATTTTCATCCAACAATCTCTTGACTTTTCCCTGCTTGTATATTTTAGAATGTTTGACCTTTTTGATGAAACATAGACACCTTTATGATTTTCAAAATAATAGTCATTATCATCTCCGCAACCAATCTTCTCTTTCCATCCCACGTCACAATACGACACTCTATGAAAAACAAACCTTTTACTCATCAATAAAACTGTACAACTCTCTTCCAAACAATCTGAAATCAGAGACCAATGTTGGCAAATTTAAAGAAAGTTTGAAACTACTCTTGATCAAAAAAGAATATTACAGTGTTCAATCATTTTATAATGACATATGTTCTGCATAATTTTATTTTCAATTCCTTGTTCTATTTTGTATAATTTGAAATTGCTGTAACTTGCAATTATTATGACATATTGTCAATGCTATAGTTATAGTCTTACGACAATAAAGAATTTGACTTTGACTTTGACTTTGACTAAGAGAGCTGGGATGAAATCGGAAAAGAGTCTAGCATTGACATCATAAGCTTTGGCTCCACAGGCTTAAGGAAGTTCGGTAACCTTATATTACTGCTCTCTTCTTCTCTACAGACCTTGGTTTTATTACAAAAACGAACAGCTGACGTCTTTTACTTCAGCTGATTTTTTCTCCCCTAGGGAGAAAAAGGACTTCTTTTAACCGGCAAAAGATGTGATGAAAATTGCCGTTTTCGTGGCGTAATGACGAAAAATATTTTACTTATTTTAATGTAAAAATTAATTTGTGATGGAAAACTTAATTTATTGTCAAATTAGTTCAAATAAACTACTAAGAAGGGGGCGTCCATTAAAAGCACATTCGATCTTTAGCAGATATTAGGGCCTCCTCCAAAGTTATTATCTTTAAGGTGGGAAACCTCTATGCCTCTATTTACTCTGATAACTTCCTGGGTGAAAGGTGTTTTTGTGCTTTTCTCCGCTGTTAGCTCGAGCCCTAGGCCGCCGTGTGTGACTCCGCCGCGCCGTCGCACCGATTCGCCAAGCTGAGCTCGGTGTGGTCACCTCGTCAGCTGTAGCTCACTACACAGGCGATCAAAGTCTTTTCTTGTTTTCCCTTTTAATTTTGATTTCAGTTCTCAAAGCGGTGGTTCTTAGCTCGTCCAAAACGAGAGCTAACTGTTCAGTGTAACATTGTTTATTCGAAAGTACCTGGTAGACCGAGCCTTGCTCGGTGTTATTTCATGTTTACCAGTTCATCGAGTGACTATAAAATATTTCAATGTCATAAAATTGATAAATCGAAACCTTTCCTATTGCTCCATGGACTCTTCATCCCATTTGATGTATTTTCCCTTGACGGCTGTAGATTCCAAACAGCTGTTATGATTACTTCATTTGTTTACACTTTCCTTGTTTATTTTCGTTGCTATCACGGCAACCCATAAGGCTAATGTTAAAATTTTACAACTTTAAAATTCGATTTATTACGTTATTAGATTTTCTCTGGCCAAGTAATCTTCATAAAAGACGTTTTTGAGACATAAATTACTTTTTTCTAGACTTTGAAGGAAATCCTCGGAGCCGTTTTAGAGATAATTGTGCAAGCAAGCATACAAGCATACAAACATACAAGCATACAAACATACAAACATACAAGCATACAAACATACAAGCACGATAACATTACTTATATAAGAGTATAGGATTAATTTTTGGCTGTGGTTGAGAAACTTGCTGCAAATACGCAGCAGTTTTTGGACGCCCCCTTTGAAAACAAGACCCGGGACACATCTCCCAGGCAGTCTAGCTAATGTTTTAATGAAACAGTGGCCAATCATACATTTCGGCTTATCATGTAGTACATATGATGATTAATTGGTCTTTTTGTAGCTGCACAGGACGTCGTATGCTGATCAGTTTTTTTATTGTTACGCCCCACCTTACCTACACCGAGTAGGCTAGTTGATATATTTTATATTTCTGTGAACTAATATAAATAATCACCTTTTTTAAAAAAATTCCCAACTTTCAGATATAAATTGATAAATTATAACTGCCTATTAGAAATGCAAATATAAACTTGAACCACGAAGTACCAAAACATATACGGACGTACGTACGAACGTATGAAATTAATAGTCAAAAGGGACACGGACGTGAATGTGTTGGACAATTAACAACAATTACATTGCAATAACTGATACAAAAATAAATCACTACTCCTCGAAAAAAATACATTTCTTCGATGGAAATATAGCTGTTAATTGAATAATTGATTAATTTACCTGATACTGCCAGTGGCTTTAAATTTCTAAATATCTAAATATCTAAAGTATCTATAAGTATAAAAGAGTATGTTGGTATATATATATTTGGCACTGATAAACTCAGACACCGCTGGACCGATGGCCACGAAACTTGGTACATACATGTAGAATTTCATGGAGTAGGTTTATACACCATTAATTTCGTGATAACTTTCAGGGCTTAGCCCTGGGACCGTCTTACAGGCACCCATGTTAGGGATTTTGAAAGAATTTTAGTTACATTTGTTTACTAACAAAACATATGAAAGTAAAATTTCAAACAGGTGATGTCAATTAATTCGTTCTGCTTTTTAATTGCATTTGTTTATATGAAGATTTTTTTTTTGGTGCCAGATGGTTAATGAATTAGACTTTTGCATATATTTTAAATGTGATAGACACTCACTATATAAAATGCTTGCGTGTAGAAAAATGTCACATCATACTTTTTTTTAGAGATACTTGAAGGACCTGTTCTGTCTTCTTTATAACAGCTGTTGTTGAAAGAGGTGGAGTTGGCAACTGTAAACTATTTATTTATACAGCATTTTCATAAATTGTAGGGACGGCTTTTCCACTTTTTTGTTCAATATAGACCCGTCTTAAAGGTATCCATGTTAGGGATTTTGAAAGAATTTTAGTTACATTTGTTTACTAACAAAACATATGAAAGTAAAATTTCAAACAGGTGATGTAAATTAATGGTATGTTTTGTTCTGCTATTTAATTATATTTGTTTATATGAAGATTCTTTTCTTGGTGCCAGATGGTTACGTAATGAATTAGACTTTTGCATATATTTTAAATGCAGTAAATTATATAAAAAGCTGCAGTACAATTATACATTTTACTTTATATTTTAATATAACATAAAATAAATCACTGACTAGAAATAATTAAAGGACCTGGCCTGTCTTTTTATAACAGCTGTTGTTGAAAGAGGTGGATTGTGCAACTGTAATCTATTTATTTAAACAGCATTTTCAGAAATTGTCGGGACGGCTTTTCCACTTTTTTGTTCAATATAGACCCTAACAGATTTAGTCAGCATTTTCCAGAATTGGTGGGACGGCATTTTTAATTGTTATTTATCAAAGGTAGAACCTAAAAACTTAAGAAACTTATATTTTGACAATGGATATAATTTTTTAGGCATGTTCTTTGGTTTTACCCACACATATACCTCATAAAGCAGAAAAACGTTCTTAGAATTCGCTGAGTGCACAGGTCTGCTAGGTTGGGGATAAATAATATTAGTCCTTCCTAAGTACCATACTATAGAAACGAGCAATTTCATGGCCCTGCCGAAAAAGCCAATGGTGCCCCATGATCATCATCAGGGCAAGCTCAGGTTGTGCGGTAAGCAGAAATGACCATGAATGCTTCTCGGCAACACTTCATGACAAGACCAACTGGGCAGCCGACACAAACAGCACTTGCAAGAGGGAGGGCGCCGATAATGGGCATGAGCCTACCGAGGGCAGCGACACCCTGGGGGCTTTGTTGGTGGGGGGCTGGATATGGTCGTATTTTTAGTAAAGACAGGCCCTTTAGACAGGGAGGATACTCCCGTTACAGCAGACCTGAGTACTAAGCGAATTTTTAAATAATTTTTCTGTTTCATGAAAGAACACTTAACATGTATAAAGGAATATGTTTTTTACAACAAGAAGAATGTATGAAAAAACAAAACTATTTTTTATTTATGTTGTATTTTTATCGTGGGCGAAGCCACGAGTCCTGCTAGTCTTTTCTAAAATAATAAATTTGCTCAACAAACTTGCAATTAATGTAAATAGGTGTGATAGAGCGAAAAAGGGTATTAACTGTAAACGCTTGCCTGATTTTATTAATGTTCTCTAAGCTCCACTTTGCCTTTTGCCTTTTATTACGAAGTGAAACTGAATGAAAACTTATTTGGTTATGAAGTATGGGTTTATTACTTTTAGAGTTTAAGTTTATCCTGAGATTATTTTAAATTTGACATTAAAATTTACAAAAGGGTAAGCTCATGTAGATTTTTAGTTTACCCGGAACAAATAAATGCTATACAAATAAAAATACTGAATAAAGACATACTGGTGTTGCCTTTAAAATATTACAAAAGAGGTTATGTGATTTCGTTGGTGACACAAAAATATCGGAAATTAAGTATTTTATTTATTAATATAAAACTGACCATAATAAACAGTTTTTAACTGATGCCAAAGTAAATAAATTACAATTTGCTTATGTAGTATATAACATTAATAATGTGTTATGGAAATAAATTTGCTCTAAATATGTTATTTAAACATGACACGTGATAAATTCTAGCTACTGTACGCTCTGATAAATCTTGTAATCCCACGATGGCTGGTGGAATTGTCGTTGCAGTGAATGCCACGCTTTGATTTTACTGTTATTGTAGATACAAACAACAAGCTCTTTGTTTTTGTCCAATTATGATGGGGTTTTTCTTATGCAAAATTTACCTGGTATGATTATTTTACTTTTTTCTCTTAAAATAGACAGTAACGTTTTAAGAACGGTCTTTTTTTTGGTATTAATTTTATCAGCCGAATCAAAAATGATAGACCCACGAGAGTTATGTTGTTAACATGAACAAATGGCTCAGTTTGCATGCTAATTGATCAATGCAAATTTCTGGCGCTTAGCGACCATTTAACCATTGCTACAATCTGATTGCTACCTAAATGTTTTAGATTGCATTTCATTACTAAACAAATAAAATCTGAAACCCTCCAAATATCTATTCTTAAATAAAGATATGTGTTACACTAATAAATAATAAAACACACACACACACACACACACACACACACACACACACACACACACACACACACACACACACACACACACATTAGCAACCAACGCAATCGAAGGTAGCTTTGCCTGAGGAGGGGAAAAAATAAATCGGGCTATGTGATTTATGCTTCCACGATCAAGAAAAATCATATAGGTTTTGTTTAGTATTTATGTCAATGCTCCGAGTTTGAAAATACTAGTTGTAGGGACACTTATTAACTCGCCATTTTAAGTTTAATCTACTGACACAAACTAGTGGTGAGCGGTTAATGTTACCGACAGAAGTAAAGTTTCTAAATAAATGTCTCAGACTGAAGTAAAGTTTCCAAATTAACTCCCTTAAGTTATCAAACGATCAGAAAATTTAAATCAATTCTAAACTCGACTCAGCTCCTTTTGGTTAATAGTTAATAGTACTCAGTAGATGAGTTAATAATTAACAGCTGATATGCTTTTATTTGAAGTATTTATAGGAATAAAATTTAGCACTGGTTTTTATCTACAACTTCACAACTCACAAAACTTACTCACGACTTACTTCGTAAAAAAGACAAATTTATTTAGTAAATTTATTGTTCTATTGACGTTGGCAAAACAATTCAATGTTTTTGACTGCAATAATAGGATATTTTTTCTACTGGACACGAAATTCGCCCATTTATGGGCAAGGTAGCCTTTTACGCGCAATGTACACGGATTGGGGAAAACGTTATCGAGCCAAGAAATGAGTGGTTTGTGACAAAAAGTGAACGATACTATATATCACGATGCGAATGGCCCAAAATCTTTAAGAGAAAACATATTGAAAATTTTAGTATTTTTTTGAAAGCGAACACAACACAGTCTCATAGTTTTATGTAGTTAATTCTGCCAGCAAGGACATCATTTGTTGGTATAAGAAAAGCAATGTGCAGTACAGAAAAAGTCAGCTGATCATGAATTGTTTTACTAGAAGGAAAATTAAGAATTGTTTCGGTTCCAGGTGCATAATAAAGGGCTCCAGAATAAAGGTGTATATAAGATATTATTTTTTACCATAATACAACGAAATAACCTGTTTTGCATACGTCTTAAGGAGGCCGAGCAGCTCTTTTTCATCAGAGGGCGAAAACTTTGGACCCTAGAGCCGAAAGTCAGCTGATCGTTTATTTGCTTGAAACAAAATATGAACATAATATTGTTACAGCATTCAATAGGTTCCAACTAAAGGCTGGTTGCAATCATGGTTTTCATTTTTGTGGTTAGCAACCATGAAAATAAGTTATACTCTCATAATTTCAAATTTATTTTTCAACTGTGTCAAATCAATGTTTCGAATATAAATATTAAATAGTGTTTAGTTTATTGAATTGGGGCTGATGCACATATTGAATCCTGAAATTTCTGACTTAGTAAAGCATCAGAATTATTATTTCTTAAGTACTGCTCCTGAAGACACTATATAAAACAGTTAGTAATGAAAAAAACTAACCTGCAAAATCATATTTGGCAAAGAAAAGGACGATTTAGATTTAGCTTACCATGAAAAAAATTACAATTAACAAAGAAAATGTATTTAACACTAAAGAGAAAAACTTAACGGAAGGGAGTTAAAAATTTTGATATAAAATATGTTATGAGATATATATAAAATAAATTTAGTTTAAAATGAAATTCAAAATACAAACAAGGAATTTCCTAAATGCATTATTCTTTTGACGAAGTATAGTTCTTTATAAATATATTCGTAAAAAGCCGAACTTAACCAAATGCTATGGGTTTAAAACTTTTTCTTTTCCTTGATAAAGTGAATCATATTCGAATTACTATTAGGTCATATCAACAATTTAATATTATAATGACTGTAGTGTTATTTAAGTATAAATATAACCCAATGGGGCATAAACAAATTGTATAGTTTTTTTTGTTGATGGTTGCTGTATTATTGAGCATTATCAAGGTCATCCCTTACCTCTCAATGAACAATCAGTCAGGAACACAACCGTGCAATTAATATGGTAATTTGATAGCCAGTGTAAATCGAATCTTCAATATTTGTCACTTTTTATGCATTTTTGTTTCTTTTGTTTCATTATTGTAATATACTTTCAGTATCACAATAAAGCATTAATTTACTGCTTCCATCGTTCTTAACATTTTATAATTAATGTGCAAACCTGTCAGCCAAGATATGTGATCAAAATGTTTTCTTTACAGTGTTTTACCTTTTTGGTTTTATTAATTCCAGGAGAACGATTCAACCATTTAAGGTATGAGGTAATCCTTTACATAGGATGATTCAAATATCTCCCCTATTTATTTAATTAAATTTACAGTATATGAGCTATTAAATTTGAATCTTGGTATTTTTTATTGTTTCAAAAAGAAATGCAGTTCCATGAAATACAGTTTAATTGATTGTATACGGTAGATTAATTAATAGGTGTTCGAGACTAAACAAATTTATGAGATGATTAGTACACGCTGCGACCTACTAAAACGCATTTAACTCTACTTCTTTTTTAAATAAAATGAAAAATAAAGCCTTTTTGTATTTGTAGGGTCCACGTTTTGTTTTTTAAACATAACAGTAGTGTACCAAACGTGAACTTAAATCTTAAGAGTCCTAACAAAAACAGGTTTAATGGTGATGAATTGAATATGCTTTAGTAAAGAATTTACGAGATATTTTATTTTTAGGTAAGTTTCGCTTTTGGATAGAGAGGGGAAGGGAAAAGTAGCGTTTGGGCGCCGGAATTTTATAAAAAGCTCATTAGCTCATTATAAAAGCTCATGGCGGAGTTCGATAGGGCTGTATTAAAGCTCTCTTTGCAGCAAAAACAAAAACAAAACAAAACAAAATGGCTACCTCAAGCTGCAGGGCCGCCGGCGCCGGTGCCGTCTGTCCATTACCGTGCCTTTAAAAGTTTGGCTAATCTCTCACTTTCTTTGGGTAAAAAATACCCAAATCATTTCATAACCCATCGGTTGGACATCAGGAGTAGTTTTTTTCAACTTTTGGTAACAAGCCCGCCGGCGCCGGCGCCGGTTACCACAGACGGCCTGCCATTCTTCTCTTGTACGGTGTCGATAATGCAATTAGCTTCAGAAAACGGTACCATGTTTGTATTGCATAGTCGCTCATTAATGTTCCCTATAAACTTGAAACGATTCCCAAAGGGCATCCACAGGTTTAAATTTTCCACACAAAGAAAGTGAATGATTATGCACTTGGCATTCAGCATCACTAAATATCCTACCATCAAACATATCTTCCAAATGACGACGCTCAAACGCATTTACGCTTTCCCTAGGTATATCCATAAACGGCACTTACTTAAAAAGCAAGGTTACTCAATTTCGCTGGATCGGCCATGTTTGAAAATCAATATCTCAAACATACCACGATTTAATACTAAACTAGTACTAACTAGTTCCCAAGTACTAGATTTAGTACTCCAAGCAATACCGAGTTATTAAATATAGTTTGATGCCGAGCCAGGGAAATGCCATCCCGGCCATGTAATGAAATGCTGATTTCAACGGTGCCACGATTTCATACTCAATTAGTACTATTTAGTACCCAAGTATTACATGTAGTACTCCAACCATTACCGAGTTATTAGCAACAACGTATAATAGGGGCCGGAAAAACCAGGCCGGCCATGTAAGAAAATGCGGATTTCAATGGTGGCATAATTTAATTCTCAATTAGTACTATTTAGTACCCAAGTATTACATTTAGTCCTCCAACCGTTACCAAATTATTAGCCCTTACGTATAGTAAGGGACGGAAATGTCAGCCCAGACATTTTTGAATTAAAACAAAGAATCCTTTCTTTTTTAATAACTCCTTATTAGACAACTATAGTTTCGACTAATTATGCTATTTTCAAGTCTAAACAATCAATATTTAAAAAATTTTTTTCATATCAAATCTACCGTGTGTCCCATAATAGTCCCCCCCTAACTTTTTCCATACTTCAAAAATCAATCCCACACCACCCCCAAAATTGTTGAATAGTTAATACTTAATTTGAGTGGGTACCCAATTTTGGCCACCATATTGGATCCGCCATATTGGATCCAATACATTTTTTCAAATGTAAACGTGGTGTTTTGAGCTTTCATTTCAAGCTAGATTTTTTCACTGATTACAGATCGAGATAATCCGTTTTTTATTATCTCGATTGGTTATCAAGATATGAGTACTTTTATTTTATTTATTTTCAAAAAATTTAAACATTTCAAATTGATAAAGTAGATCCTTAACCACAAAATAATGCTGAATTATGCTAGTGAAATAAATAATGCTACAAAATACAAAATAATAATGCTACAAAATTACGTTAGTGAAGAATAAACACCATTATTCATTGTTGAGTTATTTCCTTAACTTTCAAAATGTGAATTTTTTGCCGCCATCTTGGATACGCCATTTTAAAATGGCCCCTGAGTCTAATACTCTGCTACTAAATAGTACTGAGTAATAAATCGTAGTACCGTTGAAATTCGCATTTTCTTATATCCGAGCTGACATTTCCGGCCCCTTTTATACGTTATGGTTTTATACGGTAATGGTTGGAGTACTAAATCTAATACTTGGGCACTAAATAGTACTAATTGAGTATTAGTGGCACCGTTGAAATCCGCATTTTCTAGCATGGTGGGTTGGCATTCCCTGGCCCGTCATCATGTTATTGTTAATAACTCGGTAATGCTTGGAGTATTAAATCTAGTATTCTGGTACTAGTTAGTACTAATTGAGTATTAAATAATAGTATATTTGAAATATTTATTTTCAAATATGACCGGGCCAGTGAAATGGACCTTAAAAACCATGCTATCTTACGCTTTTAAAGGCCATGTCAATCTACCGTTGCGTCGAGTCCGTCCATTCATCCACATCCATCCACGTCCCCCCCCCCCTCATTTAAAGATCGCCCTAAAGGAAAAAACCTACTTCAGTCAACAATGAAAATCATTCATATAAGTATGAAAATCATGCATTCATCTCTTAGATAATTGATATACGGATAGTATATTCGTATAAGAAAGGGATTTAGTTTCCTAACCAATCCATGCTAACCTTTTGACGAACCTTGGTCGCGAGTATCTGCAAAGTCCCTATGGTCTGTTAAGTCAAGATGGACTCTAAGGCGTTGTCTTGATAAATATACATAAAAATAACGCATTTTAATTAATTTTTTAGGGGATTTAATTTTTTTGCGCAATGAAAAAATTAAAAATCTCAAAGTACGAAACAACATTCTAATTAGATCCCTACAAAACTCAAGAAAACATAAGAAATCTTGCTGTCATAAATAAAAAAATACCTGTTTGAGTGCTGAATACCCTTAATATAATATGAACGTATACACTCAATGTCAATAATCACGTATGTATCACTTTAGCGAGGTATTGTTTTGCAAGTCAAACATGTCTCACCTGCGCATGCAAATGCAATCACAGCATCCAGCTTTGGCTGATTACACTGTTTAAACGGAGTGGATACATATTATGACAGTTTACTGATATTTTTTATTATTAGTTAAAAGGGTGGATAAATATTTAGTACAGATTGAAATTTCTGGTCGAAATTAAACAAGAAAATATGTAGGTTTGGTTTTTTACTGTATTACAGTATGTAACAGTATATTTTATTTTTAATTACAACCGTAACCAACATGACAACCTCCTTGGTTTGGTTAATTATTTGTAAAAACTTTGAGTATCGTTTTTCCTGAACTTCTAATAAATAGACCTACTTCAACATTCTTTAATTTAGATTATATTTAAATAGGAATTATGTGAAAAAATTGATTGTACACCTTACCATACTATTAACCTTTTACGTAATAACAATAATTTCAAAATTTAATAATAATCTTTAGTGTTCCTTTACTAGTGTTATCTTATAAATGCTAACACAATACAATAAAGAGTAGCCTTTGATCATACTGATGCTATATTACGGGCAATAACGGTCTTTCTGTGTAGAAAGGCCGCTTCAGCTAACAAAATATACTAAAAATAGAGTACTTTCTCTTTTGACCACCTTCGAAGGTAATATTTTCTGTTGGGTCTACAATAAAGTTTGACCAAAGCTATCCGCTGTTCAGCCCATTTAACTTTAGATACTGGACTCCATTCTAGTTGCCCTTCTGGTTGGTTGAATAAAGAATAATCTTATGATTAATCATCATTCTGATAATTAATGTAATGGTTCTCTATACTTGGATATAGAAAAGTTAACAATACATAAAAATGGAAAACTACTAAACTAGGCAGCGAAGTTATACAATGCATCAAAATATGATAATGTAACAAAATAAACATAACAACAAGCAATGAAGCTATACAATAGAAAACAGATACAGGCAATAAAACAAAATAATTATCAACAACATTTTAATGTATATTATTAAGCAACCTATAGCGATTGATGGCATATAAGTTGGAAAGTGGAGTGATTGATCTATAAAACTACAATCCAAATGCTCAAAAACAAGCAAGTAGCATTTTCTTATATAACTCACACATCGTAGTCGGCCATGGTGTAAGGAATAAAGAAAGGTGTGTGCACGGTAAGCTGATGTGACGTAGTTGGGCTCACGCAACTAGCGCTTACGACGACTACAGTACAAACCAGTCAATTGAAATACTTTGTGTACGGTTTTAGTTCTGCAGTCAAACCGCTAGGTCCACTAGTTTCTCGAGCCCAACTACCATACCAGGTGATCATGCACACACCTTTCTTTTTTCTTTACACCATGGTAGTCGGTATATTTGTAAAATCATAATTTAAGAAGAAAGGTTAGTGCACCTAAACCTGACACGGCACCCAAAGCCGACACTTTAAGTTTAATTCATTGAATGTAAGGAAGTATAATATTTTAGGAACCTTAGGCTGTTCACATTTCTTTATTAGGTCTTGCTGAACAGTTTTGTAACTGTCCAGCAACCTGTTGTTGTTATTTTTATTTTGGAGGACTTTTCTCTGGGTATGTGTAAGTCCTTCATGAATATACCCCGAGCTTGATCAAGACGTTAAGAGGTAATTCAATTTTTCAAAAGGTCTTAGCTATGTATTCTATGAATAGCTAAGCAAATTTCATATTATCTTTACATTACGATGTAATTCAACTACTAATTTGTATTCATATATCATGTCCTGAAATTGAATACTACACAAGTGATGTCAGGTTTAGGTTCCGATTATTCAGCTCAGCTCATAAACCTGACACCTAAGTAGAGAACCTGTATTTTTGTTGACCCTAAATTGACAGTCATTTTTTATTTTCATAACTTGTATTTGTGGCTGGCTACATTTAACGAATGAGCGTATATATAGGGCAAATTAAGCCCTATATGTTTGGCAAGCCATTTAAATTTAAATAATCCTACATAAAAGAAATTGTGAATGATTAAGAATTTTAAAATATAAATCCGCTTTGCAGTTGCCCTCATAATCAGCGAACTTAGTATAAGCACAAATTTCATCACAAGATGAACTTTTGAATGAAGTGCAGTTTTCCCATCAACACGACACGTTCTTAAATAAAAAAGCTAAAAATATTCTCCATAACAAAGCGTTTGACATCGAACTTGAGAATGCAGGTTTTGTCGCAGAAAATCAATCGCTTGTATCCACCAATATTCAATTCGATCTCTATACCCTGATTATCGAAAGAAGGTGAGCGGCGCGGCGGTGGCGGAGCGAGTGCGCGGCAGTAAAAACATTCTTATTTATAACTGGCGCCAATTCTTGGGGCCCAGTCCGCGCATGGGGCGGGGAGTGGGTAGGCTGGGAGGAGAGGGTAGTAGTAGCGGCAGCGGCGGCCGACAGTGTACTAGCCTGGCTGCGTACATTCGGCAGATCGCAAATAGTTACTGCTTCTCTGTCAATCTTAGTTCAGAGTATCAAGACGCTTTAATAAATTCTAATTGAACATTATTCTTAAATCTTATGCAGTATTTTACTTTAATCGTAAATAAGAGTCAATGTTCCATCGGTTAATGTTTTTAGGACGACATGTAGTGACACGCTATTGTTGACGGCTGAGAGCAGGATGACAGTGCTGCGCTCTAGCGACGCGTTGTCGCGCATGCGCACTAGCCGTTTTTGCTACCGCGCATCCACCGCACTGGGCCCCAAGAATTGGCGTCAGTTATAAAACGCTGTAGAAACGTAACAAACGCTGTTAAAAATTTGCAGCCGACTTTATTCCAATGACCAGTTTATTACCTTATCAGCACTGTTTTCAAATAATTTTTAACTTATATCGTTTAGTTTATACTGTGAGTTATATTACTAAAAACACGATTTACGAATTAAACAAATTAATTCTTTGTGTTTGATTTATGATAACTCTGCTTAGAAGCACTGGGGGAAAAATTCCTATAGAGAACCTTTAGTCGACTTTCTTGGGAACAATATATCAAAATTTGAGCGCCTTGTGATTAATATTTACGTCGTTATTAATTTATTTCTAAAGTAATGTTATCTCAGCTATTAAACTACTTTGATTAATGAAATTCAGTAAACAATGTCTTTGAATGAAATATAGGTTAATTCCGTCGCAGTTGTATGTTTTTATTGGAATGGTTTCTCATAATCGACTAATATATAAACTATTGTATCACTGCGAGGCAATGACTGTTCAAGTACAGTCTGGACCTAGTGGACCCATTTTATTCGCGCGCCTCTGCATGTCTCAGTTTTTCTCTTATAAACAACGCCTGCTTCCAGATGTAGAATTCATTGTAAAAACGGTGCAGATTTACCAACATTGAACAATAAGGAACCTTTCAGTTCCTCCGAACTGCATGTGCAGTGTGTGTCGGAAGCATGTGCTCCGTTGTTGTTGGCCAGTTGCTGTACCTCGTCTGGACCGCGCTCGCCCGAGCAATGTTGATAATTAATTTCAATTATCAACTGATTACGGATTTACCTAGTAGTATTGAAGTATTTTATTAACTGAATATTGATTGTGGAAACTACCTAATATCATTAAAGGAAAAATGAAATGAAAATCTCAATTAACAAAAGAGTTAACAGTTATTTAAAAAATAAATTAATAACGACGTAAATATTAATCACAAGACTTTCAAATTTTGATATATTGTTCCCAAGAAAGTCGACTGAAGGTTGTTTATAGGAATTTTTTCCCCGATGCTTCTGAGCAGAGTTATCATAAATCAAACACAAAGAATTGACTTTTTTAATTCGTAAATCGTGTTTTTAGTAATACAACTCACAGTATAAACTAAAAGATATACGTTAAAAATTATTTGAAAACAGTGCTGATAAGGTAATAAACTGGTCATTGGAATAAAGTCGGCTGCAAATTTTTAACAGCGTTTTAACGTTTCTACAGCGTTATGAATAAGAATGTTTTTACTGACGCGCGCTCGCTCCGCCGCCGCCGGCGCCGCGCCGCTCACCTTCTTTCGAAAATCAGGGTATAGTAGGTTGGCTAAACTTTAGAACCCGTCACTACCGTTGAATTTGAAGTTAAAAATCTATATTTTTATATTTTGTATAAATAATCGATTTCCCTTAAAAACTTATGTTTTATTGTTATTAATGTGAAACTTCTTTGAAATAAATAATTTAGATTACGGTTTTAATCGTTTATTAAAATTTTAGTTTAAGTTGTATCTTTTATCATCCTATTACAATCAGAGGAACTGATGAACCAAGGGTCAGGCAGTCAGTCAGGGATTGCCAAAACTTTGATTTGTTAGCTAATTCCGTTTCATGTGGTATCACGATGATTATAGGCACGAAACGTCATATTTAGAAGTGATGGATGTATTTGGCAGTGTATGGTGTAACCAACATGGATGTAGGTAAATGGTTCGAAAATTCAAATATGCCGTCGATAACTTTTCATGTGGAGCCATACGTTTACTCAATTGTAGGTGAATCACGAACCAAGCATTTCATCAGCAACATGCGTTTCCTGGTTCAACAATTCCAGTTTTTGATTTTTATCCTACGATATAATAGAGGGAAGGACATGTTGTACTTGTACCTAGGCAATTTTATCCGTCGGTATAGTACAGAAGTGTTGTACAAAGAGTATTTTCTCAATGTTTAGAGGGTGCAGCTAAAGTTTATGTACTTACATTTGTGACCATATTTTTGTGATCTTTAATGTTTTATTTCGATTAAACCTGTTAGAATTATTGTTTATTTATTACACTGTCATACAGATAAACATCTATATGCCTTAAATTATCGTTCCGATGATAATATCGAAACGTGGTGTTGGTTAACATAATCGCGAGTTTAAATATCGAAAAATATAGATTTTTAACTTCGATTTTTATGGTGGAGACGGATTCTAAAGTTTTACCGTAGAAGGAGCCATTTACCAAGTTTTATTAAGCTATGTCGAGAAATAAGTGAAATATAAGACTTTACTGAACCCCCATAGGTTAAATCAGGTTAGTAATTGCTTTTAACTTATCGAAAAAATATTCTGTTATCTATGTTATTAAAAGAATTTCTGGGATTTTGTACAGAGCAAATCGACCCCTGGAAATTAATTTTTCTATACATATTTGTACCAAATTAAAGCTATTACTCTCTAGATGTTCCTTTTGCGGGTTTGGAAAATATCCCATGAAAAGCTTTCGCACAGGAGGCTTTTAAAATTTTAGCGAAAGTGCTACTATCTGTGGGAGAACCTGTGAACCTTTTCCAATTCACATTTGTTTGTAACAAAACAGATGATCAAGATTTGAAATAGTTCCAGATATATGCCACAGAATGCAGGACAAACAAATGTCATTATGATTTTGATTTCTTAAAATACTTAATTTATTTTGCCATATTAAACTTATATTAAGTTATTTGTCATATTAAACTAAGATGAACAGTCTGAAATCATCTTAATTTATTGACAGTGAAGACACATTGATACATGATTCAACACATTGATGCATGTTTCAAGGTTTTGAGCTTTTAAATATCAATATTAGTTGAATTTTAACCTAAAAATTACAAGTTTTAAAACACACTATAAATTTAAAACCTGTATTTTGTAAATGTATTTCGGATGGGAGGATTATGAAGTGTTAACGGTTAGCCTACCTATTTTACTAGATTTTTAAATGTCCCAATAACAATATGCCTAAATTAATGAAGGCTTTTCATAGAAAGTTATGTTATTTGCTTACGTAAAAATTTGCCAAATATGTATTTAAGATGTGAAACAAAAAGCGGGTCTGTTTGAAAATTTTATTCTTTGGCCGTTATGTGTGTTGAATAATTTGTTTTTACGGCGAATGGCTATTTTATAAATGTTATTTAGAGATTAGTTAAAAAGTAAATCAGTGGTTTGCCCATCTTCTTACCGATTGTTGTTAAGACCTAACAAAGGAATGCAAGAGACTGACGCAAGATGTTGTGTAGACTTAACCCTAAAACAGAGACATGAAGATGCGCCAAGCAATGGATATCCATTTAAACTAACACCCATTTAATGTGAAATGAATGCTGTCGCACTGTCGAGATTTCAAAGTGTTGAACGTACAAAAGTGTAAACATGGACATGTAGAAGATGAAATAAATGAACTTCTCAAATTCCGTGAGGAATTTCTTACCCATAAAGAAAGTTTCAAGTATAAAGTAATGAGTTATTTTTAAAAGTTTGCCCCGATGAGAAGTTAAATTACTGGCAATTTCATTCCAGTGCTATGAGATAAAAAATAGTAGGAAACTAAAAAATCTAAAATATACACAGTTCATCATTGAAACGTATTTTACACTGCAAAACTCCAAATAATCATCATTAAACTAAAGCCTATTTTACCAAGTCGTTTTTATAAGTCACGAAGTGACGCGGGCTGCTAGTATAAAATGAATAAATCAATTATTAACTAATTGTAATTCTACATTGTTCAGGATTTTAAAAGATATAAAATACTCAATCATCTTACTAACATTATATATTATGCAAATATATATGTATATAAAACTTAAGAGTTAGGTTAAGGTTCTTTAAGGGTCAGCTTTATGTTCCTTGTACATGTATTTTTTTAAACCAATCATACTATCCTACACTTCAAATGAACCTTTTATAGACTTTGATAAGTTTCAAAATTTATGTAGAAAATGTTTAACTATAAAACATTTGCCTTGCGATTTTATTTTGGGAGTTCAGTATATTTATGAAAGGAAAATATTGTTTAAGGTGTCAGGTTAAGGTACCTATACCTTAAATTACAAAAAAAATCCGATAGTGACTGATAAAAACGGTGTTGAATTCGAGCTAAAGAAATTAAAAACCAATCACCGTACAAAAATTAGAGATGAAAACCACACCTAGTAAATGCAGAAACAGTTTTAGAGTGAGGATTCAGAGTCGTATCTGGTGGAGATCATATTGCCATTTCTGTGGAGTCTTGGAGTGGTACTGTGGTAGACGTAAGACGTACGACTGTGTTAGATAAAAGAACGTATGCTGTGTACGGGTACGGGTAACGGGTAGGATCTCGGAGGTTGGTAAGGGCCAGAGGAGCAGGTTTGTCGACCTTTCCAACAACAATTTTGTGAGGGTACGCTGTGTCTGCCTCTCGTCTTCTTAGTGCAAAAGGGGTCAGTGTCAGGGTCTCAGCGAGAAGGTTGAGAGGAAAAGCGAGGTAGCCATCAGCCACCACATACAAATAGACGGAGCACAGTACCAAAACCACACCAAATACTATACCATAGATCAAATAGACGGAGCACAGTACCAATACCATACCAAATACCATACCATAGAGCAAAGTACCAAAACCACACCAAATACCATACCATAGATCAAATAGACGGAGCACAGGAGGCGCGACGTGAAGTCAGATATATGCTTCTATTACCTATACATGGAATAAACAAACTACGTAAATAATTACAAATATGGTATCAAATTAAAGTTACGAATCTCAGAATTACTATAGTACCAAACATAGGTGGTTTACAGCAGTCTAAACGTCGTAAACATTGATAACATAGAAGCTTGTCGTGACATTTTTTGAGAGAAACTGCCTCCACGGTATGCACTTTTTTCGTTCCTAAGATGTGTAAATTGCTTCTAAACCATAAATAATTGGTGCCCTAGTAAATGCGTGATTCAATCCTTTCATTTGATAGCAAATCTTTATTTTTGTAGCCGTCTATATTTTTGTAAACAGCAGTTTTGGATTGAATTTATTTTTATGCAGGGGCCGCACGCACAAACCCTCTAAAAAACTAGGTTATCGACCAAACTATAGCAGCTGTATTTTTTTAAATATGATTTAAAAAATTCAACTCTTTAGCAACAATTTCCACCGGTTTTTCATTTTACCTGACCAAGAAATAAAAAAACTAGCAGCCGACTACTTTTTCTTGTGGAATGTTAAAGTTGAATAAAAACTTGTGAATTTTTTAACTTATGGCTGTCTTTTCTTTACCACAGTGATATTGTAATATACTCTCTGTGAACGTACCATTACAACGATTGGTCCTTTAACATATAATTTTTAAAAGGTAATTGAAGTGCAATTGGATCTAAACATCAGTAATTAAACCTACTGATTGGAAGGAAGCGACAATAATACCCATTTTTAAGAAAGAGTGGTGTGAGAACTACAGAGGCATATCATTGCTGATTACTGCTTATAAGGTCCTTTCAAAAATAATTCAGCGACTAATAGAAGAATTCACCAACACAATAATAGGAGACCACCAAGCGGGGTTTATGAAGGGACGCTCTACAATGGATCAAATTTTGAAATCAGTCATCAGCAAGTATTGGGGATACAATAGGGAATTTCATAGACTATTTATCGACTTCTCAAAAGCATATGACAGTCTTAATAGGAGAAGAATATGGAAAAAGATGGAAAAATTTTGCATCCCAAGGAAACTTATTAATCTAGCTTAGATGACAGACGAAGGATCTAAATGCAAAGTCAGAGTAGAGGGATAATTGTCTGATGCTTTTGAAGTGATAACAGATGTTCGACAAGGTGACGGACTCTCACCTCTGCTGTTCAATATAGCGTTAAAAGATTCTCTTCAAAAAGTGAGAAACAAAAACATAGGTATAAAAGTAGGATGTAAAATAAATGTACTGGCATTTACCGACGATGTAACTATCCTAACGGAAACCAAAAAGGACCTGGGAGAATTTACAAAATTTTTCATGCGAGAGGCAAGATGCATGGGTTTAAGAATAAATTATGAAAAAACGAAATACATGCACGTTAAAAGAGGAGACCACCCACATACAGAAATAAATATAGAAGGACATGGATTTGAAGAGGTAAAGCAGTTTAAATATCTAGGAGTACTAATATCAAAATAAGAATAATGAAGAATTAGAGATTTCAAACAGAATTAACTTAGCCAACAGATGCATGTATGCTTGTAATAAGACCTTGACATCAAAGTGGTTAGCATGCCGAACAAAAATACGAATATGTCACACGATAATAAGGCCAGTACTTCTATATAGTGTAGAAACCTGTATATTAAATAAAAAAGAAGAAAATAAACTGATCGTGTTTGAAAATAAAATACTAAGAAAAATCTTTTGTCCAACATTGGAGAATGGAGAATGGAGGCGTGGACATAATCAAGAGATAAGACAGCAATACAACGTCTGGGACTTAGTAGCATTGTGGTCAAGAAGACTAAGGGGACATGTATGAGGTAGAGAGCAAGGGATGGTACTGAGAGAAGCTGGATTGGGAAGACCAGAAGGAAGACCTCTGGGTAGAAAGAAGGTGGTGGGACGGCGTAAAGACGGACATCTCAGCACTTAGAACTAGTATGGAGGAGGCAGAGGACAGGGAAAGGTGGAGAGAGCGTGTTGATGAGGCCAAATCCCATCTTGGGCATCGATGACCATGGGAGTAAGTTGGTAAGTAAGTAATTGTATTGCAATAAATAAGCTAGTATATAATTTAACTGTCTGTATAATTGACAAAACAGATTCAGCACATATGTAGTATCATAATATAAAGGGTAGCTAAAAATATTTTTTTCCACTGTAGATGTGAATTAGGGTCAACAATTTACGATGATTAATCGGTCCCTTAGGAGATACTTAGATTCGTTGATCAGTTAATGAAAGGGAAGCAATGGGCTGAAATATTACTTTATCTCATCGTTTAATATTTATTGTTTAAAACTATCTGATCTCTTTGAAGGAAAACAAGTTTGGCAAATGCAAAATTTGATTTCGTAGCATTATTGTAAAATTAAATATTATTTGATTGTTTTTACTATATTATATTGGAATTCAAAATCAAATAGGCATATATGATTAGAATAATTAGACGCCTAAATTATTAGGATTTAATATGATGCCGGACTATGAAATCTGATTAGGGGCCTCCTCAATGTTTTCAAAAGCTCCTTTCTTTTTTCTTAAGCTTTTTATTTAGCTGACTCTAACAAATCATTGGTATTTTCATCTAATGATGAATAATGAACAAGGTATTTTCATATTTTGAAATTAAACGTTTCAAAGCCCAGTCACAAGTCGTCTCTACAGTCTTTTGTTATGTAGCATAACAGGGTAGTTAAGTGATTACAGCATTCTGTATAACACCCAACGAGTCTTTCAGAGGATGTTTCTCAATTTAAAACAGGTAATGTCGGATTGAAAAGCGAGAAAAACATGAAATTGAGTTTATTCATCTAAAGAAACCCGTAAGTTCACATTTACCCAGAATAGACAAGATCCAAATAGTAACGCACTCTCTGGGGTGAGGATGGAAGTATTGCACAGCTAGTATACCTTATCTTTTCTAGCCTTAACACAGGTTATAATTAATTATATTATTGGATGATTATCTTTTTGCCTTAGTTGTCACAATATCCAGTTTAATGCAGGTCACGTTTCACACGTTTACAGTAAATCATCAGCTGCCCTAAGACTATTTATATTTCCACTCCTAAACATTTTGGGGACAGCTAGTTGATGATACACTGTAATAGCATAGCCGCCCCTAACGGAAACCTCGAGGTTGTTAGCATTACGGCGCCCGGGGCAAGCGTAGCGTAGACAACCCCTGCAGCAGCAGCACGGCGTTGCCTCTTCGAATGCCGCGGCCTTCGTTAGAGGCGGCTATGGTAATAGTGTGAATGAGTCCTGCATTAAACTGGATATTGTGACATATAAGGCAAAAAGGTAAACCTACGATAACACAATTAATTATCTTTTTTGACTAATCTTGTTTGTATATTTAATAAACAATTCCTGGCTCTGCCTACTGCAAATACCTCCGATTCACTTGCTCCGACTCGGAGTGTTCATGGGCTAGAACATCGTGATTATACAGGGTTATTACAAATGATGTTCATGATTTAAAGAATACATAAAATATAGTTTTAGTAGTCATACAAAGAAATAAAATAGTTCCAATTTAAGAAAATCTCAAAAATTTTTGTCACAGGTGCTCAGAACTATAAATGTTCGATATACGAACCTCTTGTGACACGACAGACGTCAATCCTGTACTCAAGCTCTTGCCATACGTTGATCAGAGGGTCTTCATCGATTGTTTCAATGACATTAATAGTCCGTTGCTGGATCTCAGGTATGCTCTCTGGTAGTGATGGTTTGTACACCTTATCTTTGATGTATCTCCACAAGAAAAAATAACAGGGGGTGAGGTCTGGAGATCTTGGAGGTCAGTTCAGGAGAGCATCATCATTCGGACCAGCGCTCCCGATCCACCTCTCAGGCAGCAAATTGTTCAGTTCAGCCCTAACATCAAAGTGGTAATGTGGAGGTGCACCACCCAATTGCAGAATAAAATAAAAATGGTTAATTGGGGGATCTTCATTAAACCTGGTCCTAAAGTGTCGTTGCACGCTAATAACTGATTGGTTAATGTGATAATCCAACATATAAAAAGCTTCCCTGTCTTCAAATTCAGCCATTACACAAAACTTAAATCAATTTACTTAACAAACTGCAGATACACTCCCAAACCAATGTAAATAAAACATTTTGAGTTTTCCTTTCCAATGGTACCAACTGAAATAGTCTTAAAACAAATTTATCCAGTAATATTTATAATTAAAATCAGGAACATCATTTGTAATAACACTGTATAATGCAATCTAAGGTGAGTATGGAAAAGCGAATTAAGTATTTTAATGTAATTGTTATATTTTAATGTATAATTAAAATACCAAACATTTACACAAAATATATCTTTCTGCAGTTTTAAAAACTACCTATAATTAACTGTTCTGTAGAAGATTAACACGGGAGGCTCTAAGTTAGCTATTGTATTCAAGACACGACCTCCGGTAGTGAGAGCTTAGTCACGTGCAGCTTGGTTACACAACGGTTTGGTGCGATACCTTCAATTGCTTGGAGTAATTGTTATCATTAAAGTGTAATATGCATATTGATATTTTATTTTACTTTTCAACTTCTCAAAAATCTCTCAGGACATAAATTTCAAGATGAGTACATAAATCTTGTCTTATGAAATAAATACCCACGTCGCAGCAGACTTGCATACTCAGCGAATTTAAATGCAAAAGAACAATATTCAAACCAATATAGCGAAATTGTACATGGTTTTGTAATCTTCATTGGAATACCACGGGGAATGAGTATGCAGGTTTGCTGCAACAGGTATGTTAAAACTGGTTGGTTTAAATTAATTTTTTAGTATATCTTAACTAGAAGACACCATTAAACCAAGTTTTATCAAGATATGTTAAAAATAAGGAAGATGTCGATTTTTTTTAACTTCTTGTAAGGATAAAATGGTGAATGATTACGCAGGTTTGCTAAAATAAAACTGGTAATTTCGGGGATTTTAGACTAAAATACATTATATCTCATCTAGATGAAGCCTCAATCTATGTTTTATTAAGTTATGTTGAGAAATAAGCGAGATATAATTTTACTTATTCCCCATAAGGTTAACATTGGGACAACGTACTGTGTTTACACTTTCAATATCTCGTTAACCAATGGACATAGAGAAATGATTCAAAAATACCCATTTTTTAGCTGAATTCAACAGTGGCCAAAAATTAGATTAATTTTTTTCCTATGTAAAAACTCAAAAACCCATTTTTTGGGGGATTTATACCCCTTTACCCCCGCTTCCAATGGTCCGATCGGGCTGGTTTATAAAATCGTCCAATTGATTACCACTTTACATGTCTGTACCAAATTTTATTAAGATCGGATCGTATTTACTGTCGCTATTGTGCTCACAGACACACACACACACACACACACACACACACACACACACACACACACACACAAATATGTATATATATATACCCCACACAATTACACGCTACTGTTACAATTGTTACAATTTGTTATGTACAGGGTGAAGGTAAAATACCCTTCAGGACTTCGGGATATGGTTACTTGCATCAAAACTAAGAAAAAAATTCCTATAAACATGGGTCCAAAAATGCTCGGTTATCCGTCTGTCGGTCTGTATGTGTTTGTAACATGATTTTGCATAACTTTGGAACCACTAGAGATATCAACTTTAAACTTGGTACATATATGCTAACTAATATGACCTATATTTTTGCGGAGTATCAAGTTTCTACTTTGTACTATTTCAAAATGGCAGCCATTTTTATATTTTAAACCTTAATATCTTAAAAACCGTAAATTTTACGAAAATTGTACAAGACACAAAGAGTTGCGTAATTTTATTTACTACAAAACCATGTAAAGATCATAAAGATCAAACCAAAAATAACGGATTTATTGCAATTTTTCTAACAAAACAATGCAAATATTTGCTATAACTGTCATAAATAAGCATTTATTCTGTTAGAAAAATTTCAAACACTCCGTTATTTGTGGTTCGATCTTTATGATCTATGTATGGTTTTCTAGTAAATAAAATTAAGCAACATTTTTGAGTTGTAGATATTAAGGTTTAAAATATAAAAATGGCTGCCATTTTGAAATGGTACAAAGTAGAAACTTGATACTCCGCATAAAAATAGGTCCTATTAGTTAGCATATACGTACCAAGTTTGAAGTTGATATCTCTAGTGGTTCCAAAGTTATGCAAAATCATGTTAAAAACACATACAGACCGACAGACGGATAACCGAGCATTTTAGGACCAATGCTTATAGGAACTTTTTTCTTAGTTTTGATGTAAGTAACCATATCCCGAAGTCTGTAAAAGTTTTTCGTAAACACCCTGTATATATTCGAATGAATTGTGTTTTTTGCTTCTGGTGGCCCCAAAACGAAAAATTATCATGGTTTCGGGCTTAGGTCTTACCATTAGACCTACGGTAATAGCCTCTTTCCTATAGGGGAAATTCGCTAAAACACTAGTATAGCATTAGTTAAATACTTCGAGTAACTATTAAAGCCAGGGAGGGGTCATCACCTCATTTACAAGTGAACAGTTCTGGAAAGAAGCGTTTTCATGCAGAAATAAACCTCCTGCAAAGGGCATTTCATTGACCTTAAATGTAGTGGAAATTCGACCATGAGGTTGAACTCTCACACATTTATTCTTCTGGATTAACACCTTTCAAGTTCACATTTGATCAATACTGGTGTTATTTGTTTCCCCCCAAAAAATATTATCGTAATTCGTGGTGCATAATGTCAATTATTAGCGATACACATTACATACGGGTACATGAACCTTTTATATCATGCAGATATTTTATCAAAATTCAACCCAAAACCACTCTTTAAATATTTACTTTTTTAATTTGTCTGAGATTGATTTAAATTGATAATAGTTCATTTTTGCACTGCTAATACGTACATTCACCTTACTTCGTCCGTTCGTCATTCCTAAAAAAAATCGTTTCTTGTAAGGATTTAGATAATTTTGAGTTATAAATATACATCAGTTTAAGCAATTATTTCATGAAAATATTGACTAATATATTTAAAAATTTAAGGTATTCTTCAATACCGTTTAAAATCTTCATGTCCCAAATCTAACATAGTGACAATGAAATTATACCGATATGTATCACTATTTTATACAAACGTGTATTGCAAACCATGTATTGAAAAGTAACGGAGTTGCTTGGTGATATGTCATTCAAAATGGACCAGTTAAAGCCATTTTGTATTTAGATACTTCTAAAATTCTACTTTTTAATGAAGTACAGGTTTTTCACCTGTGTAATGGGCATGTGTTATTTCCTGATTAGCGTGGCAGGAAATCTGCATATTCTTTCCCCATGTTTCAACCTGAGGAGATATTAAAATTCGATATATTTCTTATTTCCTGCTATATCTTATTAAAAATATATACATGGAATGGGTTATTATTATTTACTTAAATGCAGCCGGTTTTACTTAACGGTAGCAGCAAATATATGCTAATTTACCATTTTATTCTAATAAAGGATATTTACTAATGCTCATTTATTAAGATACATTAACATTACTTGATATAATGCTTTATCTAAAATGTTAATTTGGATTTTAGAACTGTGATAATTAAAGAAAACAATAGCTAGGTCTATCAAAGCTAGGATTATTAGGCTCGGTATTATAGCTAGGTCTATATTGGATAAACTATATTTAGACTATCTGGGGATTTTACAGCATACTATTATTATTGTTACGTTAATTTACGTATTTACGCATTCTACAAATTTTTTTAGGCTTTCAATACCTCTGTAAGCCTTATACATAAAAAATAAATGGTTCGTGTCTTAAGTTTTGACTTTTTCATAGTATATATTTGCCTTATCGCAAACTTTGAATCCCTTTTAAATATATTCACAGCACATTAGAAACCAGTGTATATTCAGTACAAAAAGGGCCACTAAGAATAATTGCATTTAGTAATTGATTAGAATAAGAACTGATCAAGATTGATAAGCCAAATAGGACGACACGATATTATCAAGCTTTCCAGTCGTTTGGATCTTAGCATCTGTCTATGAAGTGCAAATGGCTCAGTGCCCAGAACTCACCTTAAAATACATTCCTTTAGATACTCAGCCACCTTTATAGCATTCCAAAAGTATAGAGGATTATAAATTTTACCGGTTCAGCGTTGAAAATTTCTCGTGCTCAGAATAGTATTCTAAAAATCATGGTGTACTTTTACTAATTATTAGATTTCGAATATATATCGTCACTGGATGTACGTATAAAACGTCTAACAACACTTTTTAATTGTTGTTAGACGTTTTTTATTTACATCCAGTAAATACAACAGCACTTTTCATTCTAATCAAGAAATTATTTAATATACATCGTGCCTAAGCCCATTAGACACTTCATAATGTAGCTGGACACTGTATTGGGGTCTAATTAAGATGAGAGTTAATTTTAAAATAATTTATCGAAAGATGTAACTTACCTAATTAGGTAGAATACGGAGAACCTACCATGTTAAGAATGTAGACTGTGTTAAATGAAATCTGCGTACATTTGTCTTTCTTATCTTGTACTTTCAAGCTATACGGATAGACAAGCTTATAACTAAAAGTACCTAGAAGATTACTGATTTTAAAAGGATTAGTTGAATTTTTGTCTATGACTATAAGTATTAATATTTAGCGTACATGATTGGCAGCAAGTTTCCTTCAAGCGCTAAGCACTTAATTATTATTTACCTAATATTCGCTAGAAATATACACCATCAACAATGGTACAGTACTGTTGCTGTCAAACTCCAAATTCAGACAATGTCTGAGGTTTTTACACACTCTGAACTTTTTAAATTGTTAAACTCTCAAGTGTGCATATTATGACAGTGTCAAATACTCAAAACGTGAAATGACTAAACTTATTTGCTCAATCGACAAAGCCATACTGACCATATTACTTGGGTAACGCCACAGTAGGCCTACAAAATGACCCCACAGATGCGATTTGAACAATATTTCCTAACAATTAAATGTTTTGAGTATTTGTCATTTGTGCAAGCGCCGAATAACCAATACACTCTTAACTTTAGTTTTACGGAAATCATTAATATAAGCTTTTATAAATAGTGAAAAATTGATTATTTATTATTGTTATTATTGTTTTTACATCAATAAAGAGGTGTACTGAGTGTGATAAAAAAAACACTAAAAATCAAGGCAACACATGAGGTTTAACGAAAAAACTCAATTTTATGAGCATTGTAATAGTGTACTAACAAAATTCAAGAATCAAGAATGCTTTATTGTCACAGACTACAGACTTGGCATGGGCAAATCGTCATAAATTCATGTCGTAACTATTCTACAGTACAAATCAATTAAATGATTATAAAATAAAAAGTCCTGCTTCATTTTTGTCACACAAATGCCAAGAAATATTGCTGCTGTAATATTCCTTAAAAAAGCTTTCAACTCTCTCCTAAACTGGCCCACTTCTATTTCCAGCTAGATGTGTGAGGGTAAGGAATTAAACCTTTTTTAGCAAAAAAAGGCGTGCTTCTCAAAGAAAGTCGTGATATGTTTAGGAATGAAAAAGTGAGAATTGTTTCTAAAGTTGTAGCGAGTGGTGTAGCAAATTTGAAAATGTTTTGTTCACCAGGAAAGAAAGATGAGAAATATGTACAAACAAGGGGAAGTTAAAAGATTGTAATAGGAAAATATATCCTTCTTCGACCTCCTCTTCACCTATAAGAATATTGGAAATGAAAGAGCCATTAGAATTATCCCACGGCATAAGTCGATGATTTTAGTTTTATCTAAATTAATGGAAACATTTTCGCCACTAAGCCATTTTTACCTCGAACGCCATTACACTCCAGCTTGCATAAAAGTAAGGAATTATTAACCTTTTATCTAACGCTTTGGTAAGGGGAAAAGATATTCCAAAATATTCTTCATTTCATTGAGGTTCCAATTAACATTCGAAATAAAACTGTACTAAGCATCAACAGTGGTCACTTTATTCCGAAAGCCAAGCTGATTTTTGAATAAGATATGATTTTCAACCAAAAACGGATAGAGTTGGTTGAGAAAAATTCTCGAGTACCTTAGAGAAAGAAAAAGAAGATGAAATTATGGATATTGGACGGTAAGTGTCCATGCAAAGAGTACTTCCTGTTTTGTCAAGAAAATTAACATCGACTAATTTAAAAAGTGTAGGAAATTTCCCTTCGTCAAGTGAAGAATTAATGAGATCGCAAGAGGGACGCGCTTAAATGTCTCCACAGAACCGAGCACTCTGGTTGATATTGCATCTTTTCTAGCTGAATTACGGATGTTAAAAGGATTTATTACAGTAATAACCTCGATTCACAATTAGCTTAGAGAATATAGATGAACGAAAACATGAAACATAAAGTGAAGTGTTGAGTTTAAAGGAATTGCCAGAAATATTAGAGAGGAATGAATTAAACGAGTTGGCTATTTCCACTTTTTTCGTGGCTAAACTCCGTCAAGAGATTCAATCAGGATGTTTTTGAAAGGTTTATGAGAGTACAGTATCATTTTGATATCATAGACCGCTTTAGATTGTCTGGAAAACTGGTGAGATGATGAAGAACATTTGTTGATTTTGCTGTCCTTACAGATGACCTATTTAATTTGAGGTAAGTTTGCCTTCAACTATGAGTCTGATCTAGGTCCTTTAACAAATAATCCAAGTTCAGCAATCTCCACCCCACTCTGTGAAAATTTCGATTAAACTTAATTTATGTTAATTGCTTTCTAGCCTTACATTGCTTGTCAGGAAATGAAAGATCAGAGTTATAATTAGCAGTCGAGAAAAAATTGAAGGGGTCCCCCGTAAAACGTTCTAAAATACAAAAACCTAGTTTTGAGTAATCAAGGGTTGAAAGTTGAATTCTAAAATTTACGGTTATTTTAAGGTTAGAACTTATAATAATTTATAATCTTTTAACACCCTATTTACAACACCATAATGTAGCAGTATATTGAATTTGTACCTGCCATCAAGCATTTAAAAACATTTTACGTGTTTTTTTAGGGGTTATAACGTTCTAAATGACTGGCGCTTGGAACGTTTTCTGACAGACTGCTCTTCAACTTTGGAAGAAAACATGAGGGAGAGTAGGAATACCAACAGAAACAAAAATTAAACTGAATATAAAACAATTTTATTGATGTAAAAGTACAAAAACGTAATGTTGTTAATAAAACGTGATACGTCATTTTGCTAAAAGTTATCCACATGTGGTGCTTAAAACTTTATTCTACCCACCTCGTTTGGGGGCAATTTCCAGGCCTTGTCTTCTTATTTTTTGAAATATAGGGTAATCCAACTCTTCTATATTCAATCCTGGTCTTATCCTTCCACTTTCCAATATTTACTTCACGTCTTTCATTTTTATTTACGCGATTTTGGTCCTTGGGTGACAGCGCAACGACCGGGGGGATTCCATCTTTCGGCAAATAGAACGTTATTACCCAGAAAGTCCGAGCAGTCTCGCGAAGCACGCAAACTTTGACAGAAGTCAGGGCTACCATCTCAAATATCTTCAAAACAAAATATACCACGGTGTAGCTCATGTCCTGGAGAACCTTTTTCACTGTATATCTCCGATTTTGAAATTTTGTCGCTTAGAACGTTTTACGGGGGACCCCTTCAATTGTCCAGTTTACCATCTATATCCACCGTTGAGTAAACGTCGTTTTATCAAACGAACTAATATTCGTTAGTTTTAGTTCATAATATGAAATGATTTATTTGTTTATTTATTTTTTTTGGTAGGAGGTGGAATGCGTTTACGCACACTGAGGGGCTCGTTGTCCCCTCAGTAGGTTGGACTCCCACGAGCTCGATGTCCCGTGAACTACCGACTAAACCACCCCCCTCGGCATCGAGGACACTAGCTTGGAACTGTTTCACACATTACTTCGGGCTAGGCCTTTGATATTACGCCACTAGAGCAACCTTCGTGGGGAAAAGCTGAGGATTAAGGGGATCCACCACTATCTCCGACTGATTTTTTAAGTTTTTTTGACATTTTTCAAAAGTGATGTTCTTAGATTCAGTATTTAATAGTGAACATGTGTGTGCAATTTTATGCCAATCTGAGTATTTTTTATGATAAAATTTATATAAATGTAAAAAAATGCGAGAATCGCCCAGGCGAATTCTAGAGTGAAAGAAAAGACTTTGAGAGCCGATTCCTCGGAGTTGTGTTTTTCCATGCTTTGTCCACCAAAAGTTTGAATAACTATGTAAGTACTAGGCCTACTGTAATACAATTTTTACATCTTAATACTATTTGAAAGATTTTGGTGCATAGGCATCACAATACAAGCATGTCTGATATAAAATTCCCCAGCATATCTGATATATTTTTCCCCCGTTTGAAGAATGTGTTATTAAAAATATGCTCACCACATTATTTTTTTTGAGTTACCATGGTTTCTATGCACAATTTTTTTTCCGTTTTATATAAAGAATAAAATGGTAGCTTGGTTTTTGCAATTAGTTGAGTATTAAAAAATGTATTCAAACAAATAAAATATACAATAAATGTTTTAAAAACATTAAAAACTATCAAAACCATGAAATTTTATTTGAATATATCCTATATTTCGCATAAAATCTTCTAATTGGCCAAGTACTTATAAAAAATACTTAAGTCATAAAAAGTCAAAATAAAAAAGGAGGTAGTGGCGGATCCCCTTAAGGCCTATCGAGGCCAACCTTTTTCGCCCGGAGAATGGCCTGAACGTAGTGCTGGACACAGTTCCTGTTGCCCTCTCCCTGGAGCATAGCTCCGACGATGTTGTTTGGGCTGACAACCACGCCGATCTCAGATGAAAGCGAGACTCGGCGTACGTGCCGACGCGACGGTCGCACTGAAAGAAGGTGTGCTCAGACGTGTCTGGAATGCCAGGGCAGTACAGACAGTCCGAGCTGGTGACTTTATCCGGTGCAGATAGGCTCGGAAGTACCCGTGCCCAGAGAGAAACTCGGTCACGTAGTAGTCAACCTCGCCGTGCTGCCGTTCCATCCATGGTTGGACGAAAGGTATGAGCTGGAAGGTCTAACGTCCCCTCGGCTCGGCTTCCCAGTCGCGCTGCCAGGAGTCGAAGCTGCGATCGCGCTCTTCCCTAGCAGCTGCTTCCCTGCCCACTTCAGGCCTCCTCCGGTAAATCGCCTGCCTCTCCCTCGCGAGGAAGAGGACGGGGATGACTCCGGGGATCACCATCACAGCAGGCTCGGAGATTGTGCGGTAGGCCGAAGCGACCCGCAGAGCTCCTCGGTGCTGGACTCGGGCAAGCCGGTCTCGGTAGACTCGCTTCTTGAGGGCGTGAGCCCATACTTCCGCCCCGTACAGCAAGACTGACTGGACGGCAGTCATGAGCAGGCGGCGCTTGCAGGAGCGAGGACCGCCGACATTGGGCATCAGCCTACCAAGGGCAGCGACACCCTTAGCGGCTTTGTCGGCGGCGCGCTGGATCTGCTCACCGAAAGAGTGTGACGTCACCTATCTGCACCGGGAACACGATGTTTATCCTCTTTTTGGTGAGGATCTCAGTCTTACTGATAGCCAGGGGCCGTGATCTCACATCCACCCGTTGACCTTGGCCTTAACTACGCGGAGCCTCAGTTTTGTCTGCTCGACGTTCCTCGCAGCGATCAAGGCAGTGACGTCGTCAGCATAGGCAACGAGGCGGGTCTCATCGGGCATGTCTAGCCTCAGCAAGCTGTCGAAAGGCACGTTCCAGTGATTTGGTCCTTAGATTGGACCCCTGCGCAGCCCCGGAAGTGATGGGAATGCGCCGCTGACCTTCGGTCGTGTCGTACAACAGAACGCGGTCTGACAAATACGTTTCTATCATACGCAGGAGGTAGGAGGGAACTTGGAACGTATGCTCAAGCGCCCACAGCATATCGCTCCACCTGGTGGAGTTGAAAGCGTTCTTAACGTCGAGCGTGACGAGAAGGACCACGCGGTGCGACCAGTGGTTGTGATCCTCCGCCCTCCGCACTGCCTCAACTACCTCCTGGATAACGTCAATGGTAGAGCGACCGGATCTGAAGCCGTACTGCTGCGGGGATAATCCCCCGCAGAGACGATGGCCTCGGTCAGCCTAACGCGCAAGAGCTTTTCAAGCACTTTCCCGGCCGTGTCGAGCATACACAGGGGTCGGAAAGGAAAAGTGGTCCCCGGTGTACTCTTCGCCTTGGGGATAAGAACAAGGCGGGCTACCTTCCATGAGGAAAAGAAAACGCCTTCCACCAGGCACGCGTTGAACATGTCGAGCAAAAGCCTAGGATTCACCTCCGCAGCGAGCTTGAGCAGCTCCGACGGAATGCCATCAGGACCGGGCGCTCTTCTGGGTCGCAGGGATCGGGCGGTGGCGGTAAGTTCCTCTTCCCGGAAAGCTGGGAAGGCGCCTACCTCTCCGAATTCTCTGACTGGCCGTCTGGGTGGCTGGGAAACAGTATATCGACGACGGCGGCCATGGCTCGTGGTTCCATGACCACAGGTGGTGAGCGAGCCCCTAGCTCCTGGGTTACAAGTTTGTAGCCCGTCCCCCAGGGGTCATTGTCAATATCCTGACACAGCTGTTTCCAGCACCTGACTGTACTCCGGTTGATGGTACCGCGGAGCTCTCGCCAGGCCGCTCTGTGCTCAGCCGATCTGGCATTTATTTGCATCAAGGCGGTTCCTGGCTCGCTGCGCAGCTCGTTGGAGACCCAGGCATCTCCTCCGGAGTTCCGCGATTTCGGGTGTCCAACAGTAAACCAGCTTCTTCCTGTGGCGGCGGGAAACTCCGAGCATCGACTGCTCACACGCGGTCGCGATGAGTCGCATCGTCGATGCGTCTAGATCTTCGGCGCTTGTGAAGTTCACAATGCTCTGGTCTTTAATTACTTCTTTAAATATGTCTTTGCTCAGACGACTGGTGTTCCAGCGTCAAGCCAGAGGAGCAGGTTCAGCGAGCAAACGCGCACCCTCGAGGACGACCTTGAAAAGGATCGCCTGATGGTCACTGGAGGAGTAGTCCTCGCAGACAGGCCAGTCGGAGATCCGCCGGGCATTCCCTTCAGAGGTAAGGGATATATCAGGGATCGTCTCTCTGCACCTCGGGCGGTGAAAGGTGGAAATGCCGCCCGTGTTGAGGATACAGAGGCCCGACCTGGCAGCCGGCTCGAGGACGTAGCGATCTCGAGTGTCGGTCTGCGGGGAACCCTATTCCACGGCTTTGGCATTAAAATCGCCTCCGACTATGACCCCGCCAGAGGTGTTCATGATTTTATCCTTATGATGGGATCGACCATGTGGCGGAAGTCTCCGATTGGTTTGTTAGGCTTGAGGTAACAGGAGAAGACGGTAAAAGCCCTTCTCCTCACCCAAACGAAGCCGTTGCCCGATCCGGAATCGAGAACGGGCACCTTCCCGAGATCCAAGATCCATATCGCAGCAGTGCCGGAGGGATCCGAGAACCACTGCGCGGAGCTTCGGTTCTGGTACTGCTCACTGAGAAGCAGTAGGTCAGCACCCTGCTCCATGGCGAATTGGAACAGCAAGTCGTTTGCTGTCCTGCTCCTCTGCACTTTAAGTTGCAGAACACTGATCATCTCTGTTGCTTCTGGCGAAGCTCCTGGATGGCCCGTCTGTACTGCCCGCAACGACCAGACCCAGCGGAATGCTTGACCTGGTCGCCCTTCAAGCCGGCTTCTGTACACAGGACACAGGACAACGCTGCATTGCACGCGCTGGCCCTGTGGTCCTGGCCGCCGCACTTTAAGCAGACCTTTCTTCTATTGGGTCTAGAGCAACGATAAGCAACGTGACCAAACCCCAGACATTTAAAACATCTGGAGGCCACATATGGAGCTCCTCGCGCACCCGACAGCTCACGTACCAGACTTTGAGGTGGCCCTTTTCCAGGAGCTTCGCAGCAGCTCTGGCTCCAGCGTCAGGATTGCCACCTTCTGGCCCCGAGCATTCGCCTTCGAGAAGAAGGTTTTGACCTCGATGTTTTCCCCGAGAACGGATTTGACGGCAGTGGTCACTTCCGCCTCGGTCGTCAGCTCGTCAAGGTCTCGCACCTCCAGCGATCGTCTTCGGTTCGAGAACACGGACGGGACGGTTGTGTTCGCTCCCATAGTAGTCCTCAAATCCTCGCTGAAAGCAAACTTACATTTGGAGGCGTCCCCGAGTTCGACCAGAAGATCGCCGGCTCGGGTCTTCCTCATGCCCTTGATGACGGCGCCCTTCTCATCGGGCTTCGCTTTGCTGCGAATTTCACCCAGCACGTCGGCGTAGGATTTCCCCTCCGACGGCTTGATGAGAAGAGCGTCCGGCCGCTGCTTGCGGGACTTCTTCCTCGGTGCCTTCTTCTTGTCCTGAGTACCAGGCTGGCTTCCAGGCTGCAGGGGAGGGTCTCTCTTCTTCCCTCTCTTCCTAACGACGTCAGTCCATTTTTCGGTCTCCCCTGGACCGTCACCTCTCGGTTTCTTTTCAGCCTCCAGTTGGGCGGGGCTGGAAGCAGCCCGCTTCCCACCGGCCGGCTGAGCCTTAACACGCAGTGACGGGGTTGTCTGCGTCGTCGCAGTCACCGACTCACATAACTGCCACGACCTCCTCAGCTGGATGATGTGGTGAAGGCTGGCCTCCAATTGGACGATTCCATCTTTCACATACTGAATATGAAATGATTAACAGGATATGTGTATAATGGCATTATGATGTAAGATTTTTATGAATCTATAATTAATTGTAAAGTATGGTAGGCCTGTGAACGGGTGACTCTACCGGGTGGTCACGTTATCAAGACCCAGCTTATCTGTGCTATAAAAAGGCGAGCACTCTTCGCCGGTCCTTCACAGACTCGTCTCAACAGCTGACTAATGCTGTAAGCACTCTGTGCTTGCTGTGCATCTCCAGCAGCATCGGGTTTGAACAGTTTGACCCCCGATTTTTTTTGTTAGAAACGGTAGAGGCTGAATCCCCTGTGTCCCCAGTTATAATTTGTCATTTATAAGACATTCAGCCAATTAAATCAACTCATAATTTTATTAATTTATTGTAAAATCCATTATAATTTGCGAGATAGTAAGGGTGATTATATCCCATTTCTTTTCATTTATATGTTAGAGGGTTTGTGATAGTCAGTGTGATCTATAGATTATCGTCATTACACTTACATAAGAAGATTGTTTAGCCCGACTGTCCGTTGTGTGGCAATTTTAATACCACACTTGGGCATGGCTGTTGCATCTTACTTGATGCTGTGACAAAAATATTACAATTAGTGTCACTTACAATTAGCGTAAGGCTTTATTGAGTTTGTCAGCGTAAAGTTTACACTGACAAACTCAATAAAGGCTTACGCTGTTGCACCTTAAACTAGACTAATTATATGTTTTCGTTTTTTGGTTTGTAAGTGATCAGCTGGCCTGTCTCAATAATCTCTTCCATCTCTTGAGGAATGAGGAGAATTCTTACCTCTTGTCAATCATAATTTGGAAACTCAGCATCTGATCTAGAAGTCTAAAAGACTTAAAATAAATTAAATATAAATTTGTATATTACTCTCGTAGTTATTTTTTCTTTTCCCCACATCAAAAATGACACAATTTTCTTTTAAAATTTTAATAACTGCTTCACCTGCTATTCATATTCAGCTGACAGATTTTTCACGTTTATATTGTTTAGCATTTGTTTGGATTTAGCTGGTTAAGCTAATGAAGTAGATTCCCTAATAAATATCGATGGTTCTATTTCGGAGTATAGCTTAGTGAGGCTTTGGTTCTTTTAATTGTACCATTACTATTTTACTTTCCCATTTACACCAAAACACGATCAACATCACCTAACTGCGCCTTCATCGAAAACTTAGGCTGCATAATTGTATTTCAGTTTAAATATTGCATAAACATTTTCTGTATAACATTATCGAGGAGGAAAGATAATATTGAAACGAAAAGTTAAAGAATATTTTAGGTTTTTTGGAATAATTTGATTAAACTACGCTTACACGTTGTTAGTGGTGTGCTAACAAGGTCACTAGATCGGGGCCATAACATGTATATTCAATCATCAGCTTGTTACCGGAATTAAATTTACTCTTAGGTATCTAAAAATGTCAACTCTTTAAAAGTATCTGTGACATTCTAAATATAAAAATAATGTATCAGAAGACATGCATATATTATATATTTACACAAAATTATATTGTTTTATAAATATTTTGATTATTTTACTTTAAACGAAGTCTATGGTTAGTAAATGCAAATAATGTAAGACTATATTATTTGCTGTAAAATCCGTCAACAGCTCAAAATGTATTTTACAGTAAGTAATATAGTCTTACATTGATCGCACAGCTCAAGGGCTAAAATCGTGGATAATAAATGCAAATAACATGTGTAAATGTGTCGATCGCGAACGGACATTCAACCAATTAAAAATATATACACTGATTTCCTAAAATTTGGCCGATAAAAAATAGATGACATACATGTTCACGAGTATTGTTAGTAAACTACCACATGAACATTTCGTAAATTAAATATCCGTAATTGATAAATCTGTTTTTAATTCGTAATAATATTTACACAAACAATTGTTAACTTATACGATTTCTTTTTTAATAAATGGAGTATTTTTAGGATTAATGTAAATGCTTATTGTTTAATTGAATTCCAAGGAGTATTCCTTAGAGTATGTAAAATCTAGTTAAATAGCGTAATTCATTCATAACCCAATGACAACTAGCAACTGATTCCAATTTCGATCCAGGTTAGGATTCGAACTGGGACTGAGGGTTTCGAGGCGAGCAAATCGGTTTCATCCACTTGGCTATTCAGTCTATTACATTTTATTACGTTAACCAGAATAAAAGTATAACCATTATCAATAAGAGGAGTATAACTGATATTGCATAATTTGGTTTAACAGTTAGTTAGTTTCTCTACAGATTGTGTGCACCCAAGATCAATTGGCCGAATGCCTCGCTCCCGCCCCTTGGCTGACCTCCAGAACGTTTATTCAGAGCACATAAAGCTAACTATCTTAGTCTTTAGGTAGAAATTCATATTCTAGAAACACCAAACTGCACGACACAATTTGATAAATGAAAGAAAATCTGATGTCGATATCGCAAATATTTAATTTAGTTTCTTGATTTATTTTTACCGTTTAACATGTGTCTTTTTTTAAATACCAGTCAGAACTCGTATCCTATTATTGATCTATTGGAAAGATTTTTGTTATATACATTTTTAAATATTTTTTTCTTTAGTAGTTACAAGCCATTGGCATTTTTTTAAATGTTGTTATCGGGAACAGTCCAAACCCGACTCTCGTTTTCTATCTAACGGCGACCTTTCTTTAGAACGGCATCATTAATTCACAGCCCAATGACAAATGGCAACTAATCCCTGTTCCGACCCTGGCCAGGATCGAGTCGACGACGCGACGACCTTCAGGCTATGAAGCTAGCGCTTTGTCCACTCGCCTACCCAGTCAATAACTATAAACGTGTTCTGCATTTAAAATTCATTGTGGGTGATGGTTATTTTATATTTTGATTTTTGCGGACATTTGCCAACTGCTAATTTGCTAACTGATTCATTTTTTTACTAATCAGTTATGACAAATTCCAAATAAAAATATAAACGCGTTATCCTAATAAAACTGGAATCGAATACAAGTATCAGCAATCGTGTGCACAATTTTTTCTGGAATTAGGTGAGAATTGGTTCGTGATCGTGAAATCGTGGTAGAAGCTAGTTTTCACAGTACTTACAAGCCAATAGTTATGACAGTAATTGTTGGTCAGGGTCAGTCAATGTCTACAACATGTAAGTCATAATGCAGGAGTGAATCGTCGTGAAAAAATACAAATAAAAACATCTTTGTAAATAACTAGACTGTGTGAGGCCTACGACCAGGCCTAGTTAATAAAAAGCAATAGTCATTGTTTTAATCTTAAAAATACGACATACGTGAGCTAAATAGACCTTTAGGGCGCTAGTATTAATACAAATAATTAGTGTTCTGTTTTATTTTGCACTGGTTCAATCTAGCTGAAAGAAATAAAACGCTGTTCCTTGATCACTGGTTTTGTGCAATGTACACTAAAGAGATGTTCAAATTATAACATTTTTGAAAAAATCTCAAAATCAATTTAGAATTTATATTTCTAGGCTTTGTAAACATTTTAGAGGGAATATAAATTTTAAGAGATCTCTATATAAAAATACAATTAGGAAATCAAAAACATTATTAGCATTTTTCTTTCTTTTGGAAAACTCCTTCTATAACTATAATAAATTAATACTACATTTGGTTGTATAAAAATTGTGATCATTGGAGTAGTAACAAAGTGGGCAGTAATGATAATTAATATTGGTGAGTGTACATTTTTTGTATAACATTTACCATAAACTTCCAACCATTTTCATTAACTACTTCTTCAAACTTAATTTACTATTACCCCATATCCTATACCAATATATGGCCTAAAAATACATGCTTGTTGCAAAGCACCCTCAAGAGCTTGTAAACTAAGTCCAAAGTTACTTTACAGTCTACGAGGATAATGGCATGGCGATAGCTTACTTGATGACGCTGTTGAAACTATTAAATATAACATCGTGCAGTTGTATGAATCTTCAAGATACTACATAACAGCAATATCTTTATGATCTTACCTTCAGACCGGAGTTGTCAAAGCCGATATCCCTAATATATCGCAAGTCAAATAATGCTTCATTGCCTAATAGCGTGGACATAAACTGAGATACCAAATAACTTTGAAGCATGTTTTTGAGCTTTTTGTATATATATTTTTCTCTACAAAACTGTTATGCAGATTCCTTAGCTTTAAGTAATTTTAATCGATATTTGTGTGATGCTTTCATAAGCAAATTTTGAGTAAAGAAAGTGTAAAGACCCAATTTTATTCAACATGTTAACAATATGAAAACGGAAAATATGTGGCGAAAATAATTTATCTAAGGATAAATAATTAAACATTATCAGTAATCATTTAAAAAATCATTAAACATTAGTAAATTATCATTTAATCTAATAAAATTCTAGCCCCTATTTTGTATAAATAATTTAATTTTACATTTCTAATTAATTATTATAACTAAATTTTTACTGGAAAGTATTTTTATACGATAGCTTTTATGAAATACAGTTTTTATTACAATAAAAACATTATTTTAAAATAAAATTATTTAGGAAATCAACTTTTAATTAAACTATTAATAAAATTTATACCCTGTCGTCCATTATTGATAGTATCAAACTTAAACGGATTGTTTTCTTAAATGATGACAAAACAATGCGGAATTGACACGATATAGTCAACTAAACATTTGTTGCGTACGCCTATTATACTGGCAAATTATTATTTTATTGGTTTATTAAACGAAGATATTGTTGAAGGACTTAATCAAATTAAAGACATCACACGCAATAAAACATTAAACATTCATACAAACGGACTAAATTTTTAAAACAAAAATACACCAACACTGGCCAGTGCCTAATGACAACTTGCAAATGGACCCATAGGGCCCGAAACCATTGGCATCCAATACTTGAAACATTTGGCGGTATACCAGGTGACTGCATACCTTTCTTCGGTCATATTCAGTGACTCAGTGGCTATTGTTTTTCTCGGCATAGATTAATTTCCATCTTTGATTGACATTGCTTTTTTTTTAAGTTCACAGCCTATATTTACGGTAGCAAATGTACGTAAAAGCTGCTCCATAAAGCTGGCATATTCTTCTCAGGTAGGTATTTTTGTTAACTTACGATTTCCTTTATCGTTCATAAAAGAGGAATATTGCAGAACATTGCTTAGCATAGTAAGATAAAAATATCCACTTTATGTCTAGGCCAATATTAAAGACGATATCAACATGGATAGAAGTTTAGGGATTTATTTGGAATGATGGTAAAAGTAAAAATAGATTTAGTCAGCTGTTTTGAAGAAAACGATGTTGTTTTATTGGTAATTTTAAATAAAGGTATGAATGATGATTTGTTCTAAGGGCGGTTAATAAAGCCGTGTAAATTTAATATATATATATTTATATTTTTTTTTCTAACTTAAGAATTCATCTAGACTATATTCAAGGATATTATTTTCTTTGGCTACTTATTGAATGTTTTTGTGGTTCGAAGAACATTTATGAGCTTCCGAATGTGTTATAACTGTTATTTATAATCAACAAATGTGCTTTGGCAAACAACAAATGATGGCGTGATAGCCTTTGCGAGATGAAGTTCAGCACGAACCATGTATTGATTATGTGTTAGGCCCTTTCACATTTAAATATTAGCACAAGACCTCATATTGGAAACTTTGACCTGTCGGATAGTTAATTTTCATCTGTTTGATATATTAATCCTCCAGAACATAATTAACTTAACAGCGTAAAACATTATTTCAGGGTAATACAAAAATGTAAGACCAATAGTGAGTGGTTATTAAGTAATACTCTTATATAGTAAGATAAAACTAGGTAATGAGTAGTTTATGATCCGTTCACCATTACCATGGTATTAATGTATCACGATATATTTTTGAATTTTTTTGTACAATTTTGTAGGAAACGTAAAAAGGCAGATAACTCAGAAAACGAGCTTAAATGTAAAATTAGCAGAACATTTAAATGCAGCTTATGTTAGAGTAAATTCATTGAAGAAAACGACGTTGTTTTATTGGTAATTTTAAATAAAGGTATGAATGATGATTTGTTCTATGGGCGGTAAATAAAGCCGTGCAAATTTAATATATATATATAAATTAAATATGTGAAGTTTTTATATTAGAATGAAGTTCACCATTTTATTCAGAACTTTTCTAAGTAAAAACAATCGCATATCCAAAATACCCCCGTTGCAGCAAACCTGCATACTCAGCGAATTTCCAGTGCAAAACAACGTATTTCAATCCAACATAGCGAGATTTGACATGTTTTTGTAAGCTCCATAAGAATAACATGGGGAATGAGTATGCAGGTTTGCTGCTACGGGTATATTAAAACTGGGTGGTTTTAATTCAATATTTAGTAGGTCTGAACTAGGAGAAGCCATTTACCAAGTTTTATCAGGATATGTTTAGAAATAAGCGAGATAAAGAATTTTACTTATTTCCCATAAGGTTAACATTGGGACAACGTACTGTGTTTACCACTTTCAATATCTCAGTAACTAATGGACATAGAGTAGTGATTCAAAATACTAAATTGTTTGTTTTTTTGAGCTGAATTCAATGGTGCCAACAAAAATTGGATTATTTTTATTTTTTTATTTAAAAAACTCAAAAAACCCATTTTTGGGGGGGGGTTTACCCCCTTTACCCCCCCTTCCGATAGTCCGATTGGGCTGGATTACGAACTCGTCCGAATAATTACTACTTTACACATCCATGCCAAATTTCATTAAGATTGGATCATTTTTACGCGAGTTATCGTGATTAAAGACACATATATATATATATATATATATATATATATATATATTTATGAAAATGAACGAATAGTGTTTTCTGCTTCTGGGGGCCCCAAAACGAAAAGTTATCATGGTCTTGGGCTTAGGTGTTACCATGAGTACTACGGTAACAGCTTCTTCCCTATAGGGGAAATTCGCTAAAAACAGTTATGTTAAGTGTACACATGATCTAAAGTAGCCTGGGTTTGTATTGTAAATAGATGGAGATGAAAATAAGGGAGCAATTTAAAATACTCTTATAGGTCTCTTTGAAATTAGTGACTATTTACACTAAATTATATAGCTACAACGATTGCATTCATTGCAATATATAAAAGTTCATTATATCACATATTCTGCACTGCAGTATAAATTACACATAGCAGTGAAATATATTCACATAAGCACTGATTTCCTGCGTTACTCTTAATGGATGGACTAAGCAGTATTGTATTTTAGTTTTAATTTGCAGTTTACTGAACCCCTTATGGTCTGTAACTATATAGATAAAAATAGTCATTCTAAATGTAGGTTGGGAGGTTGTAATCGTTTTATTGAAAATCTCTAATCAGCCTTCATTTCGAAGAGGTCACTCAGAAATAATCTTTAGATTTACTTTTCGATCAACGAAGCTCGTCCTGAGCAATTACTATACAGGGTGATAGAAATATCGTCCACAACAATTGTAGATATACAAGGATGGAATAAAACTTTTCCCCGCTAAATCAGACCGAAGAAACAACGTAAAAATAATTAGATATAGATAATGCCAAGATGAAACAAATATTTTAAAGAATTTTTATCAAATGTTAGTAGCACTAAAAATTTAAATTTTATAATTAGTTTTTATTTTAAAAGTCTTTCAAAAACCTACAACTTTTCAATACATTTTCACCGTCTATTTTTGGTAGTTTTGTAATAATAAACAAAAACCTTAATTTTCCTATGTAACGCCCATGTTAAATGGATAGTACTCAATGTCAATGGATGCAAATTTCAATATCTTGAGTACTGCACATTTAACACGGGCGTTATGGGAAAATGTAGTTATTTGTTTATTACTACAAACCTACCAAAGATAGGAGGTGAGTATGAACCGAAAAGTTGTCGGTTGTTGCAGGAATTTTAAAGTAAGGTCCTATTTTTGATATTGAAATTTTTTATTTTCAGTATCACCAACATATGTTTTTATTTACTTAATTATAATGTTGGCCTGTGATATATAAAATTAAAGCTGAGTTTAAGATGAGTTTACAAGAAATGAGAATTTCCAAACAAACAAAATCTTTAGTGGTTCTCATGATACAGGTATACAGGGTATTCACAGGATACATGGTATTCCGTAAATACCACTATTTTTTCGCAAATCGGCCACCATTTTGAAAGTAATAAATATAAGTGAATTAAGTTTTCACCAAATCTTTCGTCTTGCTTAGAGCTTGAAAATGATGTATAATTTGACGCATAGTTACTTCTAAAAATTCTGAGATCCGAACCCATGATCCCGATTTTTGGAACGCCCAAACATATTTTACGTTGCTCCTTGGGTATGATTTATTGGGGAAATGATTTGTTTCGTCATTGTATGCCAAGGCGTCCGCCTATAATCTGTTGTGGATGGCTTAGAAGGCTCACCTTGTATATTTGGAAAAATATGATTTTTTTCAAATTGTAGGGTAAATAGATCTTGACTATCAAATTAATATTCATGATTTGAATCATCATGGTTGGAATCAATGATAAATATTTAAATAATGAAAAAATGAATGAGTATATACATACATACATACATATTTGACTCGTACATTTTATTGTAAGTAAAACCATACTAAATAAAACCAACGAACATGCGGACTGAATTGCCACACTAAACGTAGTTGTAAACCTTCTCGAGCAACGAGAATTTTTTTGTAGAAGTGACTCATTGGTAAATAAATTCCTATCCTCACTTGAAAACTCATAAATACAGTGGTATTGCCGCTGCAGTTTTGCGGTTAGCCGCACATTCCTGCATTGGTCTGTCGCCACAAGGCTGGTGAAAACCTGCAAGTGAAAAATTACTTTATTCTACTGAGTTTGGGTAAAATTTGTTCAAAAAATATTTTTCTAACTCTTTTTGGTTTTATGAATTATGATGTTTAGAGAGGTATACTTGTAAATACTGAACAAATATTAATTTATTGTTTTTTCTGACATTTATAACGAAAATTAATACGGTAGACAGAATATACAGATACTTTACACTAAAAAACTATGAAATAATTTCTTACTCTCCTCGTGATCCAAAGATTATTTGCATAGTCCTACTTCATATATTTATTAAAAAATAAAATAAAATAATCAGAACGTTCGTATGTTTATGATGAAAATATATTTATCATAATGGTTACTATAAACAATGAGTTTTGTTAGGCCAAAAAGTAACCTGAAACTCAGGATTAAAGAGAAAAGGAGTTTTCTGAAGAAGTTTATTTCTGATATGAAGGAAATTAATGCGATAAATAAAGTATACAATTTTTATAATACTTTATTTTGTTTAGGTTGTAAGGTGGGGACCAAAATAAGAATCAGGCTTGCCTGTTTGCTGCATCAGCCAATCAGCTAGTTGTGTAAACTTTAATAAAATTGGCGAAAGGGAGCTGGAGCTCAATGCCAACATACGCTAATGGGTCTCCAAAGTGACCCATTCGGCCCATTCGGAAGTGACCTATTTCGGTTGGCAATACGAAATATTATTGCTTTATTTCTTTGTGGGTCAGTAGAGCAAATGAAAAGCTCTATACAGAAAGTTGCCAAAAAGGTCAAACCAGAGACCTGATGATAAAATGTCTCAAGCCCCCCCCTGGAGGGCTCTAAAAAAGAAACTTCTTTTATTACACATCAAGCTACGACTACCGCAAATTTCGTTAATGCTATGGGCAGGGAAGGGAAAGACTTCATGTATTTGCCTGATATTTTTCTTCAGTAGACTGAGGCTAAAATAAAATAGGCATCTTCATCAGACCTGATATACCGTAATAAAAGTAATGAAGGACCAACATTTTGAAAAAAAGCAAAATAAAATAGAGTTGGCTTCATGGAAATCCATACAGGGGTGCTGAAAAGTCCTGGAACGACTAAATAATTTTTGAACCGAATTGGTTTGAGAAATCGAACTTTGAACATTCACTCCTATGTAAAAAAAACTAATTTCTGAAGTGTTTAATGACTCTTGGCCCCGTAGGGAACAGCCCACAAGGAGTCGGTACAAAATCTTAAATGTAAGCATAGGTTGATATGCACATAATTTTAAAGGGCTAATCAAGTAGAGTTCAATGCCGCAAACTGCACTTCAAAAGGTTCATTCATTACAAAATGGCGGCTGATCAAAAATCAAAAGGAAATAGCACAGTGTTCGCTTAAGGATTGTTTAAAAATTGCTTACAGACTATGTCTAAAGGATCTAAATTCCGGAATTGTTTGTCAGACCTAAAACCCTATCTTTAAGTGTGCCGTAGAGGTTATTACCTCCAAGGGGGGATGACCCACAAGAGTCAGTACAAAATCTTTAATGTAAGCATAGGTCGATATGCACATCATTTTAAAGGTATCATCAAATAAAATGCAATGCCACAAAACGCATTTAAAAAGGATTATTGGCCACAAAATGGCAGGTGATTTAAGTTTTCAACAAAAATACATAGCCTTAGGTTTGATACACAATTTGATTTATTCAAACTATTTATTTGATTTATTCAAACAAGAGTCATTAAACACCTCAGAAAGTAGTTTTTTTTACATAGGAGTGAATGTGCAAAGTTTGATTTCTCAAACCAATTCGGTTCAAAAATTATTTAGCCGTTCCAGGACTTTTCAGCACCCCTGTATATATAAAAGCCAAAAACGGTTGGCCGACTGACTGACTCACTGACTCACTGATCACAGTTTCTCAAAAACTACAAGGCTTTGGGCTATGAAACTTGGCACAAACATTCTATAAAGGCTCTAGATGCATACTAAGAAAGGATTTTAAGATATTTTATCTCAAAAGGCTAAAATAGGGTATATTATAAAATTCAAAATGGCGGCTATTTTTAATTTTAAAACCTTACTTTCTAAAACAATGTAGGGCTTTGGGCCATGAATCTTGGCTCAAATATTCTTTATAGGCTCTAGATGCATACTAATGAATGATTTTAAAATGCTACCTCTTGAAAGGCTAAAATAAGATAAATTCAAAAATTTTTAATGGCGGCCTTTTTAGTTTTTAGAGATATGATTAACGAATATCAACAGAAGTTCTCTCGAATATTTTAAAGAGACAAAAAATAGGAATTCCATTTCTAAAAATAATAAATTGTACAACAAGCTTATATAAAAAAAAAAAACGCTTATTGAATATTTTTCAGATACCACATACCTACGCTTCTCGCTTTTTATGAATCACCCGAAGTAATCAAACTAAAGTATTGAGACTGCATGGACATATTATTACGTAATTTTTTATAGAATCCGGGTTTTTCTGAACTAAATGTTTGGAGGATTTACGTGTTGGCCGAGAGAAATTTAGGCTGTGTTCAATGAAAAATATTATTTGTACTGAAAATATTCGCCTCAAGCTGCTACAACCGCAATACAATCTCCAAGATGATTGAAAACATTTGAGAAATAGGTGTCGTCATTTTTTGGCCTTCACATTAGTTTCATATACTTTCTAACAGTTTTTGGTATATTAATGAACATACTAAATTCTGATTTTAGGTCTATAGAGTCCTCCTATAGCAGTATTTAAATTTGTAGTATTTTCATCAGTTATACATCACATGCCTCTAATTCTTTTATGCCAAATTTCCCGACAGGTTTTAGGGCAATGAAAGTTCTGAGTTTAAACCCCTGAAGTTGATACTTTTTTATTCAAACTATATGAAACTCAATTTTATAGGTATAGATTAACTAGGACTTGTCAGTATTCTTATGGCTAAACTGAAAAATTAGATTATGTTAGCACATGGTAGCCAATTCGTAAAATTTGAGCGAAAAGGGAAAATTTATCAAGAAAACGTACCATCTTCTCACGTCCATCTGTGATGGATATGCAACCTTAAGTTTTGACATTAAACACTTAAAATGTACAGTTCAGATAAAATTATTGAAATCGTCAGTCTATTTGGAAATTTTTAAAAGTTGCGCATTACAAATGACGTATAAATGAACAAATATTATTTTTTTATCCTTTCAGAGAGCGAAGCCGCGGGTATATCTACAAGTCATTTATAAATGTGGTTATGGGGTTCCTTGGCAGGGCAAAAGAGAACAAACATAACACCTGCCACAAACATAACACAATTCGTCTTGAGGAATCTGCGTATACTGTACTTTATAAAATATTTTTGGTGAAGCCAAAACTGAAATACACCCAATTCAAAGATTGCCACATTGTAGCTAAGCCTAGCCTATAGACAGAAAAATCCACACTCTTTTGCCCATCCTTGGTCTGCAGAGCCAGGACAAGGCTACAGAGCTGCCAGCCGCACTCTAACTAAAAACTTAAATTATTGTATATGCCTAATATAGTGGTACAGTAACATAAAAATTGCCAAAAAGGTCAAACCAGAGACCTGGTAGGGTTTTAACAATTTTATTTTGGTTATTATAAAGCAAAATTTATTGTGAAACTTGTAATTTGATTTATGTTGCGGTTAGGGTGTAGACATGTGAATTTTTTAACGAATTATTATGTCGCAATATGTATGATTGTTTGTGAAGGAATTAAATCATCAACTTGACCATGATTTCAGTCAACAGTGATAATTGAATTGTTTCTACTCCATTAATGACCTATGTCGGAACAATATATAGAATTATTCCACCAAACATCTCTTGTTATCAGATGAATACAATGGGTGGCTTTATTAGCTGATCTTCCTTACGGTATATACTGTTACGAAGTACAGTTACGCTTCGCCCCTGTAACAATGTGTTGAAAAGATCAGTTTTTAACGGTGATTCTTTGTGAAGTTAGAACGGTAGAAAATCATATATATGAAAGTAGTACTGTTAACCCCCCCCCCCCACGAAGGAACGCCCTTAATACACTTAAGCGGTCTTTGTGACGTGTAACAGCCTTCAAACAAGCTTTAAATATATTTTAAGTTGATGTTGCACAATTCTTGTACGTATGATAGAATTTGCTGGATTATACTTGTTATGGCACTGTACATACGTTCTATTAGCGTCTTAGGCATTGGTAGCAACTTGACAGAGCCTCAGAAAATACCACACAACGTGTGGTCAGGGTCCCTAGTAAGTAATTAAAATAACATTACAAACTTTTTCGTAATTATAGCGCAACACTTTGATTGTGTTGGAAATAAGAACAAGAAAACTTCGCTTTGAATAATAATAATATTAAACATCTTAAAAGTTATTATATATTTTTGATTTATTTTAGTGAATTTTCTCTGTAGGGAAGAAGCTATTCCCGTAGGTCTCATGGTAAGACCTAAGCCTATGACTATGATAACTTTTCGTTTTGGGGCCCTCAGAAGCAAAAACACCATTCGTTTTAATTTATATTTAAGTATATATATATATATATTTAAATATATTTGTCTGTTAGCACGAGAGCGTCCGTAAAAATTGTGCGATATCAATAAAATTTCTCAAAGGTAAAAACAAATTGTTTTATTTTTTAATTTTCTTTGTGTAAAGTGATAATCAATTGGATGAGTTCGTAAAGCAGCCCGATCGGACCACCGGAAGGGGGGGGGGGGGTAAAGGGGGACAAACCCATAAAAAATGGGGTTTTGGGATATTCACGTAGAAAAATAAATATAATCTCATTTCGCTTAGCAATATTTAATCCAGCATGAAACAACAGACAATTTATTATCATGAATTATTTGTTCTATATCCATTAGTTATCGAGATACTTAAAGTGGTAAACTTAGTACGTTGTCCCAATGTTAACGTTATAGGAAAATGTAAAATTCTATATATCGCTTATTTCTGGAAATATCTTTGGTTTGTGGCTTCATCTGGATGAGATATAATATGTTTTGGTCTTATCCCCTGACATTTCCATTTTTGTGACAGCAAACCTTGATATTAGTTCCCCATGTTATCCTTATGGGAAATAAAAAAAATCTATATCTACCTTATTTCTCGACATACATTGATAAAACTTGGTATATGGCTTCTCCTAGTTAAGATCAAATAAATATGGAATTAAAAGCACCCAGTTTTGACATAATTTTTGCAGTAAACCTGCATACTCATTTCCCATGTTATGGAGGCTACAAAAATATGTCATATTTCGCTATGTTGGATGGATTTTTTTGCATTTGAAATTCGCTGAGTATACAGGCCTGCTGCTGGGGGTGTTCAGAATCAAAGAGTTATATGTGATTGAAATAAACCCGAATAATTTTTCTTAGGCATTTCACATTTTGCATTTTATTTTTTGCAAATTGCATAATTCCACAATAACTATAATTTCATTACCACACGTCACGCCGAATCTACCCCAACTATTACGATTAATGCACATGACAGCATTATCTGCATTCAGCGTCCACATTACCGTATCAGCAGTGACTAACGCTGCCGAATCCTCCGGGAGCGACAAACTTTTAATGAGATTTGAGCGAGCTTGTGGGACTTGAACGAAATAGCCTAACACCTCTTTATTAACGAGCTACTAATCTAGCTCTTATAAATATATATATATATATATATATATATAGAGAGAGAGAGAGAGAGAGAGAGACATACGTGATGAAATGTGACTGCGTTAAATGGGGAGAATTGTATTAACTATAGATAGATGCCTGGTGACTGACATGTTATTCAACATTATCAAATCCATGCAATCGTTTAGATATAAATTTCTTAAAATCTGTATATGGCAGTCGCAGGCTTGGATTTTGCTGAAATTCCGTATTTCTTTAGTTCCACTAGTGTCCGCTTGAAGCGCTAGTGTGGCAGCTGTATACCCAATTCATATACACTTCAGAAAAAATGTGTATTATGGTTGCCGAGATTTGGCAACATTGCAAGATGAGTCATATTTCCGCTAGTTGTCAATTGTGGCTGCCAAATACGGCCACCACGATTACACAGCATAATAATCTCCTTTCTCTCTCCGCATATTATATCTTGATATTATGTGAAGTAATTCTATAAAATTCAAAAGTGTTCAAACATTTGATTTGCGGCTAAGCGTTAGAGAAAAACATGATTTCCTCAAAAAAGTTTACTTCATCATACTCTATTGCATTTATTTGTACACTTGGCACTTTTTAATTTTATTGGTACTGGCCCAATACCACCACGAGGAGATTTGGTGCCTGGGGCAAAATTTCTGCTAGGCGCTTGAAAGCATAACATAGGACGATTTTTTATATAGTCTTAAAAACAGAGTTTTAAATGCCCATACAAAATTTTATTTCGATCAGACCTTTTTCATCAGAGTTATTGCGTTAAAAAATACAAGTGTTCCCCCTCCTCCCCCACAAAAAAGGGGCCTTCCACCACCTGAATTTTTATGGACTCTTTGACTTCTTCAACTAAAGGGTAAAGATGACCTATATACCAAATTTCTTGGTGGGGCTAATTTTTTTCAGGCAATGTTAATTGTTACTGTACTATATTGAAAATATTTCTTTAAAAGTAGGCTATAATACGATGCAAAAAATAGTGAGGTTCCTCACAAAAAGAAAAGCTTTAATTTCCTTTTTAAATAAATAACACATTTGTTGCATAAGCTTCTTTAGGCCTCATTACATTTTTTCTCAAATTCTGTAACAAATGGCAATCACAAATATTGCTTAGCAATTAAATAAAATTTTAATATACCTTCCTACAGTGGTTTTATGTTGCAAAATGTACACTTAAATACTTGACACTCATTGATTTTAAAATGTATTGTTAAAACTATAAATTATGGAAAAAGTCTGTGTTTTTTTATGTAAACAGTTGTACACAACAAACTAACAAATTCATAGGCCACAGTTTTACATTTGGCCTCCTCGGGACTTGCAACAAATAATCTGACCGATAAATATTACACTGTTATAAATAAAGAAATCATTGTTTATTGAAGAGAAAATATATATTATGTATCAATTAAAACATGGGAAACCCACCTTCAAAACTGACTTTTCCATCATCGACCTTAACAATTTTCTTAAAACTTTTTTACTTGAGGATATTAATTTCCATCTAGGATTATCAACTTCGACATTTTATCTGAAAAGTATTTACTCCTTTTAAAAGTAGGACCAAAACCTTTTCCTAGAGGATCAAAAAATTTAAATTATTTGTACTATTCTTGCTATTAATTAATTACAGATTCAAATATAAACCATATTTTATTGAAAAAATATCAATTACACAAGTCAATCTTAAGTTTTCAATCAAGTTTTGTCTTGTAACCGTAAATAATAAATAATTTAAGTAATAATAGTATAAATAAAAATTTTCAAATCTACTTAGTAATAGGATCTTTTTACAATATCTTCTTTCTTTGAAACTCTCATGTCTCTGGGGATTTCTCAAACTCTGTAAAAGTATAAAAAGTATTGATTACTCTTTTTAGAATGAGAACATAAACAATAATCGTTTTAAACTACGGTGATCGTAAATAGTTATTCATGTATTAAGAGCGTAAAGTAGGTCTTTCTTGCTTGAGCTAATCAAATAAAGCGCGACGCGTAGCGGAGCGCGGTATTTTTACCGAAAGCGAGAAAGACGCTTTACACGCGAAATACATACTACATTTTTCCTACAGCTGCAGTTTTAATTTCCCAAACGATAAATACAATCACAGTTGCTCACGTCCATTGTAGCTGAATGCGTCAGTTTGAGGTTATAAACAAGTCAAGCCCAGACGGAAGCGGATGAGAGCGCTGTAGCGCGTCGAGTAACAATGTAAAATCAGCTGGCGAGCGTGAAAGTAGTCACGTGGCGAGTGCGAAAGACTTTTGTGCTCGCTCCAAAGACTTTCAAAGACATTATCGATCGCTCCTCAGGAAACAGCTGTTTTACGATTGGTTTTCGGCGCGTAAACTGACACTTTACGCGCGGTTGTAGGAAAAATAAATTAAATGAGATGAGTACCAGTTTGTCAGTCATTTACACTTATTATATTGGCCTTTGTTTATTTATATTGAAGTGATTTAGTGAAATAAATAAGGCATTTTCAACTTAAATAAAATACAACTAAATTAAACCAAATTAAATAAATACTACTAGCAAAGCAAATTAATTTTCGTTACAAAATAGTTCACAATGTTATAAAAATGTATTAAAAATTTTAAATGTTTTGAAAATTATTAAAATGAATTGTAAAAATATTTGATACATTCTTCAATAATCTTTGTAATGTAACTATTTTTTGGGTTTCTCTCACCTACTTGTTATCCCAGGGATGTTATCGATACAGTCAAAACACGTAGACACATACACACAAAACACTTAGCTCAATGTCCCACGAAACATTGGAAAGATCCCGGGACATTGTTTGTGCTATGTGTTTTGTGTGTATGTGTCTACGTGTTTTGACTGCATTGACAACATCCCTGGGATAACAATAGGTGAGAGAAACCCAAAAAACTGTTACATAGATTGCATCTCACCAAAAAACATCTTTCAAAAGTAGAATCTTTGTAATGCCATTATATGTTGATTTCTGGCTTTCGATTTACATTTTTTGTTAATAAACGTATCGCCATTGATGACTGCCTTCTTAAATCCCGCCTCAATTTGTATGTCATTCAATCCAAGTTTCTTGTAGAATACCTTCCGTCAAATGAAATTTTACCATCATTGTCAGCGTCAAGAATACAAATAAATTTTAAAAAATGCCCCCGTTGCATCAGACCTGCATACTCAGTGAATTTCTGAAGCATAGAATCACATTTCTACACATCATAAGCGATATATGACAATTTTTTATTTCCTCCATAACATAGGGAATGAGTTATGGAAGTCTGCTCCAAGAGGGATGGAAATATTTGGCGGTTTTAAACAATATCTAGTGTATTTGAGCTGAAAGAATATCAAGTTTTAGAATATAGAATTTTTCTTATTTCCCATAAGGCTATCATAGGGACATTGTACTGTGTTTACCGCTTTCAATATCCAGCCAATGGTAGCCAATGAACATAGAGCAATGATTCAAAATACCAAATTGTTTTTAAGCTAAATTCAATGGCGCAAAACAAAATTTGATTATTTTTATTTTTCTGTTCAGAAAACCCCATTTTGGGTGATTACCACTGTACACGTCTGTGCCGAATTTCATTATGATCGGACCATATTTGCGGCCGCTATCGTGTAACAGACTTATGTATAGATATAAATAAAGGGTGAGTCTACTTATTCCATTAACTTCACCAATGGGTTCTAACCACTAAAATTTCCTATAAACCCATGCCCTATTCTTAACCGCTTGGCTGATATCACATGTTTAATTTATCTTTATCAAATTACTTGACATAGTTCCACTTTTAGCGAATTTCCCCTATAGGGAAGATGCTGTTACAGTATGTCTCATGGTAAGACTTAAACCCAAAATCATTGTAACTTTTTGTTTTAAGGTTCCCAGATGCCAAAACACTTTTCGTTCATTTTCATAAATATATATATATATATATATATATATATATATATTTTTAAATATATATATATATATTTTTTTAAATATATATATGTCTTTAAGCACGATATCTCACATAAAAGTGGTCCTATCAGAATGAAATTTGGCAAAGATATGTAAATTAGTAATTATTATGACGAGTTCAAAAACCAGCCTGATCGGACTATTGGAAGGGGGGGGGTAAGGGGGGGTAAACACCTCCAAAAATGAGTATTTTGGATGTTTTACATAGGCAAATTCAAATAATGTAATTTTTGTTTACACCATTGAATTCAGCTTAAAAAACAAATAATTCAGTATCTTGAATTGTCACTCTATGACCATTGGTTACTGAGATATCCCTAGAGGTAAACACAGTACGTTGTCCCAATGTTATCTTTATGGGAAATACTAGCTGATATACCCGCAGCTTCGCCCGCTGAAAGGATAGTTCATTTTAATTCATGACTTGTGCAATTTTTAGGAATAATTAACAAATGGACTGATTTATTTGGGTCATGTGAGTGCAATTAAACCCTTAAGATGCAGCTTATAATTCCACTCTAGATGAAAATGATAAAGTGTAACGCTTCCTCTAAACATGTTCCCCCCCTCATGATTAGCAAATGGTATAAATTAACTTCCTCCAATTTCTTAATACAGTGAATAAGGATAACCCGGAATGTAAAACAAAGAAGACTTAAAGGATGGATTTTCGACTTGACATCAATCTGAATTTAGCACGTTTTTGAAAATAAACCGAAAACTGTAGGAAAAAGTAGGAGGTAAATATCTTGGCCAAAAACATATTTCCCCAAAAGGTTTCTCACTAAATTTTTAAACTTTATTCTTTCAGTAGATTAGTTCTCGTACCTTTTCTGTTCCCTGAAAATATTCTACAGGACTCCCATTCATAGTTAGGAAAAACTAAAATGGCCGCCATTTTAAATTTTTTCAAGTAATCTATTTTAGCCGTCTCAGAAAGAATATTTTTAAAACTTTTATTTTTTGTATCCAAATCCTATAAAGAAAATTGTGCCAAGTTTCATGGCCCAAAGTCTTGTTGTTTTTAAGAAATTAAGCTTTGAAAGCTAAAAGTGGTCGCTATATTGCATTTTTTAATATACTATATTTAGGTCTTTAGAGACAAAATATTGCAAAATCCTTTCTTAGTACGCATCTAGAGCCTGTATGGAATATTTGTGCCGAGTTTCATGGCTCTAAGCCTTATAGTTTTTGAGAAACTGTGATCGGTCAGTCAATGGGTTTTGGCTTTTATATATATAGATATTAAATTCTATATCCCGCTTGTTTCTCTACATATCTCAATAAAACTTGGTATACGGCTTCTTCTAGTTCAGATCCACTAAATATTGAATTAAAACCACCCAGTTTAAACGTACCTGTTGCAGCAAACCTACATACTCATTCCCCATGTTATTCTTATGCACCTTACAAAAACATGTCAAATCTCGCTTTGTTGGATTGAAATATGCTCTTTTGCATTTGGAATTCTCTGAGAATGCAGGTCTGCTGTAACGGGGGTATTTTAATGGTATTGATATGACCGATTGCCCTATATAGAGATTCACTTACCTTTAAAAAGATAATCAAATGTACGATAATTTCAAGGTTTTAAAAAGGAACAAACGTTTATTGGCTTTCGTGTATAACGAATGCAAAGTAAAAAATGTGTTCAAACGAAAATTTTCAATTAACTTTCATTCGCAATATCACAACATTTGTCTGTTGCTAAGTAATGTTGAGTTTAACAAAACACTTCGTCATTTGATAAGTTTTCAAATGATGTACTCATTTAAGGTCTTACTATTACAAACGACAGGAAAAACACAACAAATCAGGAGTGAAACACGTATTTTTGCTAAACTTTTAACAAAGAATTAAAGCAAAAGTTTTTGTGCTAATCCTTGGATCCTTTTCTACGCGGCCCAGTATAGCTTCTTCTACACCTACATCCTTAATGACATTGGGCGCGTTCAGCCGCAGTCACCGGTGGCTAACCGGTTACCATAGACACTAATAGGCAAATCCACCGCATCTTGACAATCAACAATGTCCGGTTACTTACCGTATCCACCGTAAACACAACATCGGTGGATGCACAACAATGATCGGTAGGTGGTACGTCCACCACTACCGTTCACTTATTATAGGTTAGTAGATTACCCACCGGTGACTGCGGCTGAACGCGCCCATTGCAAACCAAGCGAATCTTAGAAGGAAACCTTCTATTTTCGTTCAAAGTCTGGTAAGCCCTGACAAACGTCAAAACATCAGTTAGCCTTCTGTTAAGAAAGCGACAACTGTTTTCGCTACGACTTTCAGCAGCATTACAAAGACAATAACCGTACACAGGGAACATATCAAAATATTCTCTTTTTGAAAAAAGTTCCATATTACAAAACAAAAAAGCTAACAACACTAATTGAATTACTAGATTGGTTTAACAAATAAAATGAACATTCAATCAACTGCTACAACAATACAGTTTAAAACAGCTGATTCAGACTAGCTTATAAACAATTACACGACAGCTGATTTAATCCGACTCTAAGTCACGGATCCACAGCTGATTCGAAAAATAAATGTAGGTATAAGTTAAATAAAGTAAGTATTTGTTAAAACTACAGCAATAATACGTGTTTTACTCCAGATCTGTTGTATTTTCCCTGCTGTACTTACTGGTAAAACATTAAATATGCACATGATTTAAAAGCTTATTAAATCTCTTAGTAACACTTAAATCTGAAGAAATAGTGCATGAAAAGTTACGAAAAATTTTCATTTGAAAACATTTTTCACTTTGCATTCACTATAAACGGAATTTTCTTCCCTATATGGGAAATTCGCTTAAAATTCTAAAAAAAAACTTAGGAGAGCTTGAGTTGTCCTTTGCTCAATCAATCGCTTCTACTTTGATAAAAATGACAATATTGTTAAAATTTCCAGAATTAATATTTAAAATTAATGGCTTATTCATTAGAGTTTTACTCCTGAATATGAAAAGTGGTTTTAAATGTGCTGCCTACCCTTCGCCGTACTAGCTCAGTCCTTGTTTTATGGGTTACTTGCACAGGCCAGTGTGCAAACGAGTGTGCAAAGAACAGGATAAAAAGAAGTTGTCAGTCACTAAAAAGACTTTGTCATGTGGTTGTGAGGTTTTTAAAGAGTTTTTTTGCTCCTAATATACATTTAAAGCATACTTCCTCAAACATGTTGGCGGCACGCTTCTCCTTTTCGCTTAACTCTGAACATAAGTTAGATTTCATCATTAAATTACATGAAAAATACGATAAATTATGTATTAGCCAAAATAAACAGTGCTGAAATGATAATATTGTATTATGGTATGCATAGTAACATTGCATATAAATTTTACTATAGCAAAACAAACAAGTAAAAGGAAGCAAAATCGGTTAAACTCAGATAATAACATGTTCAATATGACCCCCGTTCAGTTTGAGGCAACACTCGTACCGCTCTTAGGTTTTGCATTATTTTTATGAATAGGGGTTGTTCCATTCTCCTAATAAACATGGTTATTTTTTCTTTGAGTTAGACGATGGTAGATGGTGGGGCCTCGCGGAAAATGTTTTCTTTCAAAAACACTAAGAATCACATCATTACTAGGCCGGTTTTGTGGAAATGTTCTTGAAAACGAAATGCAGTGTGTGACATGCTTGGCCCACCCGCACGTCCAATTCCGTATGAGCGGAAATAAAAGTTTTCTCTACCGTTGCTAGCATCATGTTAACAAAACTAATCTCAAATTAGAAAGAAGTAATGAACAGGAAGCCATGGCAACAATCAACAATTGACTCAGCTGATCGAAAAGGCAACTACAACAGATTCAGTTTCAGTGCTGTTTATTTTGGCTAATATTGTAATTATGTTGACTGAATGCTTTCATACTATACTCAATTCCACATTCATATTTCAGTATGGAATTTACATAAGTCATGTGTTTCAAATGGCAACTTAGTTTGTGTTAGCCATATTAAATAATAATTAGCTGATGATTTTATAACATATTTTGCAGATATATGACATGCCGACCAAGGGTTGTATATTGACTAGAACGCATTTAAGAGTTTTTTACTCTTGTTTAATGCATGCACAATTTTCCAAATAATCATTCTCCTATTTTTTTACAATAATATTTTAAATAGGCCAATTAATTTTTTAACTGGCAAAATCAAACGTCTATCTTGGGGGAAATTAACATCTGGGTAACACTTGAGCCCTGAAATCAACAAAATCCACTTCCTTGCTTAACAGTCTTACAAAACATTTAACAGAATAGGTGAAATTATTTACTTTTTAATTCCATAGAAAAATTATAAAAACAATAGCAACTTTTACAATATTTAGTTTTTGTAAATTTTTTATTTATATTCATTTTTTATTTATCATTTAAATTGCAAGCTTTAAAAGTTAAAACCAAGACTCTACAAAATATTAAAATTTACAACAGTTGACATTATTTATATTCTAGCTGAATAAATAAAATCTTCAACATTTAAATTTTTTAAAATATAAAATCATGGAATTAATTTCATTTATGAAAAAGGCAAGAGGATTGGATTGTAAGGTAAGGTTAAATATTAAATAAGCGAATAAAAATATAAAACAGGTCAGAAATTAACTGACAACTACAAGAGTAGGTTGCTGCACCCCAGGAACAACTACCTGACTCACTGAACATACAAACATAAAAAGAAGGAGAGGAGGCAGCAGCACGCTTATATAGTCTGGACCTTATTTCTAGGATATTCCTCTACCTATCGCAGCAAGCTGCGCGTCTAAGTGAGATAAGAAGCTCTAGATCTGAATAAACTTGTTCACCTACAGACCTGCACAACATGATTAATTCTATTTGTTTATTTAAGACCTGCTAAGCGTTAAATAGTAAAAATAATAAAATAAAATAAAAATAATTAAAACTCAAATTTTAATTTTTTATAACGATTTGCCACGTTACAATTTTTACTATGAAATAATATTGATTTAGTAAACAAATACACTCATCAAAGGTAATAGAATAGCTATCTCCCATCAGGCCTGAACTGAAAGTTCTGAAAGGTGAACTTGGAACTGAGTATTGTAATATTTACGCAAACATTCACGCTATATAACTGCGTTTTACAATTAATTAGTTGATATATTCAAAATGACAAAATGATTGTATTCTGATTTCTAAATTTGTTATCTTTATGTGTGTATTTACCTGTAACATTTAAATGTTATATTCATACATTTAAATACGGATGATGTGGTGGTACATGGCATTACATTTAATCGTACCATATATATAGGATTCTGTATGATTAGCAGCTATTAATAACCGATCTATTGCTGTTTATTTGAATTATATCTTTCACTTGTCATTTGATAATTGTTATATGTTTATGTTTACATCTTAATTTACATTCTGATATATATATATATAAAGCCAGAAAACCATTGACTGACCGTTGAATTGAATTGACTGACTGACTGACTGATCACAGTTTCTAAAAAAATATAAGGATTAGAGCCATGAAACTTTACACAAATATTCTTTACAGGCTTAGATGGCTCTAAGAAAGGATTTTGCAATATTTTGTCTCTAAAGGTCTAAATATTGTATATTATAAAATACAATATGACGGCCATTTTTAGCTTTCAAAGCTTACTTTCTCAAAAACTAAAATACTTTGGACCATGAAACTTGGCACAATTATTCTTTATAGGCTTTAGATGCCAAAAAAGAAAGGTTTTTTTAAATATTCTTTCTCAGACGGCTAAAATAGAGTATATAAAAATCTAAATGGCGGCCATTTTAGCTTTCCCTAACTATGGATGGGAGTCCTATAGAATATTTTCAGGGAACAGAAAAGTTACGAGAACCAATCTACTGAAAGAATAAAACTAAAAAATATAATGAGAAACTTTTTGGGGAAATTGCTTTTTTGCAAAAACATTTACGTTCTACTTTTTCTAAAGTTTTCGGTTTTTTTAAACATGCTGAATTAATATTGATTTTAAGTCGAAAAACCATCCTTAGCGTCTTATTTGTCTTATATTCTGGGTTATCCTCACTCTCTCTGGAAATGGGAGGAAGCTAATTCATACCATTTGCTAATCATGAGGGGAACATTTTTAGAGGAAGCGTTAAACTTTCTCATTTTCATCTAGGGTGGAATTATCAGCTGCATCTTAAGGGTGTAATTGCACGCCCATGGCGCAAATAAATCAGTTATTTTTTTAATTATTCCTAAAAATTTTACCAGGCATGCTATAATTTAATTAAAATTAGCTATCCTTTCAGCGGGCGAAGCTGCGGGTATATCTGCTAGTACTCAATAAAGTATATATTCTTTCTTTTACTGCTTTATTAAAAAATGGTGTCAAGTTGTTAAGCGAATATTTAAAAAATGTCTAGTAAGAATGAGAGTCGGAGGAATCAATGTGATGAATGGCGAGAAAGTGAAATGAGGGAATGTAGGACAAATTGTGGGCAACTGGAACCCTCACTAAGCTAATTGGGTTTTCCACCAAATCAAATCGCTTTTGACGTGAAGGATGTTGCGGGATGGCCGAAATGGATAAACAAATTTGAGAGGTTTAGGATGGCTTCTGGACTCTACAAAGAAAGTTCAGCCCAACAAGTAAGTATGCTAATATACAGTTTCAGTGACGATGGCGAAGAGTTGTTGCATAGTTTTAGTCTCTCAAATGAAGATAAATGTAACTACAACACAGTAAAGGAAAATTTTGAGAGATAATCAAGCTTAAACAATACTTAGGCGTCAGGAAGTTGGAGAACCAATAAGTGTGTTCATAATGACTTAAACAAAATGGCAGAGACATGTGAATTGGGGATTTTAAATCTAGTTTGATCAGGGATTTATTTTTTATTGGTGTCTCAGATACAAAACTTTCTGAACAGTTACAGTTAGACAGTAAATTGACCCATAACAGTGTTATTATGAAATCTTGACAGACTGAAGCAATGAAGGCACAATAAATAAAAACTAAGGAACAGGTCGATCATCACGAGGCTATTAATATGACGTAGTTGAAACGTGGTCCGTCGGGCTGCACTTATTTGTGGTGTCGCAGGAGCGCCAAAGGCCGAAAGCGCTCCTGCGACACCGCAAATAAGTGCAGCCCGACGGACCAAGTTTCAACTACGTCATGTGTCATCGGCGCACGGACCACAACATCTTCGTTTGACGAGGCTATTAAGCTTCGGAAGCAGAAAACTCTCACGCGTAAATGTTTTCGTTGTGGCTCTCATCTTCACCCAAACAGAGAAGATTACCTCGCTTTAAATCCAAAATGTTATTCATGCAGATTAATTGGACATTTTGGCAGGGTTTGGAAATTTTGGACACTTTGGACGTTTAATACATACAAAAATATTCTTTACAAAAAATATCAAAATCATTTCTTATTACGGTTATTCAAGGTATCCAGCTTCGTCTGTCCAAATCATGTAGCAGGTCAAAACAAAAAAAAAAAGTTCTTAAAATCTAGCGTAAAATCAAAAACCCACATGTTTTACGTAATTGAAGGTACAAAGTTGTATTATTTGAAGTTGTTCGGACTATTTATTAAATTAACTAGTACAGTAATCCATCTAAATTTCTTTTTGAAGTTATATTTAATTACCTATGAGTATTTTTACGAACAAATATAGGTAGTTTAAATACCCCCGTTGCAGCAGATCTGCATACTCAGCGAATTTCAAATGCAAAACGACATATTTCAATCCAACATATCGAGATTTGACATGTTTTGGTAAGCTCCATAAGAATAACATGGGGAATGAGTATACAGGTTTGCTGCTACAGGTATATTAAAACTGGATGGTTTTAATTCAATTTTTAATAGATCCGAGCTAGAAGAAGCTATTTACCAAATTTTATCAAGATATGTTGAGAAATAACCGAGATATAGAATTTTGTTTATTTCCCATAAGGTTAACATTGGGACAACGTTCTGTGTTTACCACATTCAATATCTCGGTAACCATTGGACATAGGGCAGTGATTCAAAATACTAAATTGTTTGTTTTTTCGAGGTGAATTCAATGGTGCTAACAAAAAGTCGATAAATTTTATTTTTCTATGTAAAAAACTAAAAAAACCGATTTTTAAGGGGGTTAATCCCCCTTTACTCCCTCCTTCCGGTGGTCCGATCGGGCTGGTTCACGAACTCGTCCGAGTGATTACCACTTAACACGTCCGTACCAATTTTCATTAAGATAGGACCATTTTTACGGCCGCTATCGTGCTAACAGACAAATATATATATATATATATATATATATATATATATACATAATATATAAATTCAAACGAATGGTGTTTTTTGCTTCTGGTGGCCCCAAAACGAAAAGGTATCATAGTCTCGGGCTTAGGTCTTACCATGAGACCTACGGTAATAGCTTCTCCCCTATAGGGGAAATTCGCTAAAACTGAAACATTTTGTGTTTGTATATGTTTCGTTGACCTTATACTCGTCATTGTATGTAATAAATCATTAAAAAGTTGAATCATGCCTGTTAATGAATTACGCTGCTGTTAGGTAGCGATCTTTAGGCTGGAAGGTCACCCAAAAAGACCCGCTAACTAACAAACCATTATCAATAGTATCAATGTTATCAATGGTACCATTATTCGTACCATTATCAAAGGTTTCTTCAGGATTTTATTGAAGTTTTCTGGTTCCGTATCGGACAACTAAATCTTCTGTACGAGACTTGTGTGAACAGAGGTTACAAATTAGGCAATTTCTGTTAAACCTAAGGGTAATATTTTTTTATATAAATGTATAAAAGGGTTTGTAGAGTACTGTAAGCGAAATTAATTAACCGAAGTTTTGAATTTCGTTATGTCAAGTTATATGGGTTTGTAAAAATCTTTTCATCTTAATATATTTTTTGGTAAAATTATAAGTACTGTAAATCGATGTGGGTATCACACGAGCGCGACTCTGTCATTCTACAGTCAGACATTATTGGCACAAAGGTGAGCAAATAGTTGTTGAATCAAGCGTACGAAGCGTAATTTGTACCTTTGCTTCATAATCTACATATTAAAACTTTTGAATTTCAAAATGATTTAATAGAATTGCAAATTCCATGAATTACTTGATTAAATAACAAATTTTGCTACCGTACAATTTTTCTCGTAAGAATATTTTTTTATTACGGTTCTGCTGTGAATCAAGTTTTTCTTGTTTTTATTGCAATTTATTTCGTTGCTGATTTGGATTATAATATATTATTGAAACGATTTCATCGATATCGGAGAAAGAAATTAAATTTATTTTCAGATAAATTTTTCCATAACAAGTTTCAATTGTTTAAAGAAAAATTAGACACACCAAATAGCATTGGTTTATTCCATAACTACAGTTTAATCGATATTAAAACCAAATAAAAAGGTTGCAACTGACAATTTACATTTGTAACCCGCCATAGGAAAAGGGATCTATACATAATTTTTTTCGAAACTGAATAAGTGATATATCCTTTACACTAAAAACCAAACTGGAGGAAACATTTTCAAGACATTTTAAAAGTGTCTGAGTTATAAATTTTGAATTTAAAATATAAAAAAACAGAAATTTTCGAAAATTGCGGTTTAAAGTTTTGCAAATTTCTAAATTTTATTTTTTGTTACTACTTATATTATTGGCTATGTTTCACATATCATTGTTCAAGGAATTCAAAGCTGAATGAACCCAAAATAATACACCATTGAATCAGCAACAATTGTTTGCACTTTTTGTCGACCTTTGCTTAAATAGATGGGAGTAATAAAAAGAACGCAACATTTTAAAGTAAATAAAGTTTATTTAAATTTTATATTCAATAAGAATTTATTACAATTGATCTTAACAAAATATGACATTGTATTGGATGTCTGAGCACATACTATTTTATTTTTTGACCTTCTAGTGCGTTTCTTTGTTTTGAAACTTCACTTGGACCAGGAGCTACGTCATCAACTACTTTTTCTGAAAGATCCTGTATATTGTCATGATCTTATATCTGGATCAGGGCTTAGCAAGTCCTGCATATATTACTCATAGAAATCTCGGATTTTCAAAACGTCAGTGTTGGAATAGCATTGGGGAAGTCAAGGTCTCCTTCCTCCAGATTGCAAGGGTTTAGAAAAAAATGTAGCCATGTTGAAAGTTAACTCCACGTGTAATATGGACCATATTTTGTTTGTAAACATGTATAGAGAAAGAAACAATAAAAATCAGAAAATAGGTTTTCTTGACCCTAATCTCTAAGAATTACTATCCTGTAAAATTTCGTCTGGGAAGATGAGACCCCTTTTCCCTTGGCGGGTCACATATTTAACACTGGTATAATTGTTTTCTAATTTTCCCTTGCTTAGTTGGTTACCTTGAGCGAAGTACTTCACTGCTGTGAGAAAGTAATTTGCGATATTTGAAGCAACCTAAGTAACCAAGTAAGTAAGTTGAGAAGCTTGTGGTTGCAATATTTACAACCAGAAGTCTTCCACAATGTTTTTTGAGAGAGGTTTTTGTATATCTGAGGCCGACATTTTTTAAATAATTTCCCAGTGAAATCGAAAGCAAAATATAAAAACTAAAACAGTTTTGCATACTATCTAGAAATATGGCTTTTAGTAAAATATGTTTGAATTATTAGGGATTTTAAAATAAAAGATAAGCATCATGATGTTTTAAGCACTTAAAAGAAATAGAGTTTTATTTATTTTTTTGTTGAGAGTGAAGGCATTAAAAATCAATTATTTCTCATGAAATTTTTTCTTACGATGTCTTTGTAATATTCTGTAGTTTTATGGTGTCCAACATGGATATTGGTGCTGTAAATGAGAAATCTCTTAAGCCATACACAACATCAGTGATGTGAGTGACTGATAATACAAGGGAATGGATTTGGTTTGCCATAACAACTTTAGTTGTTGTATTGTAAATCTTGGAAGGAATAAATGCTTTTCCATATCTTCATTATCTTCATTTTCGAGGACTTTTTTGTAAACTATGATGAGTTAATCAGTTAGATAGTCAATCGTTTTCGTTACGTAAATTTTAAGGGGGGTAGGAAGTATACATGTGTAAATCTGGATAGAAACATGACTTTATTTATATTATCTTGCAACTGCATAACGATCACTGGAAGTCCATAGCGGCTCTAACATATATATTAAAGGCTTTGTTTCTAGTCTATAAGTATAAAAGAGGATGTTGGTACATATATTTGTATATATATATATATATATATATATATATATAGTTGGCATTGATAAACTCAGACACCGCTGGACCGATGGCCACAAAACTTGGCACATACATGTAGAATTTCATGGAGTAGGTTTATACACCATCAATTTCGTGATAACTTTCAGGGTTTAGCCCTGGGACCGTCTTAAAGGTACCCATGTCAGGGATTTCGAAAGAATTTTAGTTAGATTTGTCTACTAACAAAACATATGAAAGTAAAATTTAAAACAGGAGATGTAAATTAATGGTATGTTTTATTCTGCTATTTAATTATATCTGTTTATATGAAGATTTGTTTATTTGAGCCAGATGGTTAATGAATTAGACGTTTGCATATATTTTAAATGCAATACACTGTATAACATTCTAAAGTACAATTATAAATATTACTTTATGTTTTAATATAACATAAAATAAAACACTGACTAGAAATAATTGAAGGACCTGGCCTGTCTTCTTTATAACAGCTGTTGTTGAAACAGTTGGAGTGTGCAACTGTAAACTATTTATTTAATCTTCAGCATTTTCATAAATTGTCGGGACATCTTTTCCACTTTTTTGTTTAATATAGACCCTAATAGATCTAGTCAGCATTTTCAAAAATTGATGAGACGGCATTTTTAATTGTTATCTTTCAAAGGTAGACCCTAAAAACTTAAAAAAATATATATATTTACCATGGATATAATATTTAGGCATGTTCTATGGTTCTACCCACATATATACCTTCATGACGCAGAAAAACATTCTTAGAATTCGCTGAGTGCGCAGGTCTGCTAGGATGGGGATAAATAATATTTGTCCTTCCAAAGGGCCACTCTATACTATAGATGCGAGCAATTTCAAAACCCCACCAAAAAGCCAATGGTGCCCCATGATCATCATCAGGGCAAGCTCAGGTCGAGCGGTAAGCAGAAATGACCATAAATGCTTCCCGGTGTTTGACGTAGGGTAAGCCAGTCTAGGTAATCTCGCCCTTTAAGTGTGTGAGTGCAATCCTCTCCACTTCATAGCAAGACCAACTGGGCAGCCGACACAAACAGCACTTGCAAGAGGGAGGACGCCGATATCGGGCACGAGTTTGTCGGTGGGGGGCTGGATGAATGGCTCACTGCAGAAACCAGACTTGTCCAAAATATCCGGAATTGCATATTTTATATTTTTGGAATCTCCAAAGATAGGCGCGTCTTTTACCGCAAGAGCCAGACATGTTCTATTAGTCATATAGGAGTTAAGCTGAATTGAAATTTGCTTTACCTGCAGATAGCAGACATGTTCTGCAGTTAACTCTATGCTTGTTGCTCTATGGCCAACAGTTTTTTGGCTCTCCTGAAAATTTTGGTTTTTGGACATGTCTGGTTTCTGCAGTGAGCCATTCGGATATGGTCGGATTTTTTGGTAAAGACAGGCCGTTTAGACAGGGATAGGATACTCGCGTTGCAGTAGACCTGAGTGCTAAGTGAATTTCAAAAAACATTTTTCTGTTTTATGAAAGAACATTTAACATGTATAAAGAAATATGTTTTTACAACAAGAAGAATGTATGAAAAAACAAAACTATATTTTTGAAGGGGATACCGTATGTTGTATTTTTATCGTGGGCGAAGCCACGGGTCCTGCGAGTAATTTATATTTTCGTTTGCAAAATGGTCAGCTCAACCTTGGATTCGGTAATTTTCCATTCGATCTACGTTAGATAAATGAGCATTAAAAGACAATCTAGAATAAGTTATTCTGAAAGTTTTTATAATGATACAAACGAGGTAGCTACAAACCAGCAAAACTTACCATTACACAACGAGTAAAAAATTGTTTTCTTATCCTGAGAGGGCCTGCCATGAATAACGCTAACGATTGATGATTATCAATGGTTTTTTAGAATTATATTGAAGTTTTCTGGTATCCGATGGAACACAAAAAGGTTCTGTACGGGACATTGTGTGAATGAAGGTTACAAGTCAGGCAATTTTTATGTTATACAATAGGGTATTTTTATTATTATTACATATCGAATTAATAACTTATGTTTAAGTTTACACAATACACCCTCATTATATACGAAATTTGTAAACTTCAACTTAGTTAGGCTATAAACTGGGGACTGATCAAAGAGAATTAACAAAAATGGAATGTTTAATGGTCGGGTTTCAGCTGGAGGACTAAAAAAATCATTAAAAGTGGTAAATTAAAAGTTTTTCAACCTAGATTGAGATTAAATTACTATTTCCGAACCGTTTTTGACTAAAATAAATAGGAATGATCAGATTTTAATCCGTTTGTTCTGAACTCATTTTATTCGAGAATGGCTGTGTGTATTGGAATTTTTCAATTAGTACAAGAAAGAAAAACAAAAACAACAAAATAAAAGGATGTAATATTTATATATCATGCTTAAAACATCATAGTTTTACTGTATATTAAAGAATTGATTTTTAAGGGGACCGCAACGCACTTGATTATTTTATGAGAAATGTTAAATTGATTCGGCACCATTGCATTGCAATAAATTTGATTGCACTCTAGACACTCCAATGATAATTCCAGATTCCATCGAGGGCACCGATTGACTGTCATTGTTCAAAGAAAAATATAATTTATTAAAATAAAACATTTTTGCAGCCTTCAGTTCCGGGAGAGTATTAATGCACTTTTTGCACGAGTTTAAAATATGGAAATATTTAATTTAATATATTTTGTATTTTGTAGACCCACAATTTTAAATATACCTTACATATTACCTAAAATACTAATAGACAACATAGCTTGATCAAAACTGTAAACATCCAGACCTAACTTGTTTTAATTATTATTAGATGATTCTTAATCGATTTGATATTAACAATAAAGTTGGATCAATACAGGTTTTGTTATTATTTACGTTTTTATTGCAGACTTTTCCTGTTACGCATAAGATAATGATAAGAAACTATATAGGCAGATGTGCAGTCAGGAATATAATGAAAAACAAAATTGTAAGCATTATGGACTAATTATCCAAGTGTAGAAACCTCTTGAATTTAAGTCACAGATATATAAAAATTTGGAATTGACATATATGTAATACGAGTATTGATAAAAACGTTTTTATAGGAATAAATTATAGATAAATATAGTTAAAAATAAATTTATTTGCTCCTTTAAAAAATAACAATATAGGTCGCGTAAGCTTCCTCAGGCATGTCTGGGCTTTTCAGCGTATGCTTGGTACCCTGTAACAATTAAGAATGTATCAGTCTGCATATATATTTTTATACAACCATATATAACGCAACACTCATTTTATCAAGAGCTTATTATTTTTTTTTACTATTAATTGTGACCTAATTTGTGCAAAAACATTTCATCATACAGTAGTTTTAAGTGGTTTAATATTGAAAGAGGCGTAATGAAACAACTCCCAATAAATGTCTACTTTTATTGTCCTAAGAATTGAATCAACAATTATCTAAAACTTAAATCCTAGTATTTTTCGTATTCAGAATTGTTGGAATGTATTCAGTGGTGTGTAGATGTAGTTGTAGGCTAGCTTAGAGTAAAACCGTGAAAAGATAAATTTACCAAAATAGTTTAATGCTTTACTGAAATTTAAACCTTTTAGTATTATTCGGAATTCCTCTTCAGGCAAAGATTTTTGGGCGAGCAACAAACGTGGATTAGCTTGACAATAAATATTCCACCACTGTAAAATCTAGTTTTCAAGAAAATATTGTAAAATGTATGTATTGATTAAAAAATTATAAACCCACCTCCCTTGTGATTAGTCCATATCCGTTGGCATCCGGTTCTCCAAAAGATGCACGGAAACCTGCCAGTAAAATTAACCATTACTCTTGATGAAATAATAAAAAGAAATCGTCAAGAAATTCCAAGGGTGTCTGTAATCGGACTCCATTACGAAAGCTAGTTGAAATACGTTAAACTAAATACCAGTTTCAGTCAGCCACCTTTACTTATTTTTCTTCCCTGTCTACCTTATTTAAAAATGTTTGGTTTATGGAATAAGGCATTTCTAAGTTTGATTGTCTGTTTTTGACACCCCGAAGGGATATTTAACAATAAAGTGTGAAAGTAACCTATATTAGTTAAGTGTGTTTAACAGTTTGCTTAAAAGCTCAATAAGTAAAGTTAGTTTTTCATGTAGGGAGGTGAAGGGACGTTATTGACAGTCAGATATATCGGATGATTTTAGTGTTGTTTCCCCAAGCCGACTGTATAGTTTCCGACGGATTTTCCATCAAGTTAAACAAGGCATTTCAACAATTGATACGGACGAACAACTGTATCGTTACTATGCATTGTATTTTAACTTTTTACACAAGTATTAATTAGTTTTTCTACTAATGAGTGTCATACGGAACAAGTTTTATGACCTTTAGTTATTTAACTAAACCGTTTTTACTCAACAGTGTTACTGAAAGCTGGTACTCAGGACAGAAAAAAATACATTGCTAAAAATATATGATCATGATAATTTCTTAAATAGCTTTTGTAATACTATTTTATGTTGATTCCTTTACCTTTCTTGTCCACCACACTACTGCCATTTGGGTTCATCCTATCCAAAATCTTAGTACGCAATTCGTTAGTGTCTTTCAATGGAGTAGTATTGAAGAAATGTTCCATTTCTATTTTCGTGATTTTACCGTTCTTGTCAGTGTCAATATACCTACAAAATAAAAATCACTGCATGAAAACTTTTAACAGAGTTAAAGTACCATTCTCGTATAATTGTTTTCTGTTTATAAAAATGTTGACCCTTTGTAGTTTATTTGCTTTGTCATTGCAGTTTATCTACCTTAGTGGATGATTATAACCAAAAATAAACTAACTATACGTATTAAAGTGTGTAAAAAAAGTCCGTTCCCCCTCCTTAATTTTGTTTGTTTGTTAAGACAAATAATTAACCTTTGGGGACTGATACTAACTCAACCCAAATTATTTTTTGACGTTACCAAAAATTTTGAGTGTCCCCAAAAATGGGGGATTGGGCAACTCAAAAATTTTAAATGCAAACCCCTTTTGAGTGACCCCTCATTTTAAAGAGCTTTCAAAAAGTGGATGAATGGTGGAAATTGGAGGTCTCTAGCCTGTTTCTATCCAAATTGACAGCTTGTCAAAGTTTTGAATACAACACATCCTTGAAACATAGTGTCTAGGACATTTGAAGTTTTAATTCACCTTTGGCGACGTAAAAATAAAACAAGCCTGGGAAAAATGTCATTAAATGAAAAATTAATCTATTTTGGTGACATTTAAAATTTTTAGTGCCTTCCAAAAATGGGGGATTTTGAGGCAACTCAAAATTTTCAAATGCAAACCCCTTTCGAGTGACCCCTCATTTTAAAGAGCTTTAAAAAAATAGGCGATTGGTGGAGGTTGGAGATCGCTAACGTGTTTCTATCAAAATTGGCAGCTTGTCAAAGTTTCTAGGCGTCGTATTCAAAACTTTCAATTCAAACTCCCAGGCTCGTTTCATTTTTACGTCACCAAAGGTGAATTAAAACTCCAAATGTCGTAGACACTAGGTTTCAAGGATGTGTTGTATTCAAAATTTTGACAAGCTGTCAATTTGGATAGAAACAGGTTAGAGACCTACAATTTTCACCATTCATCTACTTTTTGAAGGCTCTTTAAAATGAGGGGTCACTCAAAGGGGGTTTGAATTTGAAAATTTTGAGTTGCCCCCAAAATCCCCCATTTTTGGGGACTTAAAAAATGTTTGGTAACGTCAAAAAATAATTTGGGTTGAGTAAGTATCATTCTCCAAAGGTTAATTGTTTGTCTTAACAAACAAACGAATTATGGAGCAAGGAACGGACTTTTTTTACATACGGTATGTTTGACTTAAAGTCATGACTAGTGATTCTTATATACATTGCCAACCCATTTACATTAATATATTACTCCTTTTAGCGAATTTCTCCTATAGGTAAGAAGCTGTTACCGTTACTTAGCTCCTGTTACTTAGGTCTTACTCATGGTAAGATCTGTGTGTGTGTGTGTGTGTGTGTGTGTGTGTGTGTGTGTGTGTGTGTGTGTGTGTGTGTGTGTGTGTGTGTGCGTGCGTGCGTGTGTGTGTGTGTGTCTTTAAGCACGATCACTCGCATAAAAATATTCCGATCTTAATGAAATTTGTCATGAATGAGTCAAGTAGTAATTATTCGGACGAGTTCGTAAACCAGCCTGATCGGACTACGGGGAGGGAGGTAAAGAGGGGCAAACCCCCCCAAGATGGGTTTTTTTGAGTTTTTTACATAGGAAAATTAAATTTATCGAATTTTTGTTGGCACCATTGAATTCAGCTAAAAAAAACAACTTAGTGTTTTGAATCACTGCTCTATGTCCATTGGTTACCGTGATATTGAAAGTGGTAAACACAGTACGTTGTCCCAATGTTAACCTTATGGGAAAAAAGGAAAATTGTATATCTCGCTTATTTCTCAACATAGCTTGATAAAACTTGGTTAATGGTTTCTTCTAGTTCAGATCTACTAAATATTGAATTAAAACCACCCAGTTTTAATATACCCGCAGCAGCAAACCTTCATACTAATACCCCATGTTATTCTTATAGAGCTTACAAAAACATGTCACATCTCGCTATGTTGGATTGAAATGTGTTGTTTTGCACGTGAAATTCGCTGAGTATGCAGGTCTGCTGCAACGGGGGTATTTTTATTTCATACTACTTTTTTCCAATGTATGGAAGGACAAAGTCAAAGATTAAAGAGATATTAGACTCTTATTAAAGTTAGTGAAAAAGTGAAAACCATCCAATAAAACTTACTCAAATAGTCGGTCAAAAAGGTATCCGAAGTATTCTGAAACCAATAGCAAATCACACTTAAATATGTCTTAGTTATTAAGAAAATGAATGTACCTTAGTATCCTAGTATCTTAGTATCTTGGTATCTTAGTATCTTAGTATCTTAGTAGAAAAACAAAAGATATCAACTTCAAACTTGGTACTTATATGCTGATTATTAGGACCTATTTTCGAGCGGAGTATCAAGTTTCTACTTTATACCATTTCAAAATGGCAGCCATTTATATATTGTAAAACTTAATATCTTAAAAACTGTAAATTTTTCAAAAATTAGACTAGCGACAAAAAAGTTGTGAAATTTTATTTCCTATAGAACCACATCAAGATTATTAAGATCGATCAACAAACAACGGAGTTATTGCAATTTTGCTGACAGAATTCAAGTAAATTTGCCATAGCTACCATAAAACATGCATGTATTTTGTTGGAAAAATTGCAATAACTCCGTTAATTGTTGTTCGATCTTAATAATCTTGATAGGGTTTTGTAGGAAATAAAAATTCGCAACATTTTTGTCTCTTGTCCAATTTTTGAAAAATTTACGGTTTTTAAGATATTAAGTTTCAAAATATATAAATGGCTGCCATTTTGAAATGGTACAAAGTAGAAACTTATACTCCGCACGAAAATAGGTCCTAATACTCAGCATATAAGTACCAGGTTTGAAGTTGATATCTTTTGTGGTTCCAAAGTTATGCAAAATCATGTTAAAAACACATACAGACCGACAGACGGATAACCGACCCATGTTTATAGGAACTTTTTTCTTAGTTTTGATATAATTAACCACATCCTGAAGTCCTGAAGGGTTTTTTATCAACACCCTGTATATATATATATATATATATATATATATATATATTTATTTATTTATGAAAATGAACGAATGGTGTTTTTGGCATCTGGGAACCTCAAAAGGAAAAGTTATGATGGTCTCGGGCTTATGTCTTACCATGAGACCTACGGTAACAGCTTCTTCCCTATAGGGGAAATTCGCTAAAACCGATATCTCCATTATTTACTAACCGATATTGATAAAATTTGGTATATATTTGTGTGATAATTAATTGTTAATTTGTTTTATTTCACTATATATGTTTTCTGGTTTTATATAACTTGAAGGGAGAGAGTATGTGTCAGTTTCCTGATACCGTTTACTATACACTGCATAAGTTTTGATTGTTTAAATGTTTCTTGTTATTTGGTTGCCACTAAATGTTTGGTTGTTGTTTGTTGTCGTTAAATTGCCACTTTAGTAACACTTATGACCCCATGTTAAATCCTTGTTAACTTTTCAATAAATGTTTTACATATTTAAATTTTTACTTGTGATCTTACTTACCTAGAACAGGGATAGAAGTCATAAACTGGAAATATTTGAAACCGATTTTTATAAAATTATGCAACGTAAAAAGCGAACAACCAAGCAAGCAAACACTTATATAAGTAGAGAATAAACCTTTCCAGACCTTATAGCTAGAACTGCAGAGGATAAATTAGTAATCTACAAAGTAAATTGAATAAACATTTGTAAATTTTTATACATACACCTTAGTAACGACAATTATTTAAAATGCCCTGGACTAAAATATAGTACATATAATGTGCAAGTCTAACAAGAATATCTACAAGAATCTTAGAATAATCTTTAGGTTACAGTTTAACTTTACAATTACTCACCTCCCTCCGTCTGTGTAGCCACACAGGAGAGGACCTAAACGAAAAAATCGCAACTAAGCTTGAATAAGGTTTCCTTTTCTAACATAACACCACAAAAAAATAAAAACATAAACAAAATGTTTTTAATACCTGTTACCATTATAAGTGACTAAACCCCATGAAACCATTTCTTTTCTTGTTTGTCTCAATAAAAAAAGTCTGTAAATTTACATCTAGTTTTACTGCAAGTGTTTAGGTTTTAACAAAACTTAAATAAAATTTTTTGCTCTTAACAGATTTATTACGATAAGTGCCAAGTTGTTTGATCAAACTTCTATCCTTATAGTTAAGTATTTTGTCGCTATCTGCTACATTTATAAGGAGATAAATAATTATAAATCTCAACCTTTTAAAAAATTATAAACAAAACACGTTAACAAAATATAATACGAGACGAGGCAAAGAAAAGTAGTCTTGGCGAGCATGGTGCTGATGCTATCTTAAGTAAATTCCCAGTTTTCGGTCCCCACTTTTATACCTGATTTGTAAATGTTTTACTAGGTGAAAAACAACCTACGTCATTGTTCAACTGTTAAAACATTTGGCGCTCCACACATGTTCCTAGTCAACGTTAAACAAACACACGACATTAAATTCCTTGGTAACTACGTCAATTGAAGAAGTAACTGTATCATAAACTATTCTTTTAAAATTACAATTCTATTGCCTTATAACTGAGCAAAGGCTGTTACAGGTTGTCAAAGTTGTTCATTTTCCTTGAACAACTTTAATGTTACAACACGGACAGACAACTTCTCTGTAAATCAGTTTCGTATATTAATGTTATGTTAGGCCTACATTAAATATTAAAATAATAAAGGAAATGAAGTTTTTTGGTTTTGAACTCATGGTATGTCTTCAGATATTGAGTTTAATTTAATATAGGTCGATGATATTTCTCCGGTGGTATAGCTAAATAATCCCCAACAATTTTTATTTTATTTGTGATATAACCCTCAATTAGGTATAACACATACTATTTGACGTCAAGATGCTAAATTTGTAGTTTTATGTATGTTTTAGTGAATTTCCCCTATAGGAAAGAAGCTATTACCGTAGGTATCATGGTAAGACCTAAGCCCGAGACCATGATAACTTTTCGTTTTGGGGCCCCCAGAAGCAGAAAACACCATTCGTTCGAATTTATGTGTGTCTGTGAGCACGATAGCGGCCGTAAAAATGGTCCGATCTTAATGAAATTTGGTACAGACATGTAAAGTGGTAATCCCTCGGACGAGTTTATAAATCAGACCGATCAGACGACCGGAAGGGGGGGTAAAGGGGGATAAACCCCCCCGAAAATGGGTTTTTTTGAGTTTTTTACATAGGAAAATAAACTTTTTAGAATTTTTGTTGGCGCCATTGAATTCAGCTGAAAAAGACAAACAATTTAGTATTTTGAATCACTGCTCTATGTCCATTGGTTACCGAGATATTGAAAGTGGTAAACACAGTACGTTGTCCCAATGTTAACCTTATGGGAAATAAGTCAAATTCTATATCTCGCTTATTTCTCAACATATCTTGATAAAACTTGGTAAATAGCTTCTTCTAGTTCAGATCTACTAAATATTGAATTAAAACCATCCAGTTTCAATATACCTGTAGCAGCAAACCTGCATACTCATTCCCCATGTTATTCTTATGGAGCTTACCAAAACATGTCAAATCTCGCTGTTGGATTGAAATATGTTGTTTTGCATTTGAAATTCGCTGAGTATGCAGGTCTGCTGCAACGGGTGTATTAATGAAAAATACTACTTTAGTAACCAATTTAATAATTGCTAACACCATAATCGAAATATTTATTAATTGTATTTTTTTTTGTAAATACGCCAAAACAAGTTTTAGGTACAAAATTTACAAAAAAACTCTAAACGATTTTTTCCCTTACCCTCTTAGGGCCGCTTTCTCCAAACTTGGTTAACTTGCTAAAGAAGTTTAACCTGAGGGTTAAACCACCTCCACGTTTTCTAAACCACAATATTTTAGTTTATGCCTAACGAAAGGTTAAGCCGTGTTTCCACCTGGTTTAACTTCATTTTTAGGGTTAATCTTCAAGTGAATACGTCCAATTTGAACGACTCGCCCAGTGAATCCAATTAAGTACGATTCATTTTGCAAAAGGATCGATTCGTCGTGCGTAAATCAGACTTACGAAGTTTTCTTATGTTTCAAATGTTTATTATTCATCTAATTCGCTAAATAAGCCAACCTGCAAACCACCATGTTTAGCAATATATCTAAAAATAATATAATATGTAATTTAGCATAAGTTTGTTTTAATTTATTTTTTAATATTATCGTCAATGGATTTTTTAAAGGTAAGGAAAAGTGTTCCATTGAAACCCTCAAAGGTGTTTTTTGAGGAGTTATTACCCGTGAACTAACTGTTAAAACAGTTACTTAAATGATGGAAACTGGTAATGAAAATAATACACTGTTACAAAGAACAATTAAAATTATTTCATCGTGTTATTGCTAGCAACTGCAAACGAATCAAAGAACAGATTCAAATGTCGATTAATTTGGGTTACAATCCAAATTAAAAAGGAAAATAGATGTAGAAGAAATAAATTAATCGTAATAAAACACTTCATGACATTATTTTTATATCATCGTTTGAGAAATCTGGAAACAACAATATATAAGTGATATTTAAAATAGTGTCTGAGATATAAGCAGTTTAGCGAAATACTGCTTTTATTAGCATTGGAAAATATGGGGGGGGGCTGTAGGTGGGCAAGCAAGAGGGGTACGGGTGGGGACTTTTGGCTAGAAGCTTGTCTATACGGTAGTAGTCGATGGAAAAAATTCAGCTTTTCCCTAATTTCTTTCCCCTAAAATCCCCAGATTGACTGTACTATATGTAGTACAGTAAAACTTAAAAAAATGTCCAATCTGAAATAAAATTTAGCCCCACCATGAAACTTGGTTTATAGCTCATATTTACCCTCTAGTTGAAGAATCCGATGAGTCCATAAAAAATCAGGGGGTGTAAGGACTTTTTTGTGAGTGGGAGGGGGGAACAGCTGTATTTTTTTGTAAACGCAATAACCCTGATGAAAAAGGTTCGATCGAAATAAAATTAGGTGAGGGTATTTAAAACTCTGCTTTTTAAATTTGTTTATGAGATAAATTTGATCGGTACATCCTAAGGGGTCCAAAAGGGGGATTTAGTAGTATGATGTTGAATTACTGCTACAACTATGTAATAATTCCTTGAAAAATTACGGTTTTTTGTGAGCTTGCCAACACCTTTATTTCAGATCAATTTTTATGATTGAGGTTAAAATTACTGGAAATTTTGTCAATGTTTCCTCAATGTTATTTATTTTCCTTTAGGTGAAAATGCGTCGCCCCATTGGGCATGTATGTTTTCCCACAAATTTACACTTATTCTTACGGAAGGGATATTTGATTAAAAATTAATACAATAGTGCCTAACTTGTAAATGTATGGGCCTAAATAGACATTATTTGCTTTTCATACAGGAAATTTTATTTTCTAATTTAAAAGGGAAGACCAAAAGTTAGCCGTTTTCAGGATATTTAGGAAAAACCAAACATGGTACCATCAGACACCCTCCCTCCCCCCCTGAATGGCTACGGATGGGGACTGTTGATATGTTTGTTCACCTCCTGACAAGCCCAAACAAAGCTGCAAAGTCAAAAATTGTGTTCCAAAAAATACCCTCTGTACCTTTTTGTTGCCTGGACTATAAGAAGATGTTTCACTGTAATATATAGGCCTATTATAAAATTACATGAATATTTTAATCCATAAACTACACATCATTAAAAGTGTTGTAATAAATAGAGTAGTATTTATAATTTAAAAGCGAAAATTCTATGATTTCTAAAATTCTAGATTTTATTGAGTTTCTCTTTTTGGTCATATCAATGAAATTCAAATGAATGTTTCGGTGATGCAAATTTCATAGCGGCAGGGATTATAAGGTCACTGGGCAGCAAAGCTTGTTCTGGAACAATTTGCATACAAACCGCTACATTTATACAAATTAACATTTGAGATCTAGTAATTTTGGCATGAATACGAGTTATTTTATTAAATTCTTTTACCGGCATACGTTCTTTAGAAATAAATATGATACCGATCTGTTTCAAGGTGAGCCATAGCTTCTGAACATTTTACTTTTTTTTATTTATGAAAATATCTTGTTGCGAAAAGGTTAGGAAATAGGTTGATATATTTACTATTACTAGAAATTAAATTAATATTGGAGTTGAAATTAAATATTAAACAGTAAAAATGTAATTAATTATATCATGGTACTTTAATGGAAAACATTCAAATAAATCAAACGTATTTTTGATGTAGTACCAACTCGCGTAGCCTCAATCAATTGTGAATGAATTAAGTAAAACACATATAGATTGGCTGCGTTTGATAATTTTTGTCTGTGTTTTTGTTTCTTCATAAAAATAAAAACAATAAATGATTGCACTTTTCAACTACTCGAGTTAGGTAACATACATGCTTATCTAAAGCTTTTGCCATGTATTAGAGCTTTTTCGTGTGTCTATGATTGTGGTGATGGATATATTTTAAATAAAACTCTTGCTTCAATAATATTAATGTTAGTAATTAATTTATTCAACAAGAAATCCCTTGAAAAAAAATGATTGTCAATAAATTTGAGGGACAACAAAATCAGAAAAAATAATCTTATGACATGGTTCAAAACATCTACAAATTAATTGCTTGGTAACAAAGTTCAGAAATGCATTATAACCACTACGGCTATCATCAACACATGTTAATCTGAGGACGGATCGTGTAATAATAATGGTAACCAATAATAATAATAACAATATAGCAACGTCAAAGTAGAATTTAAAATAAGCAACAATTATTTCATCAAAATGGATGGAAAAATCAGTTGAAAATTTGGTTACACCTACAATATTTAAAAAATAATCTACTTAGAATATTACAAAACAAAGGAAAAGATAAAACATTTTTGAGAGATCAATGCATTGCAGCAATACTTAACGTAGGAACTTGAAAGACTAAAAACATCAATGCATTGCCATTTTGCCAGCAGCTGACTTCAAATTTTGAAGACGCTAGTGCAGAATAAGTCTATTTCCTAGGGAAGGAGGTTCGCTCGGCGTTGAATCCGGATCGTCGTACTATTTTGCTCGTAGTTAGTTCTTGGTGAAGCCTTGCAAACTATTCCTTGCGCCTTGAATTCAATGGTTGACGGAAATTTATCTGGCCTAAAAGTTTAGGAGAGTCCATTGATAATCGTGTATAGGAATGCAGTGTCCTGGATGTTCCTCCTTATCTCTTAAGTTAGAAGTTGAACTTGGACCGCTATCGTTTGAACCGGGACATCAAGATAACGGTATCCCAGCCTTTTGCCAACAAGCCGGAGAAAGCACACCTGGCATTACCGAGTTGGTCAATGAAGTACTTTTGGCAAGGAGACCAAATAACAGATGAATATTACAGGTGGGCTTGAACAAAGGCGATGTAAAGCGCTTTCCGCAGAAGGTTTATGAGCAAACCTGGCAACACGGAAGATTAGGACAAGGGGTTTGTTGAGTTGGCACAAGCAAAATAAACATACAATTCAGTATTCAAACATAAACAGAGAACCACTCCAAGGCCTTTCAAGTTATCAACCCTCCTCAAGGTGTCATCTCCATGTGGGCAAGGAAATACTACAGGATTTAAGCTTTAGTGGAAGGTTACACAAAAGCATTCATCACTGTTCAACCATATTCCATTTTCGGTACACCACTTCTGAACAAAGTCTAAGTTGTCTTGAAACTCCCGTGCATTATTGTAGAACTGACAGTTAAGTAAATTTTCAAATCGACGATCAAAAGCAGATGTCGAGCACTAAAAAGACTAGACAGATCATTTATAAATACATTAAATAAAATAGGTACGAGGTGAGACCCTTTTGGAACGCCGGATGTAACTATGAATTTCCGATATAAGTCTGCACCGCATTGAGTACTGAGCTATCGATCGCAAAGGTAAGTCCAAAACCACTTCAGCAAACTCCCTTAAATCCCAGAAATCTCTAATGTTTTCACGAATATTGAATGGTTCACTAGGTCAAATGTCTCAGAAAAGTCTAGATAAAACAACTTTTGTTCGCCGAAGGAACTTATTTATAGGACTGTAGTGTTGCTAGGTTAGTTACTGTAAACCTCCTTCCAGGTTTGCACGAATCCATGCTGTATAGATGACAGCGAACTACGCAGCAAAAGAAAAACTGTGGAGAGTACAAGTATCTCTAAAACCTTACATATGACAGACTGGAGTGCATTTGGACGATCATTCTTGGTTTCAGATGTTGAAGCAATATATCACTGCAGAGTTTTAGAACAGCAGGAGGAATAAAGTCCGATCCACAACCTTTAGAAACGTAAATTTTGTCAAGATCCTCCTTAACCTCCTTCGGATAAAACTGACAGAGTGATAAGCAAGTATTCACACGTGTAACGTCAGGGAGAGGTAAACTAGAGGGTGGCTCTAAGCTGAAAAAATCTGTGAAACCCTCACACTTTTCTTTGCTCTCAACAAAAAACTCGATGGTTGTCCACAGGTGGTAATATAATATAGAAACCTAGATGAAATATTAACTCCACCTTTCCATCTGACTAATTCAACACTTGTAAAGTATATATATATATATATATATATATATATATATATATATACAATGACATATGTATACGTATTTAAAGTTACTTGTTACTTGATGTTTCCATGTGTATGCTCGATGAGCATTGAACAGGACAAGACTGCTGAGTAGATTCAGCCGCTATTGCTTGAGCGGGGAGGGTTCAGGTAGTAACACTTTTGGATTCATTGCCTGAGGCGCTCTGCGTTATTTTCCACGGAATAAAGACAATGCCGAATCAGGTATTTCATACGTGTTGTTTTTATTTTTGTAATAAAAAAAAGCAATAGTTGAAATTAATTACCTACCATCCATCACAGTGTTATGTCAGCATAAAAAAATGTTTTCAAAGACATACATTCTGTGAAAGATCGAAAATTTTGATTTGAACCGTGTAATTTGAGTGTGATTTGTAATGTAAAAAGTTAAGTAATGTTCATCACGTGTATGATGAGACAAAATGGTACCACCTGCCTATTGGGAGACAGTGGGTATGGTATTGCTCCATGGTTGCCAACACAATTTTTGCCACAATTGAATTGAAATAAAATAACATTCAACACTTACCAAAAGAAGGAAAGGGTTGTAATTGAACGAGTATTTGGCCAACTAAAACAAAGGTTCCCTATCCTAGGTAATCTAATTAGAATCAAGTTGGACAAAATTCCCAAAACCTTCATCGCTTGTGCTGTTTTGCACAGTATTGCAAACTATCCAAATGATGTTTTAGTTTATGTTGAGGAGGATGGAATGATTTGGACAATGAATCCATAGAAATTGAAGAAGGAAATTATATACTACTACTTCGAAGAGGACAGCAAAAAAAAGAATGAAGTTATGAACCTTCTATTGGACATAACATAACAAATAAAAAGATAAGTTAATCGACATATAAAAATGTATTGTTCGCAATGTCAACAATTAAAGTACTCTAATACATTTTAGTTATGAAATGTATTTAATTTACTCGATTTATCTTATGTCAAAACTGTGTTATAAGCATCAGCATTGCTATATTTAGACCTACTTCTAAGGTGTTTGCTCGTAGCTGCTCATGCCTCAACTCCGTCTCTTCTCGTTTCATTTTCATTTCTTCCTTTTCATTTTAAATCGTATAAGACACAATTGTTCATTTAGAACTAGTCTCTGAGGTTCTCCAGTTGAAATTTTGCAAGTTTCATCAGTGTCCTCTTTTTTACAACTTTTTTGCATCTTCTGCAGCTTTTGGTGTTTTCACAGGTTTACTACTACTCATCGTAGGCAGGTACTGTTCGCCATTTATTAGTACTGCTGTACTACCATCACCATCATTTCATTTTATGAACTGGACAGTTTTCCTTCAGCACCAATGCTCACTGTTCCTGGCATTTTCATGCTCACTGTTCCTGGCATGATGACAGGCCTTTCATATTTTTCGAGAATGGCCAAAAAATCCTTTACCCATGCTTGAAGTTTTACTTGTTTGTTGTCATTTTTGCGCTTGTCATCCTTTTTCTTAATTTCAGTTTTCATGTTATTCAATATCTTCTTTAACTGCACCATTGTAACGTTTTTGCCTACACTCTGTTCATATTTGGTACAAATATTGGCCCATGCCTTTTCTTTGGCTGTTGCTGTTTTGTCAGCCAATAGCCGATTCAAAACTACTGCATTGCCTTTCAGAGCGTTTACAAAACTGTTTCTGTTGCTGCTACGGCGAAATTCTTCCTCAGAAAAATGCGTTTCATCGCTTGATGTATTTTTATAAAATTACAGAAAGCTTAAAATAAACAATAATTATTACTGCTGATAAAACAAGTATTTATTTATAAGTATTTACTGATGCATTAAGTCAAAGGTATACTTAAACCACACGCTTTTACTGAGACATATAAGTAGGAAAAGTAAAGCGTTATTCACCTACAAATAAGTAATTACTTTACTTAATAAGTATTTACTAATAAGTAAAAAGTACAGTTTATTCACATCACTGGTCTTACGAGTGAAAACGTTGGCGCCGAAGCTTGCGAGGGAGACAATTTTCACGAGGGAGAGAATGTGCTCCGCTCTCGAAATACGCACGACATTTTTCCCCTATCTACAATAATAAATACCCAATATTTTAAAATCTATTTAATTAACTTAGTAATTAACAAATTTCGATCTGCAATCAGCACCTGCATCGGAGTAGCTGCAACCATTAATGCACCAGGGATCAGCTGATTGATGCAACGTTCTTACATGTTTAATGTTCCCAGATGATTGTCGTTGATGTCATTCTGATTTAGTTATTCCTGTCACTAAATCACCTATTAGAGCCTGTATTAGTTGAGCTGCAACATATTTGCATGTGTGCGTGGAAATTTGAAGGTGTTCTAATTTTTGAATTACCGATGTCAATTTTATTCTTATGAGTTTAGTTTGCCTCCCACTAGGAGACAAAGTAATCACGTTAATCGTGCTAGGAGACAAAGTAATATTTTAATCATGCATTGCAAGGAATAAAAAGCGAATAAACATAGCAGATGGGGGAAGAAATATTTTTCTTACGTGAGTTTTGCATCCACTCATAATGCACTGGAGTACATAATAAAAGATCCCAAGAGACTATAGATCGTCTACTTTTGAAACATAGTAATAATTGTAAAGTTTACGAGCTTTTCTTAACGCGAAGTTCCCTTAAGTAAGTCGTTTCTTTTTTTATTTGATTGGCCCAAAACAAACCAAGTTTAAATGAAAGAAGGCATTTAGTTACTCCCTTATTTCTTATATATACACTGAGGAGAATCAAATTCTTCTCTGTGATGTATATATATTATCACTAAATAATAAAATATCCAATATCTTACTAATCCTTTTTTTGTTCGTGATTTTGTATATACTTCTAATGAAGTAGGACTTTTGAATATAAAAAAAATTAAGAAAAAGGTTAGTTTTCGCTTATTAATTTACATTATCACACATAAGTTTTCCTTTGATATTGAATTATATAAATAAATAATTTCATCCAAAAATATAGCCGTTGATGCAAAGCAGTTTGTTAAACCTGAAAACCAAAGCGTGACGATTATAGGCTAACAAAACTAACCTCAGTTGGGGGGATATGCGAGGTTTATCCGGGCAAACAATTGCTGAGATTTATTTTGTGCCAGCTTTGGTCGCAGTGAATTTTGGGACAGTAGTAAGTTTACGTGGGGTTTTGTTTTTAGTATACAATTTATGAATTAAAATATCAAGTCAAGTCAAGTCAAGTCAAATAAATTTATTCTCCATGAATACGTATACAATTTCACAACGAAACACAATATCATGAGAAAGGTCCCCGCATAGGTAAACCTGTGCGCGGGGGCCGAATCCTAAGCAGTCACTCTTTTTTTAATTAACGTTAGTTATTAAAATTATATAAAAAAAAGTACCTACAATGGTTTTTCTAAGCTTACATTAAGTATAATGCTTAATACAACGGATGGTAATTACATGGAAGAGAGATGACAAATACACCAAATTAAAAATAAATAAATAAAAGACCCAACGGGTAAATAATTATATGAATGCATTGGCAATAATAAATTGGCGGAGGAAATCAGGTACTTGAGTGAAGTGCACAAGCATATTCGCAAATACACACACAGACATACACTAACACGCATGCACCTGGCAATACTCTATCACGAGCTCAACAAACAATGCTCTCACATGAGGCAATATCAAATTCACAAGCTTAACATCCATGCACTACATTTACTTCCTCATCCTCACAAGCATTTGCAAGCATGCACACAAGCACAAGCATGCACACAAGACACAAGCATACAACACACACTCATGCACATTCTCACACAATTCATGTTACATTCACACACCACCTTAATGATCAGAGTCATGTGACAAAAAAAAAAAAATGAGAAGGAATCAAACTATGACCAGAACCGACAATCATGTTGTAGCGTACCCAATATCGACTTATGCAACATAAACAGATGTAACCAAGTCCATGGCGGCCCCCCTACCAATCATAATGAGCCAATTAACAACTCTTTTTTTGTAGCTTATCAAGCTTAAAGTGTCTGAAAATCTGAGGTCAAACGGTAATTTTTGGTGAATTATGTGGGCTAAATAAAAGGGATTTATGGAATTTACAGATTTCGTAATTCTTGGAGTTGTTATTCCTCCTCGCGTTTGATGTCGGGTCGGATATAGATGAGGTGTTTTCTCCAAAAAATTAAACTGCCTTTTATAGCCAAACAAAAGTAATGATTTGATAAATAGCTGTCTTACATCTAATACCTTAAATATTTCAAATAAGTTTTCAGTAGGAAATCTAAAAGATTTATTAAGAGCTGCTTTGATAATAGCTTTTTGAGTTATTTGTAATGGATAAATGACATATTCGTAAGACCCACCCCAAACAAGAATACCATATTGAATTAAAGACTGAACATAAGCATAGTACACAGTTTTTAAGCGAGTTTCATCAAGAACACGAGATAACACTGATAACATGTAAACACATTTTCTAAGTTTATTATTTATGTACTGAGTGTGGGCAGCCCAAGTGATTCTATTATCAAATATGATACCTAAATATTTGTATTTTGAAACCCGTTCAATTACCTCACACCGACAATTTAGGCCATCACAAGTGTGTAATACAAGATTTTTATCAACAGGGTCCCCAGCTGCCCTCAGAGAAACCGCCATGTACTTGGTTTTACTGACATTTACTGTCAACCTGTTCTGATCAAACCAGCGCTTTACGGTGAGCAGTCCACGCTCAGCATGACCGTATACGTCATCCCAAGTGTCGCCTTCAAAGAGGAGGGCCGTGTCATCTGCGTATAAGTACATGGATCCATCAACCAAACACACTCTTCCAAGATTATTTACATATATTAAAAATAGTAACGGTCCAAGTGTACTACCCTGAATTATCCCATAATTAATCGCCCTTTGATCACTTTCATTGCTGTTAATTGAAACTAATTGCTGCCTGTCTGATAGATAACTTCTAAACCAATTAAGCTCTTTATCTTTGATTCCCATACATGAAAGTTTTTTTAACAGTAAATTCCTATACAAAGAATCAAATGCCTTAGCTAAGTCTATAAATATCAACAAAATACGTCTATTTTTGGCAATCAAATTGTGAAGTTTATTAGTTATATTGAATAATGCATCTTCAGCAGTCAAATCCTTCCTAAAACCAAACTGATTTTCAAAAATTAATTTATTTGCAAATAAATATTGAGAAAGTTGTTTAGCTATACATTTTTCTAAGACTTTAGATAATACACTAAGTAACGAAATTGGCCGATAGTTACTGTCAACCCCTTTCGCCCCTCCTTTAAACAGTGGAATAACTTTCGCTACTTTGAAAATATCTGGAAATATGCCTTGTGAAAGACTGCAGTTTATAACGTGTAACAATGGGAATTTCAAAAGGTCAAAATTATTTTTAATAATATCTGCCATGATCCCATCTACACCCGGTGCTGACCCTCCTCTCAGTTCGCGAACACAAGCTGCTAGCTGCCCCTCCGAGACAGGTTCAAGCTTAAAGCGCGCCTCTACCTGGAACAGCTCGTCGTTAAGTTCGAGACCCGCTGCCGGAGTCGGGACTCGGCTAGCGAGATCTGCGCCAACATTTACAAAATACTCATTTAATCTATTTGCAATTTGGATTTCAACGCTTTCCTCCGCATTAATTTTTACGTTATCAAAATGTTGGACCGGAAAGGATGAGTTTTTTTTCTTTTGACCCGATATTTCGTTAATGTGCTTCCACATCAATTTAGGATTCCCCAAAGAATCATTAATTGCTTTTTTGTAATAATCAGTTTTAGCCGTTTTTAAAAGTGTGCACAACATATTCCGGTAATTTTTGAACTGGTTAATGAGAACTGTATTGAATGGCTGACGTTTTACACGACTACTAATTTTATCTCTGTGCCTTATTGATGTTAGGAGGCCCCGAGTCATCCAGGGCTTTAAATTGGTCATTTTATGTGAAACAATGATAGGTTTTGAAGAAACATTTATATTATTTTTAATGATATTTACTAATAATGTGGCGAAGTCATTAGCGTTAATAGAACCCACAACGGAGTCCCAACTTTGTTTACTTAGAAAGTTTTGAAAAGTATTGTTATCAATCTTTGTTTTAATTAAGTTAAAATTACTACTCGGAGTTTTTTGATTTACAAACCATTCACAAAAAACAAGGAAATGATCAGTGATTGAAGATTTAATTACGGCTGAAGATATGTTGTCTGTACATCTAGCGTCAGTAAAACAATGATCGATAGAACTTTTTGAAAAGGCAGTGACTCGCGTTGGTTTATCAATACAAGCAACAAAACCAGCAGAATAGAGAACATCTAGATAACGTTCCGCGAGCAGTGACCTATTGTCCTCAAGAATGCAGCAGTTTACATCCCCGAGAAACCAATGCACGCGATCACGCGGCCGATTCTCGCAGTACCGCTCAAGGTCTTCGATAAAAAGTTCAAGAAACCTGTCACCGGAGGGGTTGCGATACACGGCCAGGACCGTGAACCGCTCACCGTTCAGCGTCATATCTAACTTTAATGAAGTAGCTCCATTTAAGTCTACTTCAGAGCAAACCACATGAATTTTATTTTTTACGTAGCACATAACTCCGTCATTTTGATTCCTCTTCTTCTTATTACAATAAATATCATAGCCATCCAATTCAGTGAATAATCCATCTCCCTCCTCAAACCAAGTTTATGTTAATATGATAATGTCCCATTTAATGTTACTGTAGTTTAAAACTACAATCAGTTCATCAAAATTTTTCCTATAGCTGCGTATATTAAGCATAATTATGTTAATACCATTAAAGCACTGAATATTACTGATATAGTCCAATTCCATGCAATTCACGTTCCTATAATCATCAAATTTAAATATGTTTATAATGTAAAAACAAAAATATTAGTTATCATTGGTTGAAAGAGATCCTACATTATTAGATTCATTTCATTATTTATATTTCTATATCGGTTGGTTTGTATTTTTTCGGCTGTTTCCTATTTTATATTTTTTACGTTTTTATGAATAAACATATATTCACGTTAACCAGATACTTACTTTCATTTTACAGCAATACAATTCTTACAGATTTTTCTATAACCTTACTTTGACAAGGATATAAGGGATAACAATATAGAAATCACAGAAGTTAGGAGAATATTAGCATCACTAACTAAAAACAGAGAACCAAAGCTAATCAAATCAAATCAAAAAAGACTTATTCATCAATTGTACAGCTTAACACAAGATTACAAGTAATAATCGATGAATATACTCCCCCCATGAGGCAAGCCTTGTGTGGGGTGGAGGGATTGAGTCTTATCAGTCAGTTATTATTAGGATTCTTGAATTCTCGCCGATAACTATACGCCACACCAACAGCATTATCACACACACTACTCAACAAATTTAATTACATACTTTGATTGCTAACAGTTAGGCTGATAATATGAATAAGTCTTTATGAATTATAACAAAAAGTAACAAAGTTATAACAGTAATAGGCTAGTCAATCAGTGTTCATCTCATTAAAAAAAATAGTCATGGTCTTTAAAATCTCTTATCTAATAGATTAAATAACATTACATATACATAAACATTACACAAATAAACTAACTACATTACATTACATTTATAAACTAACTATTGCTACGTGAATACCGAATGTATAGCCTTAACCAGGTACTCCTCCATTCCATACTTTTAAGTAGTACGCAGTATTAAGTAGTACGGTAGTATGCATAAATCGAACGTTTTTAACAATTTGAACACAGTTTATTAAGCATGTTGCGGTTGTTGAAGAAGGTTTAATGTCTACATTCATCTGGCATGATAAATTCCCCTGGGGCTAGCTCTTGCAAAAATCATTAATGTGAATTGAAACTTACATTTATTCTTAGTTTAACTGCTCAAAAACAGCTGAAAAAATAATTCAATGGTTTTCATTAAGCTCTATTCGCCTGTAATCGTGTAAAATGACAAAGCCTGCCAGGATCAGCTACTGCTACAGACTTAACCTCTTGTTTTAATGACACGGAAATAATTAATTCAATAGTATTATGATTTTAACATTTCATTTCATGCCATGACGATTAATAGTGGGTTTTAACAGAAGAAATTACCGGATGAAAATAAAAGACGACTTACAACATTCACATTATATTTAAAAATATACTGCACTCACATACAAGACGGTAAATATATCCATTTAAAATGGAAAATAGCGATAGATTTCTATTGGTCACACTAGGCATCATCAGGCTCAATGTGACTGCCCAATGTGGTAGGAGGGTTATTTTGAAATTTCAGCTACTCTCTTGGGCAGTGGAGATGGTGATGTCTTTAAGTCGGAGTATACCGTCCTCCCAGTAAAAAAGATATAAATATTTTCTTTGACAATATGTAGAAGGTTGTTTAGAACGTTTGATGATAAACAAAATTAGGGCAGTTGTCTTGAGGGACTTCAACGAAGATATAGCTGTGTGTTCTCCTGAATTGACCACTCTTCTGGACGACTTGTCATTTTTTGGTCTTCACCGGAAAATCACATATTTCACCAGAGAATTTAAGAATTCAAAATAATAGATCTTGTATTTACGAACTAGTATTTTTTTTTGGGGGGGGGCGATGTATTAGTTGAGTCTAAAAGCTATTCACGCTTTCTTAGACTGATGGTTGACTCGTAATTGAACTTTGAACCCCTTATTAATCTTGCCTGCAGAATGTTAAGTCAGGGAATTTGTATTCTCAGACGACTGAGAGATTTTAATTCAGCCCCCTTGCTTCTTTCTGCATACTATGGAATGTGTATGGGATTTGGAAACTACTCGACTATTTAGACTTCATAAAAGGCTTTGAGGATAATCTTTAAGATCTCAAAACATGACTCATGTAAATATATTTACAATACATTTTTATTATTTCCTTCCATTTACATCCTACAAATATATAATTGTAGAATTCCAATACCTAAAAATACAAAAAAAATTTCATACACCTTAAAAATTTTTATTTTTATCAATTTTTTCTCTGTTAGAACTTAGCTCTCTTCAAAGACCCTCTACCAGTCAATCCATACCACTCGACGAAGAAACCGAAGTGTTAATTACCCCACCTTTAAACCCCCCCCCCCCCCCCCTCATTCAACATATTTTTTGAAACGAATTTTGTTTACCCGCCGTTCAAATGTTAAACAGACTCCCAGACCTCCAGAAAAATTAAATCAATTTTACACAATTCAGGAAAAAGTTTAAAAAAGTATTGACAAGGTGTAGTACAACGTTCAAGACTTTATGTGTGATAAGGCCCATATCTGATAAACTATTTTATTTAGATGTAAGCATTCTTTCGTTTGTACCTTTTGATTTGGCATGTGCAGGTTTTTTATAAATACGTATTTGAGTATTTGAATGAGAGACTGGCAGGATCAATATGGCGGCCCTCCCTACATCCTATTAGTCACCGGAAGTTCTTCTGGAAACTGGTTTCTGTAAGTTCCGCTCGAGTCGAAGTTGACTTGTTCGTTTACCAATTTGTCTCCTTCTCTACATTAAAAAAATATTCTCAAGCATTCACAATATTTAATTTCTTTCTGTTCTTGAGCATATTGAGCGTTTTCCTGGTTTGTTATTTTTTTCAACCCGATTAATGGTTTTGGGATAATTTTAGGTGGGATGAGCAGGTCTCAAACCTCGAGTCTTCCCTCTCAAAGGAGCTCTATGTCCTGAGGCGCATCAGTGCCTTCAGGAATACTCCTCTCTCAAAATTGGTGTATCATGGTCTGTTTGAACAACACAACAGATACTCCATAATTTTATGGGGTGCCTCTAAAGGGGAATTGAAGAAGGTTTTAGGCTGGCAGAAAAAAACTGTCAAATGCATCTTGAACCTCCCACCGAACCACATGTCAAAGAGGACTTCGTGCAGCTCGGTTTGCTGACGGTTCCCTGCCTGAACATATTTGAACTGATTATGCACATCAAAACGCAGGGAAACGAGCCTCTGCAACCTGACCATGGGTACAACAACAGATATAAAGGTCTCTATGCTGAATCCCACAGACTTACACTTTTTGAGCATAAGCCTAGGTACATGGGGCTCAAAATTTTCCTATCCCTGCCAGACAAAATGAAATCAATTGAAAAAACTCAAAAATTCAAAGCTCAACTTGAAGCATACCTGATGGGTCTTTGTTGCTACTCATTTGAAGAGTTTTAATATCATAATAATAAGAGATGGAACCTACTTTCATTGTCTAGTTTTTGTTTTTTGACCTCCTTTGGGGGCAAATGTTGACTTGTCCAGTGCCTGCGTGGGAGGAGAAAGGCCACGGATGGAAAAATCAAGTATCAAGTATTAAGTAAATAAGTTGGGATCTCTTGACGCAGTTAACAGTCTGCCTAACGAAAAACTATCACAGTTGCTATAGTTGATCTTGGACGTTGCAAGTATGTCGAATCTGTTGTAATTTTAATTTTGGGTTTAATATTCAGTTCATAGTATTTACTGTTTTGAAGATAATGACCCCATATTTCTTGAATCTGTTTTCTACTTTGTGTATATTTTCTCCCTTGAAGTTAAGTTCTGCCATTCTCTTTGTTGTTCTTCTTCTCCATAATATGGTTGTTCAACAAAGTTTTTGTTGTTATTTATCTTCCGTTGTATTTTTATTCCGAAATCATCAATCATAAAACTTGGAAATCCATTTTCTCTCGCACTAATTTTTACTGTGTTTGCTTCTTTCTTCTGCTTTCTTTGTTCAATGGAATCCTGTAGGGTCGATATAGTATAATGTATAACATTGATCTGAATGTCGTGGCCTTGTGACTTATTACAAGAAATTATTAATGTCTTGTAATATATTATAACACATTAAATTGTCTTATATATTTATTATTTTATAATGTATATTATGTTATTATTATCAGAGGTTACCTAAGCTATTGATAAAACTGTTTTACATTACTTTTCACCTATATCAAAATTAAAGCACAAAAATTCTAGTCACTATTTATTGGAGTAAGCGTTAAAATTAACCACCGTTTTAGCTCCAAGGTGTTTGCCTAGTTTATCGCCCCCAGAAAGGTTTTGTTTTATGAGTTAGTAATTTACTACCCATATATTGATGTAATCTTTCATTAAATATAATTTTAAACCCCTAATAATGTTTGCAGTTTGAAGTGAGATATTCTGATAAAAATATTATTTAAGTAGTTTTTTTGTAATAATTGGAAATTTTAATTAAGTCCCTTATTGTTGTTGAATGTTATTGTCACTATACACAAATAAAATAAGTGTACATTATACATTATACAAATATAAGAATGTAATTAAATTTAAAGATAAATTTAATTAAAAGACAATTTCATTTTTCATTCTGAAGACAGATTCCATTGTTGGAAATATATATTTTAGACCACAGGGGGTACTTTTATTAAAAACCATATCTCAAGTAACAATAGAGACAAGTCCGAAAAAGTTTGATTTTTAACATATTATCCAAAATCGGACAGAATCTATCCACGGGTAACCCCCCTAAAATACATTTCAAAATGGTGGTTTACAATTGGAAGATTATAAAATAAGGTTTACATAATTTAACAATACTTTTCAACCATAATTTTTCGATTAAACTTATAAACAACATAAAAAATGTTAGGGGTAAAGTACTTCTTTTTGATGGGATAGGATAATCATTGTTAGCCGCCATCTTAGATTTGCCATATTTGATGCATAATCTTTTTTGATAGAAAGGTGGTGTTGCGACCTATCATTTTTAACTAGATTTTTACATTGGTTTAAATGTCGCAATCAATTAATAATATTGACCCGTTGTTAAGATATTTGGTTTTACAAACATTTTATTTTTACTCATTTCAACATTATGCCTTGTAGAAATAAGCTCTTAATCTCAGATTAAAGATAGAAAATGTTAAGTAACCATCAGCAGTCATTTTCGACCCATTTTCACCATATTCTGATGGAATAAGCATTTTCGGGCGCCACTACGGATCCGCCATTTTGAAATGAGCTAGGTTATTTCAAAATATAAAGGTAGGGTTGTGACCCATTTTTTCTACTAATTTTTCATATTTTGAATAGGATTTTCGTGGACATAATCTTCATAATTTTTTGCGGACATTTTTTTTTTGCGGTGAGAAGTAATTTTTCATGATGAATTGAATGCCATAACCAGTTTCGTAATATTATTTTTCATTCTTCAGATATCGACTTTTTTATCTTATTATTTTTTACAATTAGCAATATCTCAAAAACGAAAAAATTTGAAAAACCGGATTTTGGCATTGAATTCAGTATGAAAAATTTATTGAAAATGATGGGTCACAACTACATCTTTTTATTTGAAATATATTAGCTTATTTAAAAATTGTGAATCCAAGGTGGCGCCCAAAATGCTAAATCCTCAAGAATCACGTGAAAATGACTCGACAATGACTGCTGGTGGTTACTTGTCACTATCTAAGTTCATTTTGAGATTACGGGCGTATTTTTACAATGCATAATGTTAAAATGAGTTGAACATAGTTTTTTTTTTACCAAATATCTTAAGAATCAGTCAACATTTTTAAAAACGGATTGCAGCATTGAAACTAAGATAAAAATCTAGTTTAAATTGATGGGTCACCACCTTTAGATTTGAGGAAACTATTTTAAATCCAATATGGTGATGACGGAGATGATGGCGGCTGAAAACGACTAACCTATCAAAATGAAGGACTATACTCCTAACATTTTTTCATGTCGTTCATATGTTTATATCTCGATAAATTATAGTTGAAAATGGATTGTAAATCTAGTTTTGTAATTTTCGCATTGTAAACCACCATTTTGGAACGTAATTTTAGGCGTTTTCCCATTGTCCGATTTTGTCCAATTTTGGTTACGTTAAAAACCATACTTTTCCAGTCTTTTATTCCCATAAAAACACTTGTGTTACAATTTGTTCTAGTTTAAGGGCATTTTTTGCGTAGACGTCTTGGACTATATACGCTGTATACATATTACAATAAAATAGCTGGAAACAAAAAAAATACAAATATTATAACTCACCCTAACCTTGTCCGAATTTAATGATCAATGGCTCAAGTTAAAGCTGATGGCTCACTGGTTATTGTAAAACCATTCAGACCTACATGTCTTATTCAAGACTAGAGCTACCAGACCTAACTAAATTCCAAATTCTGAAAAAAATTATCTTGGTTAAAAGGTCTATACTTCGCATTGAACTCAACCGATTTAAATAGATAAGAGCTCAAAATCTTAAAATGAAAGCCAGTAGTGCACTTAGCTAATTAAGACCATAATTAGGTCAAACTTTCTGCTTAATTTGGAGATATGGGTCTTCAACCTAAGAAAAATTACGAAAGTAGTAGGAAGAATTTATGTTGGATTGTCGATCATAACTCCATTTCTTTTAAGTCAGATATAACCTATCAGATACTTATTTACCGAATATTTTGGGACTAGAACAAACTTTGACACCCATTTTAAACCTGTGATATAAATATTTAGCAGGAAACTAATTTTCCAGTCGCGTGTAGCTTTATAGCTTGTTTCACACTCGTCCGATTTTAGTGATCAATAGCTCAATAAAAGCCAATAAATCACTCAGTATTTTATGACAAAACGAACTGAAAGCCTTGCTTGAATTTGGAGATTTAAGAAAAAATAATCATAAAATATTATTATTTATTTAGCCCCCATAAGAAATGTACAGGGATGAATTTTCTTTTGAGCATATCAAAAACGAATCAAATTTTTGAAAACGGACTTCAGCATTGTAATCAGCGTAAAAATCTGGCTATAAATGATATGTCAAACGAACAACTTTACAATTGAAGACATATTTAAAATCCAATATGGTGGATCCAAGATGGCGGATGAAAATTTATACCCAGCCAAAATGCAGGACTAGTCACTCAAAAATTATTGGCGGCGGTCCCAAGTCAATATCTAATTAAATGTAGATATAAATGCAGCCGAGTACACTAAAAAAAAACTGTCCAATGTTTAAAAAGGGGCCATTTTGAAACGTGATTTCAAGGTGTTTCCCGTGGACCGCTTTTGTCCGATTAAGATATTTTAATATATGCATTTTTGAGCAGGATACCATCAAGAACGCTCGTGTTGCGATTTGTTTAAGGTTAAATAGTATTTACTGGACTATATTGACAGGAAGATGTTTTAAAGTAATTGTTTTGATTTATATTATTAAACTTTTTTACTAAGTAAAGATTATCTTGTTTTGTCCTAATTGAAAGTTTAGCCAGCCAACATAAAAAAGTTTAAGTTATTAAAAATTTAAGAGAACCGAAATTTTATTTGTCACGTTTGAAAACAACTGAATTTTTAATAAAAACAATGAAATTACTTTACATTTATCATAATTAAATGCAAATGGTGGCCGTTGCTCAAGGCGTTGTCATTAGGGAGTTTTGAGTATCTCAGTTTCATCAATGAGGCTTCATTGCCCGTTGTCTTATTTTTTGTAGAACTTTTATTTTATTTTGTAATACACACACACACACACACACACACACACATACACACACACACACACACACACACACACACATATATATATATATATATATATATATATATATATATTGGAATTTTAATGATATGATAGATAAGCAAGTGCATTCATATGTAAAATAACAGGTATATTTATTTCTAAACATTGTCTTAAACAGTAAACCAATATTTACATGATAATGTCAACAACTTATTAAATGTTTATCTTCAGCAAATAATGATCCATAACCGTTGGATGTATTTGCTCTATTATCTGGAATATATTATCTAAGCAAATAGCTACAAAATTATGCTTTCATGGTTTCAACACAATTATTTTTTGTCTCTTTCCGTTATTCTTTAATAACTCAGCAAAAGCCTAATGGGCAGTTTTTCTACCGGAGCGAAAACTAATAACCTTTTTTTCTAGTTATTACAAATTTTGAAGTAAGATTTTTATAAAAATAAAATAAAAATATCCATGGAATAAGTTATGCGGGAAGGTGCACCGGGTAGAGTGGCAGTGGAGGGACAGTAAATGTCCGCTCGGTTCAACCTGCATTTCCAAGAAAACAAGTTTCACTACATGAAAGTTAACTATTAAGTGATAAGTTGATTTTTAACTACACCTCTAAGACAAAAAACCTGACAAACAAAAATGAAAAAAATTTGTATTCGACTAACTTTATATTTCAAATTTTCAGTTTTAACCTAAAGTGTTAAATTTAACAATAATTATTTAATTTTATTGCTTAGGCATTGAGTTTTAAATAATACTATCATAATTGCAGGTTTACTTACAACTGAACCAAATATAAAAATGATATCTCAATCTCTCCGCTTTTCCATTATTTGTCTATTCAAATTCTAAGAGGTCTTTATTAAAAATGACATCGTAAGTGACCTCACTCTTAAATAAATAGGTTATTGTTACCTTACGTCTTCAATCCAATAATCCTGTTTAGTATGACTAGTTTCGGGGCTGATGTCTCATTTTCAAATCCTTCCGTCAATCATAATTATTTACACTTATCAATTTAGTGATAAAATAATCTTCACACATTTACACATTTAAGTTCATTTTTCAAGGTATAATGCAGATTATTTCCGAATTCAACAGATATAAATTTAGAGTTGGTAATTTACCCTAGAAATTGAACAGAATGAATCCATTAACTTCCTCGATTTGACTTTGATCAAAAACAACAATAGCTTGAACTACTAAATACAAGAAACCTACTACTACCGATCATACAATACATGCCTCTTCTAACCACCTACAATCACATAAAATGGCTGCATACAACAGTTTTGTGAACAGACTTTTGAAATTACCGATTTAGACCTACCAAAAACAACTTAGATTGCACGGGTGTTTACAAATTATCATTCAGCAACTGTCCTAAAATATATGTTGGGCAGTCAGGTCGTTCATTTAATAAAAGGTATAAGGAAAACTCACTAAGCCTAAATTGCAAACACAACGATCTAAGTTTGCTGAACACCTGGTTAATGAAAACCACAATGTCGTAAGCTGCAAAGGTAATTTGAAAATATTACATAAATGCAACAAAGGCCCTTTTATGAACGTTCTCGAGAGTTATGAAATATATAAAGCATTTAAGAACTCGCCAAATGATGTTTTGAACGAGAAATTAAATTTTGGTTCCAATATTTTATTTGACAGAGTAGAAGCACTTCACAACAATAGGAGACCAGACAGAGATAATCAGCTGATACCCCTCCCCAAGGTCAATGACGTCATCAGATCGGCATCGGCTAACTTGCGCTTGTCCGCAGCCCCCAGTCTGGGATTGTCCTTGGCCGGCCACGCGAGTTTAATAAATGTTTTACGTGTTTTGTGTCCGTATGTGTAAATGTGTGAAGATTATTTTATTACTAAATTGACGAAGATAAGTGTTTGACGGAAGGATTTGAAAATGGGACATCAGCCCCGAAACTAGTCATCCTGAACAGGATTATTGGATTGAAGACGTAAGGTAACAATAACATTTATTTAAGTCAATTATCAATCCAGGAGGCAAATCATGAATGAATAGACCTCACTCTGTCCTAAGGCAGAGCAGACAATGTCCGCCTAGTTCCGCGAACTGCTTTCGAACTCCCGCGGATCTCATGTCACACCGACTCAGCACGTATTCAGCCTAATTAACCAGTCCATCATCTAGATCTAATCAAGTAATTAACTATAGTTAACGGATCTACACGATTGGTTGACAAGTGCATGCTAGCATATTTTAAGATGGCAGAAAATACGTGCAAGAAGAAGGCGAATATGATTTATTTTTCCTGGCCCTACTGGACTACCACGTATACTGCACGAAATGGGACTTTCTCTGATGCAATTATAGTTTGTCCAGAAATGGACAAGCGCATAATCAGAAGGCGTTTAAGCTTTGACGAGTCTCACAACCCATTCACACAATGATAAAATGTTCTTAAAATAAATTATAGTAGCGGTTTTGATGGAATAAAACATTTGAACAATTATTAACAATCAATATGCTGGAAACAAATTTTATGTCACGATAACAAACAGTAGGTATTTGTTGGTAGCAAACAAATACAGTAGCGTTGGCTCCCGGCCTGTACACTGCAGCGACACAACTTGCTCGATTTTACGTTCCCATGTTGCTGTTGTATGTCACAGACAACTTTTATATCTCGTCGTAAATACACTGTCCATAAACGAGCAGATTTTTTACAAACATGTACATCGTCAGTCAATTTACCTTATAATAAATTGAATGTAATAAAAAAATTGTTCATATTTTTTATAATTGTTATAAGCCAAAATAATTAGTACACGTACCCCAAAAAATTACCTTGGTGTATAAGAATTTTGTCAAATGACACTCTGTTGATTTAATCTCCTCATTGATTCTCATCTAGTAACAAGCGATAGACTTTAAAGGCAGGATAAGCTAGCTTATACTACCTGATTAGTCTATATTTTATTTCGTTTTACAAATATAAAATCTTAATAATTTGATAAATTTGCTTTTCTCCATACAAGAAACAAAGCTCAATGATGACACTTGATTCCTTGTTAAAATATTAAAAAGAATACTATATTAATAGCTACGATTCCCATTTAGAAAATTAGACGAGAAACCCGTTCATAAAAAAACCCAAAACAACTATCTAAAAGCCAAACCGAATTAAGTGATTGATTGATTGACTAATCATAGTTTCTAAAAAAAACTACAAGACCTCAGTAATATAGTTAAGGAATCTTAATTTCTGATTCCTTAGAAACTCAGTCCATTGACGTTACCTCTTTCTGCTCGGAGGGTGAATGTGAGTTTGCGGCTGTGAATATCAAGGTGTCGGACAAATGGTATCTTCTTCTGGGTACATAAAGAACGCCAAAACGTAAGACTTCAGATTATCAACTCTTTTTTGAAAATCTCTCTGGGTGTTTGGATAAAGTCCTAAGTAAAAATACCCAGGCAGTTATCGCTGGGGATTTTAATATTGACTTGGCTGTTAGTGATTTCGCTTCAGACATGTTGATAAATATATTGTCTTCTTGTGGTTTTAGACAAACCATTTATACATTCACTTGGGAATTTGGTGGATCCTCTTCTATATTAGACAATATTTTCACAAATATCCCAGATGCGAGATTTGGATCGTCGGTCCTGGTTACAGGTATGTCTGATCATCATGCTCAAATGGCAGATATCAGTGTTGGCCAATTTAAACCCGTCACTCCTACTTTCAAATTGTATCGCTCGTTTTCTCAAGACAATATTCGTGTGTTTAATTTTCTCCTTTATGAAGAAACTTGGGGTGATTTATTATCAGTGGAGAATGTGGATGATAAGTGTGAGGCTTTTATATCAATCGCCAAATACAACTTTGATTTAGCGTTCCCCGAGAAGAAGGCCAAAATAAAAACAAATCCTCCATCCAAAAGAGTTGTCCTCAACCCTGTACCTCAAAAAGCCCGAGATGACCTGCTCCACCTGTATAGCTTGACTAGGGACTTGAATTCGTCTCATCCGATGAAAAAGAGGTATATCTCTCAAAAGAAAACATTCAAGAAGCAGGTTCAGTCCTATAGAGCATCTGTGGTACTAGATAAGATCTCTAGTTCACACAACAAACAAAAGACTATCTGGAGTGTTGTCAACGAGAACATCCCTGGAAAGGCTCCAAAACCCTTCAAAAAGCTCGTTGTTGAAAACAGTGATGGGAACCTGCTGGATGACCCGAAGGTAGTTTCTAATTACCTCAACAATTACTTCTCTGAGGTTGGAATCCGAACTGGTAGTGATGGACCGTTGTCGAAAGTCCCTTCTTTAGACCCTGTTGGACCAAGCATTTTTTTGTCACCAACAAACAAGGAAGAGGTTGCAACAGCAATAAAATTGCTGAGTCAAGCAATTTTTATGGCCTTGACGGTGTTTCATCCAAAATCCTCAAGGCTTGTGCTCATCACCTATCAGGTCCTCTCGTCCACATCATTAATTCCTCTTTTACGTGTGGACAGTTTCCATCATTGCTTAAGACCGCTACAATCAAGCCTTTGCCCAAAATAAAAAATTCCCGCACTCCTGAACACTTCAGGCCGATTTCAATTTTATCAACCTCTTCCAAGGTAATTGAAAAAGTATTTCTGAACCGCATGTCTTCATTCCTGGCCGAGCATGACATCCTCTTTAAGAATATGTTTGGATTCCGAAAGAACACTTCAACCTTTGATGCTTTATTCAAATTTGAATCTTACCTGTCCTCCTCTCTCGACCAGCAAAGTCATTCATTAGGTTTGTTCCTTGACTTGAGTAAAGCTTTTGATGTTGTAAATAATTCCATCTTCCTTATGAAGTTGGAAAAATTGGGCTTCAGAGGTAAGTCATATGACTGGATATCTTCATATTTACAGGACAGATCACAAGTTGTTTCGGTTCCCTTCATTGATGATCGAGGTTTTCTCAAGTTAGGAGATTCAAAAAGTTTGAAAGTGCGGTCTGGAGTACCGCAAGGGTCTGTATTAGGCCCTGTTTTATTCCTTATCTTCATTAATGACATAGCTAAAAGTGTTTCAAAAGGGAATCTTTGTTTGTTCGCTGACGATACTTCTCTTTCTCTTTCAAACAAATGTCGAGAGAAACTAGAGGTCGAAATGTTTATTGAAGGAAACTCAATTTTGCAGTGGTTGTCTGAAAATGGTCTAGGTGTAAATGCTTCCAAGACAAAGGCTGTAAATTTTTTCTTGAGGAAAAGGGAAGGTTCAGAGATGACCCAACTGATGTTGGGTGATTTTGAAGTGACTTCATCTTCCAGCACAAACTTTCTGGGGATAATCATAGATTCAAATCTCAATTTCCATGAGCACATTGACAGTGTATCAAAAAGGTTAAGTCGTATTCTCTTCCTTCTGCGCAGGCTCACATACTTCTCAAATCGTGAAATCCTCCTCACGGCTTACTATGGATGTTTTTCCTATCCTTTCTTATGGAGTTGCTATCTGGGGTCATGATAGTTCCAAAATCAAATCGATCTTCAAAGCCCAAAAGAAAGCTGTGCGAATTATATTTGGCCTACGAAAAGCATCTTCATGTAGAGGCGTATTTAAGGACAATAATATGTTGACATTCCCGTCAATTTATATATACAACTGCTTAGTTTTTATTAGGAACAACTTTAGTCTTTTTCCCGAACAACCTCCCTCCAAATATAATCTCCGAACATCTCACAGCCTGCCTATCCCAAAACACAAAACATCCTTTTTTGAAAAACCAAACCTACTCCACTTCAATAAAGATTTACAACCATCTGCCAATGTCCCTTGAGAGTCAAACGAACACAAATAAATTTAAAAAAAATGTTAAAAGACTTTCTGGTTCTTAAGGAGTATTATACCTTGAATGAATATTTTGCTTGATTTTTGTTATGTTGTGCTGCATTTTATATGTATTATGTACTGACGATTGCTATGCACATTATTGTGTTTTTTGACGATAAAGAAATTTGATTTGATTTGATTTGATTTCAATACAACACGTCAAAAACATTCTTAACAGGCTCAAGGTGTGCACCTTTTCAAAATATTTTCACTCATAAGGCGAAATTTTCTGTCTTCAAAACCATACATAGGTGGAGGTCTAGAGAATAATTTCAAGGAGCAAAAAATTTACCAATTCAAATTTATAAAATATTAAAATGTACATATCTATTATGGTCAAATGCTAAATATATTTGTCAAATACCTCTAGTTATCGTGACTTTAAGGGTACTAGCATTTTACGAACGGCCCGATATACTCAAACTAATGACTTGAAACTCTTCTTGGATATACCATTTAAAGTAAGCGTCTACTTGAAACCAGGATTTCAAAATTAAATATTTTATACATATACTAATGAGTGAGGGAATGACAGCTCCTAGACTAGTTATTCGCATATAGTGGGTGTGAATAACACTCATTTTCCCATTCATTTACCCATTTATCCGTATTTCAATTTCACTGAGAAACCTTTTAGGCAAATAGCCTATTGTACAATATATTTATTATATAATTTTCTCACATTTCTTTTTTAAATAGGCCACAAAATAGCAGTCGTGTAGCATTACGTGTGGTCAGAACTTTACTTTGACTGGGAAACGATTTTTCACCGCCATATTGGATCCGTCATAATGTATGTAATAATTACTTTCAAATGTAAAAGCTTAGTTTTGTGACTCATCAATACAAACTAGTTTTTCACGCTGGCTGCAATGACGCCATTCGTTATATAAAGTCTTGATTTGGTTTCTAGATACGGTATACCCAAAAAAAGAATGTTACCTATATAATGTTTCGAGCTATTTTATAGGATTTACGAGATTATTTCCCATTCTAATCGAGGTATAAAGATCGTTTTAGACTTAAAATACTCAGTGATATCTATTTGAGAAATTGGTAGTTTGAATCAGGATAGGAGACTAGATATCATTCATAATTTAACATTAAACTTGATTCTCCTTATATTAATTTTCAGTAAAAGATTTATATCTCAAGCTCTAGTCGAGATAAAATGTTTAATATGGTCTTAAATAACTCAGCAAATAATTTGTCCTCATACGAGCTATTGATAATTAGACCAAGATAAACTCCAAGAAAATTATGATCATTCATTCAATGTAAAATTTATTTATTCAAAGATAAATTTTTTAGTTGAAGGCTTATAACTCGTCTAACACTCAACCGATCTACATCATCAATGGTCAAAATAAAAGCGGGTAATATTCTGAGTGATTTAAGGCCTTAAAAATCTTAAAAGTCACATTTAGGACGAGGAGCACATGCCCTTAACTAAACAATAATGTTGTGAATACATTAGGATTGAATGAAGAAAATTCTTTGTTTGTGTATATCTAAACATAACGAAACAAGATTTTCGGCATAACGAGTTTCGGCACTGCTATCAGTATGAAAATTTAGATTGCAGAGATGCGTTACAACACTATGTTTAAATTTGAAAATAATTATTACATCCAATAAAGCGGATCCAAGATGGTGGCGAAAAATCTTTGTCCGGTCAAAGTGAAGTTTTTACTACACGTCAATTATCCGCAGTGATATAATGCCACAATATTTAATCTTAAAGTTTTTAAGACAATTTTCATTACCTCTGTCAAAATAACATATTGGTCCGCGACATTACGCATGCGTATCTTTAATATGTCGATTAGGAGCATGTTATCTACCACTTGAATAGGCTCACGCTAAAAGGGGTCCAGTAAAAAAAAAGAAAATAAGGAAAAATGTGTGGTTTTGGTTCCCAATCAATTGTGTTCGGCATCATTTTACGCTAAAATGAGGTCAGTCAAATGCATGGTTGCTGTAGAAACGGGCTCTGATTGTTGGTAAACTTATGTTGAAAGGGGTTCCGTCATTGACTGAGCTCCTTTTAGTATGAAGCGCTTTGCATTACTCTGTGCCAGCTCTGTCCATGGTGTAAAGAAAAAAGAAAGGTGTGTGCAGAGTCAGCTGGTGTGACGTAGTTGGGCTCTCACAACTAGTGCTTACAACGACTACAATATAAATCAATTAATGCAACTCAATCAAAATATTATTCTGTACAGTCTCAGTTCTGCTGTAATGCCGCTACGTTCATGAGCCCAATGACGTCATACCAGCTGACTGTGCACACACCTTTCTTTTTTCTTTACACCATGAGCTCTGTCTAGGTTTGAAACCAGCTGATTCCCACAATGCACTTCATACTGTATTTTACTATTGTTTGATTGTTCGATAATGATTTTCTGTAAAAAAAATCTTTATTATAACTAGGTTTATATACCTTACCAACCTTATAGTCATACCTTCTTCTTCATCTTTCACCGGGAAAAATCAGATATATTGTGTCAAACTCCCTATAACTAATTGTTGCTATATATAATTGTATATTACACTACTTGTTTTACTCTAAAAACTTTAAAGACTTTGGTACTTTGGGCGGCAGGGTCAGACAATGTTGTTGAGGTCTGCCTCAAAAACTCTTTTATAGAGTAAAAGGGGTTTTTATTGAGCCAAACTTCATTTTTTGACCTGAAAGCTCTATTTTCGAGGGTTTTTAGGCTTGCAGGTAGGGCATTGAAAGACTTCAGGGCCAAGACCAGGAAGCAGTCATTTTTATTGCAAGCCTACAAAAAGGGACATCTAGATTTTGCTTCCCACTTGTATTGTAACTGTGCCGGTTTTCTCTGGTCACAAGGGATTACAAAGTCTCCCTCACATGAAGTAGGCTTAGGAAAACATAGTGATTGAACACTGGGAGCACGCCCAGTCTAGAAAAAAACGGTCTACAATAGTCCAGGTATCCAACATTTTCAATTATCCGATTTGCCTTTTTCTGCAGGGGCAGTACTTCATGGCAACCCATAGATTTTGTGGCTGTGGAATAAGGCAAAATAGACTTCGAGCAGATATCTTTGGGTGACCATAATTTTAAGCCTCCTCTGCAGAAAGACGACTCAGGCCAGCTTTGTACAAACATTATGTAAGCGTCTCTTCCAAGACAGTGTCATGTCTATTGTTAGGCCTAGCAGCTTGACCTCTTTTAGATCAGTAGGTTGAGGGTATGTCAGCGTACAGACAAGTTCCTGGGTCTTAGCTTCGTTGATACACATTTTGTTGCAGTTGAACCAAAGCTTAACTTCTTCAAAGATATCCCTTGTTCGTGTCTGTGCTTCTTCGGTTGAGTGGCCACTTTTGTAGATAGATGTATCGTCGGCGGACAATAATATTTCACCCATGAGGCCCAGGTCATTAATGATCGCCAAGAAAAGGACAGGGCCTGTCACTGAGCCTTGGAGAACGCAATGCTTTATAGGTAATGGTTTGGAATTTGCTCCAGAGACTGTTGGAAACTGCTTTTTATCGGCCAGGTAAGATTTAAATGTGTCTAATACCTGACCCTCAACACCATAGGCTCTTAACTTTATAAGGAGTAGGTCGTGTGGAACACAGTCAAAGGCTTTTTTAAGATCTGCCAGAATGAGAGCTGATGACTCCTTAGCCTCAAATGAATCCAGCAGAACAGAAACGAGCTGAGCAACTGCTGTGGTGGCGGTTCTTCCCCTCCTAAAGCTATATTGGGCTGTTGAAAAAAGGTTGTTGAGTTCAAAATAATCTGCAAGTTGAGACCTCATGACAGTTTCAAACACCTTGGCCTACACGGGTATTAATGAAATCGGCCGGTAGCTACCAAGTGATTCCGGATCCCCCTTCTTATAAATAGGAACTGTGCGAGAAATCTTCATTGAGTCAGGAAAATAACCTGCATTTAGGCATGTGTTTATTACTGTGCAAAGAGGGGCTGCAATCACTTGTATAATAAATTTTAAAATTTCAACAGACATTCCGTAGATATCATGACTCTCTTTTTTCTTAAACTTAGCAGCAGAATTTACTAAGTGTTGGGGAGTCACACGAGTCCAGACCCTCATAGGACAGATGGTGTCAACAAGCGCTGGAAGCCTACTCACCCTATCGATCACTGCTGCACCCATTATTGTTACAGAATCGAATAGGTATAGGGAAGAGCAAGTGATTTTTGAGGTCATGTCGTGGAGTCGCGCTACTAAAATGTTTACAAGCTAAAAGATTTTTCAAATGAAATTGTTATATAAAATTAGAATATAACAATTATTGTATCTCCACATTAAACTTTTTTATTGCTGTCTACAATTAATCAAATATAAGTAGGTTTTCCAAGTCACTCAACCTAATTCCTATACTAAGAGCAATTATATAACTAAAAATAACAACCAAACGAAGGATAATTTATACTTTTTTAATGTTTAAACTCTCTGGTGTATTTATTACTTGATTTCGCTTGCAAGCCAAAATTCTTTAGGCCCTCCTGTATTCCCCAATGAAATGCCAATAATATAAGCCATCGTTTATATACAGTCCCAGCTTAGCTCAATATTTTATGAAAAGAGTTTCTTTCAGTTAGCCTTTTGACCCACGATTAATTACATTCGTCTATTCGTTTATAAAACAAAAGTTTTTTACATTTTATACAAACATATCACTCATAGAACGGACATAGGTGGTATGGATACTCTGAATCAAAAGAACTTTCTAATTCAAGTAAAACATGAGGTTTTACTGACAGCAATTAAAGACGGATTAAGTGTGTAATATTGGCCATTTATTCCGATCGTACGTATAGATTTTAGGAGGGCAGCAAGAGTGACTAGTCACCTTGACTTATCGAGGATTTTGCAAATACGTTGAGTGGAGTCGGAAAGTGTATATTCTGCTCAAAATTCTACTGAAGTACTCGTACACCCCTGTAATAATAGAAAAACCTAATTGAAATGGTTAAACAATGGAAAAGTATATTTAATCTTTAATTAATGTGTTTATTTTGTAGGAAAATATACACTGTTTTATTATATATTTACAGTTTTTTTTTACTATATATATATATATATATATATATATATATATATATATATATATATATATGTATGTGTGTGTGTGTGTTTTAAGGTACATATACATGCATACATGCATACATATATATATATATATATATATACATATATATATAAATATATATTTTTTATTTTTAAGCTCACTTCTAGGGCTACTATTTTAATTAAAGAAATGAAGAAATTCCTTAAGTATCCTTTTTCATACATTTTATTACACAACGCGTTTCAGAAATCATTCCATTTTAAAATTTACATAATGTAACCTTCAAATTAAATATATGTCTAAAATAAATATACAAAAATCATATGTTAAAAATTCAAAAAAGTATAAGATAAAATTAAACTGTATGGATGTGTAAAAATTTGTTCGTAATATATATATATATATATATATATATATATATATATATGCCCTTATTTCTTTTTTATGTCCATGGTTTTGTCGAAATTTGTAAAGCTTTACAAGGTTTTGTTTTTCAATTTGCATTACATTAGGAATTTTGTTTGCTTATCATCCATTATTTAGTCCCTGAGCTGTACGATTAAAATATTGTAAGACTTTACTACTTAGATACATTAGATACATTAGCTGAAATGGCGACCTACCCAGGTAGGTATTTTAAGCCAAGTATGAATGACAGATGAGTGAAAGATGGTTGTGGCGCGATCTTGTAGTCTTGTTACTGACTAAGGCCGACTGTTCCTTAGACAGGACTGTTAATTAATAGTCCAACAGCCAATGGCAACTGAGGGACCTTCATTTTAACGTGGGATCCGAACCACGATATCGCCTCGGTTAACAATTTACGAATTGGTCTAATTATGAGGATGGTCCCATGAACGAGTACTCAATAGTGCGGACGTTAATCCCCACTAGGGAACACCGCGGCCACAAGCCACCACTCATAACTATCCACAATTCGTGACCTCCAAGTAGCTGGATTACAGGACACGCCACCGTCCCAGTCAATCATTTTGATCTGTCCTGACGGCTACATAGTAAGTAATAAAGTCTTACAATATTTTAATGTTGTTTGGTTCTGTTTTTTTATGTTTGTAGATATTAAATTCTTCGAATACATTAATTTTTTCTCCTTTTTTCATTACATTTAAAACGTCCATATTTTCATTGATAGTTTTGTGTTCATGGTCTGTTTCAAGGATGTATTCTGCAAAAGATGATTTTTGTGTGGTTAAATTACATTATTTTATTGCTTGCATGTGTTCTTTGTATCTGTAATTGAACAAATCTAATAATCTACAGTTGTGTAATAAAATGTATAAAAAAGTATACTTAAGGAATTTCTTTCCTTCTGTAATATATATATATATATATATATATATATATATATATATATATATATATATATATATATATATCTTTATCATATTACTTAGGATATACTGGTTTCTCTAGGTACAAACATTGGAAAGGTCAACGATAGTAACATTTCACATATCGTATAAAATAAAATGGTCTATTTTACTTCCTATATGACAAATCATCATGAACAAATGTGATTTAATAAACATTAGTACCTGGTGGACCGAGCCTTGCTCGGTGGTATTTCATGTTTACCAGTTCATCCAGTTACTATGAAATATTTCAATGTCATAGAATTGATAAATAGAAACCTTTTTTATTGCTCCATGGACTCTTCATCCCATTTGCTGTTTTTTCCCTTGATGGCTGTAGATTCCAAACAGCTGTTATGATTACTTCATTTGTTTACACTTTCCGTGTTTATTTTCGTTGCTATCACGGCAACCCATAAGGCCAATGTTAAATTTTTACAACTTTAAAATTCGATTTATTACGTTATTAGATTTTCTCTGGCCAAGTAATCTGCGTAAAAGACGTTTTTGAGTCATAAATTACTTATTTCCAGACTTTGAAGGAAATCCTCGGAGCCGTTTTTGAGATAAATGTGCAAGCAAGCATACAAGAAAGCATACAAGCAAGCAAGCAAGCACGATAACATTACTCATATAAGAGTATAGGATTTAACAAAATTTTAAATGCAAATTTTTTATTATTATTTTTTCAAATTTACTATCAATTCAAATGATTGCTTTTACATTTTATCAATCCTACAATGGACAGAGTTTAGGTTATTTTCTTTGTAATAAGTTGTTGAGGACAGCTGAAATACATTTATGTTTGATTATTAATTTAAAGATTCCTATCCTCTGAATAATAAAACGCCTCAAGCTGCCACTGCGAGACCAATTAGCATTGTTGGCTCGCCAGTCTGAGATTGTAAAGCTTTGTTTAATGTTTCATTTCAACCGAGTACTCACAGTCATTATAGTCTCATTAGCCTCAAATTGGTATGCCTTTTTCATGGTGATTAATTTCCATTGTAGTTGCAATTGTACATAGTGTACTCGTAAAGTATTTATTAGGATGCCGAGTGGTTATGTTGTTTTCTTCAAACAAACACTGAAGTTTGTCAGTTTCAAACCGGAACAGGCTGAAAGTTCGGCTGGTTGTCATTTTTCATTGAGCCATAAATTATATTATTTTGGATACGAAATTGTGTTTTATTCAGTAAAAAATCCGGACGGATTCCACAAACTAGATCTTACTTTCTTTTCTTTATTTATTTATAATATTGTATCCGTAGGTTTTTAATTGAACTGCGAATAATGAGTGATTTGTTGTAAAATCCATGTGAGTAAGACCACTTTGCAAAAATGCAAGAAGAATTTCTTCTGTACACAAATTGATATTAACAACAATTTAGATTTTTTTTAAGTTTGTGAATATTCATTCAGGTAAAAAAATAACAAAATATAATAATATTAAAAACAACATTGTTTTCTCATAACATTGTCAGTTTTTAACTTGTCGATTTACAGGAAAGTCCTGAAAAACATCAACATAACAAAAAATATAACTTAAAATCATGTTGAAGCTCCTTATTTTATAGAAACTTTTCTTATCCTTATTTTTTCACAGAATATATATCAACACTAGCATTTACCCCTGGCCTCACAAGCTTTAAAAGAGAAAATGCTCTACAAAAATGTTCAATATTTACTGATTTAAAAATGGACCAATTACTTTTAATGGAATACGTTTTTTTTGGGAACGGTGCTAACGTGGCTAACGTATATATTAGGTAACTCCTTACATCGATAATGGAAAAAATATGTAGAATCATAGGTCCAGAAATCGTTCGTTTTAGAGATACAGACATAATGTTTTTTCAACAAACTACGACGTAATCAACTGTTTTACAGACATCATATGGGGGCCAAAACGATTTCTTTTCCACCAGCAGGCAGGGAATTTTAGACCCTTGGGCCGAAAGTCAGATGATCGTTTATTTCCTCGATACAAGTAGTGATTTTCACTTTAATATTTTGCATTCAACAAGTTTCAAAGACAGGCTAGTGGTAATCAGAAGATTGTATTGCTTTTTTCCTTAAATTACATGACAAATTACACTATATGATAAATTACATTGCTTGATTTTTTACATGACAAACAAGTTGTATTATCGCTCATAACCTCTAAGATTTTTTTTTCAAGTGTGTCGAATAAGTAATCAGATTTTAAATCTTATGTATGGTTTATTTCATTGTGTAGTGTGATGAAAAATAGCATTCGCACCTCGGCAGAAACTGTGTTGCAGCTCTCGATCGTTTCAATTTCAGGTCTTCGTCTCGAATTAGACACATCTAGAGTCCGCAAAACCTCATTTTCGGCGCTTGGTGCGAAGTATACTATTATACATATTTAATTTCGTAAGGCGGTTCAATGCGTCAAAATTGTGGCCATCTGGCAAGTAGTATAAAGATGGGAGAGGGCTTAAATTAAAGGTCTCTATTCCGAAATGGCGAGGAAAATACTGAAATTGAATGAAATTCACCATAAAACGAGAAATGACTTAAAATATCTACCATTAAAAAGCATTGTGGTCTAAACACGTCTGTTTTGTTTACATTAAAACATGTGGTGCTGTTGTTTGATTCAAAGCGATATGCTAGATGTTGGCATATGGTTAATTTTAAAAAAAATACAGCTATCTATGCACGTTCAATGTACTAACAAATAAATATCTTAACTTTAAGAATTTACAATTTTATAATTATGAATTTGAAGATATTCAATAATTCAAAATTGCTAAGAGTTAAGTATGTTTGTTTCATTTACTTTCTGGCGATACCGATTTAACGCTATATGATCTACATCTATCTGAGAAATTTTTGCGCCGAAATTGTGGGCGTGCGGCAAGTCGCAAAATGATGGGAGAGGACTAAAATTGAACATATTGATCCCAGGGACTCGGGAAAAAATACTGAAATTGTTTTTACCAGAAAATGAGAAAAAACGTAAAATATCTGCCATTTAAAAAGCTTTGGGCTCTGAAAACGTCTGCTTTGTTTAGAATTAAATCTAAAGAACAGTTCAGGAGGCAAAAGAATAATGAATGCTTTGTTTACATTAAATAATGTGTTACTTATACTTCATTTAAAACAACATACTAAAGATGGTACTATGGTGTATGGTACTACATATGGTATTGTTTATGTATAGTTTATTTAAAATCCAGGTATAATATGAAGACTGAATGTTCTTTGACAAATAACGGTCTTTACTTTTAAATTTTCTGATTTTATAATTTAGGGAATTTATTTAACATACTCACTATTTGAAAGCAAAAGGAATTAAATACGTCTGTTTTGATTACATCATATCATGTAGCAGTAGTTGACGCTGATTTAAGGCTCAGTGAATGTAATATTAACACAATCGATTAAGCGCAGGCTATAGGTACAGAGAAGATTTCATTCATCATTTTTAAAGCCCAGCTCTGCCAGTTTTGTCCGAGCCACAACAGAGTATGTTGCACTAACAGCGCCTGAGTGCAAAGTCAACTTTAAAAGACATCCTACCTACAAAAAAGGTTCACCTTTAAATTTGATCAATTAAAGTATATTTAATATTAAATCTACCAAGACAAAGCAGTATTTATTCACGGGCAACCATAAAAACCTCAATTTTGACTATTTACCTAACTCGTGGCCTAGAAACCTAACTCCCGTATAAATTGGAGCGAGATGCTCCAACGTAGAGCTTGGGATCGTCAACGGGAGACCATTTTCTGGTTTTATCTTTATCTACTTGCCTATTGGGTAAAAGTGTAGCCTCAATTGGAGGTTTCCATAAAAAGAACCCTTTTAATGTCCAATATGTTCTGTTGAACCAGGTGGAAACACGACATTAGTTTCATTTTTGTGTTAAATGTCACGACTTCCCTTGAGAAATAAATAAAGTATTGCAATTTGTGGTTAACCTTAAGAACTCTTACAAACCATTTTAATGTTTAATTGTAAACAAAGTGAACTGAGTTTGTTTTGAGATCGACAGATAGTGCCACTATTCCAAAAATTCAGCCCTTTATTATACTGAAGTAACGCCCTTTCTTAAAATGCTGATACGTACTAGCTAATGTCAAATATCTTTAACATTACTCTTTATTAAACGTTGAAATGTCACAGAGTTGTGAATGTGAAGGAATCATTCACTATTCAGCATATAATTTGTATTTTATTTTTAAGGGCTTTTGCATCTACAAGCCAGTAGTATGTTTTGTATATACATTACAGTCTTTTGTCTCTAGATTAAAAGTTCCCAAGATATTTAAATTGCATTTTCAAAGCTAGGAAATGAAATTTCAGTGAAATATAATTGCTATTTTTGTAATAAAATTTTGAAAGTGGCTGAGAAAATCCAGATTTAAATTGACTTTTTACAAAATGTTCGTACAATATATTCATACAGGGCGAAAATTAGGACGACTTTATGATATTGAAACGAAAAGAGATTTCATAGCAAAATTTGGCATTCTGTTACTGGTAATAGTAAGTTACTTTTACTTTCTACCCCCTATACATAGTAACTGCAGAAAGTATTGTTTTCGTCAAAATTTTCGAATTTGAGTTGTTAGTGGATATATTCGTTTTAGTGCTCCCTGAATCCAAAAAAGTGGTTTTTGGCGTGGTGTCAGTCAGTCAGTCTGTGTGTGTGTGTGTGTGTGTGTGTGTGTGTGTGTGTGTGTGTGTGTGTGTGTGTGTGTGTGTGTGTGTGTGTGTGTGTGTGTGTGTGTGTGTGTGTGTGTGTGTGTGTGTGTGTGTGTGTGTGTGTGTGTGTGGATGTAAACAAAGCTAGAGACAACACCAGTGGTCCGATTTTCATGAAATTTGGCATGTAGGTATAAAGCCTTGGTATCTCCAGGCGTATTTTTCATTTTTTTGATTTTTGATTTTTAAGGGTATTTACCCCATAAAAACCCATAAAAAATGACAAAAATCCCAATTTTAAAAAACGGCTCTAACGATTTTGATAAAATTTTCATGGTTTTTAGTGCTTAAGATGAGAAATAAAATGACACCACCCGCATGTCTGTAAAAAGTCAGGTTCAGAAGTTATGGGGGTTTAAGTGTTAAAAAATTCATATTTTTCAAATTTCTCAAAGTCTGTGACCTCTGAAGAAAGTATACTTGCAACCATTAAATTTGACCTGAAAAACTAAATAATCTAGTATTTTGAATCATTAGCTTACGTCAACTGGTTGCGGAGATAATTGATATTTTAGTTCGGCGGTAAATGCAGTACGTTGTCCAATGTTATTCTTAGGGAAAATATTTAAAAACCGATATCTCCGTTATACCGATTGATAACGGCCGATTGTCTCCGTTACCGGTCTCCGTGTTACCGATTTTGATAACATTTGGTATATATTTGTGTTATATTTAATTGTTAATTTTTTATCTTTCACCAGATTTGTTTTCTGGTTTTAAATGACTTGAAGGGAGAAAGTATGTGTCAGTTTCCTGATACCGTTTATTTTGGTACATGGTGATCGGATGTCACCTTTGGGGGCGACCCGTTGGGAGTAAGAAGGTAATGTTCATTGTAAGCATACGTTGATATATACATCAAATTATCGGTTTGGTTGAACTAAAAACAATGCCGCAAATCGAAACTCAAATGGCTTTTTTTCTGTTGGAAATAATTGATTATCAAAATGTTGAATATGTTAATACATTGAACATGTTGAAAATGTTAATTCATTGCATGAATAATAGAAAGTTAAAAATTAAAGGTATTACTCACTGTACTCCATTCTAAGTAGGTTAAAATATTCTCCAGTGGTCTCCTGGTAATAAACTAACCGATTATAAAAACTGCCTACTGCATTTTAAGTATTGTCGTGGAATAGCTACAAATATAAATGATCTTAGACACGGGATGGCACATACGTTTAAGCTATTCCCCAAGAATAGGTACAAAATACAGTAACTAGCTTTTATAACCGGTTAGTATATTGTTAGGACATCAAAGGGGAACATTTTGAACACCTACTTTGAATGGAGTTCACTAGGTAGTGAATTCAACAATAACTTTCTGGTATTCATAAGTTCAATGTATTAAACATTTTCGAAACTTCTACTAAACAGCAATTACTTCCGAATGAATCAGGGTAATGAGGTTCGGTTTGTGGTATTGTTTTTAGTTCAACTATGCCTTTCTTTGATGTAGATGTCAACGTATGCTTACATTAAATATTTTCTTCTTATTTTCATGTACATATAAAATTAGCTTACTATTACCAGTAACAGTATGCCGAATTTGCTTGTGATATCTTTTTCGTTTCAATGTTATTAAGTCGTCATCATTAAGTCGTCATTAAGACTTCATCACCACCCTGTATATTTGTCTGACTACAATATCATAAAAGTTCCTGTAGATAGGAAGCCGTTTGCCAATAATTTTGTAAAATTTACAATGTAAGGTTACATGTGATAAGATTTATAAAAAAAATAAAGTATGATACACATTGTAATATATATAATTTTGTACGATACATTATAATCTTAGTAACACATAATGTAACATAACTAATTGTGGTAAATTTTTAATAATAGCATAGGTTCAACCAATAATTCAAGTTCAAGTTACATTAATGTACTCAAAGTTCCTTTATTGCAGTGATATATGAGATCATCACTTGCTGTGGCTGGGCTTGTCACCGTGATATATTATTTTCAGTGTTTTAATTTCCGTCAGGGTAAATAAGTCGTACTGTGAGTGCAACTTGGTCTCAAATAACAATAAAAAAAACTGAATGAAATTAACCTATGGTTGTTTGTTTTAGCTAATAAAAAATCATGAATCTCTAAAAAAATATTAACTCATTTTTACACACATTATAACACTATAATAAATAGTCGTAATAGAGTTATGCTTTTTCATGTTGTGCCTGGAGGTGGTCAACCACGCTTAATACCAAAAGCTTTTTTTTTAATTCAGACCAAGTTTTCAAGTAAGTATAATGTTTTTTTTACTAATTTTACAAGAAATTCTTTTTTATTTTATTAAGATTAAAATATTTTCCTCTGTTCTTAAGTCTCATTAGTAAGATACTAGCTGATCAACCCGGTTTCACCCATGGAAATACAGAATAACGTCCTTGGATTCTGGACTCATGATTTAATTTTTAAGTTGCCATAACAACTTCATAAACTTCCCTATAGTTTAAAATTTAATCTTTGATGTACCAAAGGACGTAGCCCTGAGGGACTTTTGAAAATCTGTTTTTAGGGATGCCTACGCCATGAGAGGAGCGTCGATGCAAAGTTTCAAGGTTCTAGGTCGTGTAGTTTGACCTGTGCAATCATTATGAGTGGTATTTAACAAATATATCCTATACTCTTATATGAGCAATGTTATCTGTTTGCTTGCTTGTTTGCACAATTATCTAAAAAGCAGGTCTGATAATAAGTAATTTATGACTTAAAATAAGTAAATATGACTTATAAATAAGTAATTTATGACACTCAAAAACGTGTTTTATGCAGATGACTTGACCAGAGAAAATATAATAGCGTGATAAAACGAATTTAAAGTTGTAAAATTTTAACATTGGCCTTATGAGTTGTCATGATAGCAACGAAATAAAGAAGGAAAGTGTAAACAAATGAAGTAATCATAACAGCTGTTTGGAATCTACAGCCATCAAGAAAAAATAAAGCGAGTGGAATGAAGAGCAATAAAAAGGGTTTCTATTTATCAATTTTATGGCATTAAAATATTTTATAGTAATTGGATGAACTAGTAAACATGAAATAACACCGAGCAAGGCTCGGTCCAGGAACTAATAGATTATCTAGGCTATTGGGCAAAAAGCATCACTAAGCTGCTGAAAATAAAAGCAGCTTTTAATGGTTTCTACCAAAATTGGTTTAACATTGTTTATACCCATATCAAACATACCGGGTGCCCAAATGATGAGTAAAATATCAAACCTAAACCAGACTGCTATTTCTCAACATATTATGATGTTCTAGCTTTGTTGGTTGTATCGACCACATTGCAAAATTTAATATTACTAATCTAGATAGTCACCTAAATCGGTGTTTCATCCAAAAACAATACCGAAATTTGCTCGGTTTAATCTTCAAGCCGTCTGTTATTTGTAACAGACAGTCGCACCGGAGTACTGAGATTATAATTATTTTTTTAAGACAAGTTAATCCAACAAAACATACCGGATCTTCCATTTTCAAATTTGAGACATTCCAGATTATCCTAGAATTAGAAACTCTCGCATCCTCCTTGCTCTTAGAGGTTGATTTTTCTATGTTATCTTAACAACATGAATCACCATCCTGATACTCTGCTACGAATGTTTCCACACCACGTTCTTTGAGGAATACGGTCTGTGCTCCATATAACAGTTATGTCTATTTACTTAACCACATGTGTGAAAAGTCTCATCAAGCTGAAGCAGGTACATTACAAGAAAGTAGGCTCATCTCCTGTATGAGAAAGCATATCTGCTGGAAATACCAGGCCTTGGGGGGGGGGGGGGGGTTGCGTAAATTTATGTTATTTTAGATAAACTGTCTATTTCAGTGGAATCCTTGGCAACAACCCTACTAATATCTTAATTTTTGGAATTTTAGCCTCTAAATACCAATGAATTCAAAAAAGTCGTGTAAATACCTGCTCTAATGGTATTACTATTAATATAAAGTCTAGCAATGGATTACCACTAAAACAGGTATTTACACCACTATTAGCGAATTTCCCCCTATAGGGAAGTAGCTATTACCGTAGGCGGCATGGTAAGACTTAAACCCGAGACCATGTTATTTTTTCATTTTTAGGTCCCTAGAGCCCAAAACGTTTGTTAATTTTGGTATATAAATAAATAAATATATATATATATATATACATATATATATGTATATATATATATATATGTATATATATATATATGTGTGTGTGTGTGTGTATTTATGTATCCGTAGGGACGATAACTCTCGTAAAAATGTCCGATCTTGATGAAATTTGGAACAAACATTTAGAGCGATATTCATGACTTTAAGATTAAGTTAAAAAACCAGCAAGATAGCTACACTTTAAGCCGGTTTTTAACTAAATAAAATTTATTTTCAAGATTTAACGTATATCTATTAATTTTATATAAATTTGATGGTCAGCATTGAATTCAGCTCAAAAAAATAAACAATATAGCATTTTTAATTATTACTCTACATCAGTCGGTTACTGAGATATTGGATCTGCTAAATGCAGTACGTTGTCTCTTGTTTTTCCCTGGTCCAATAGACTATGTCATCTTGTCAATTTGTCCCTGACTACTGGCATAATCCCCCGAGCCTGAAAACAAAGTATCCTAATTCCGCTATCGAAAAAGGTCATTGCTTTATATGCTTCTCATTTCAGACCCGTTTAAATTCCTCCAGTGCTTTCCAAAATATTGGAAAAAGTAATTGGAGAGCCATTAGTTTTGTACCTTGAGTCAGAGGACGTTCTTCCTGAAACACAGCCAGGCTTTCGGAGAGGCTTTAGCACTAGTTCGGCTCTTCTGAATGTTGTGGATGAATTTATTTGTTCTAGAGATAGAAATTGGGGTATTATTGTAGCTGGATTGAACTTTTCACAGGCATTCGATTCGGTTAGTTTCGATCTTCTGTTGGCCGAACTGAGATTTTGCCATTTTTATAAGCGATCTGTGAACTGGTTTTCTTCCTCCATCTATAATAGGTCACAAAACTTGAGTTAACGATCAGGTTTCAAGTTTTAAGCCAAAAGCATCCGGGGTTCCCCAGGGCAGCTACTTAGGCCCTATCGTCTTCCTTATATACACTGCGTAATTTCAGTCACAACTTGGTCACTGTTCTGTCCATTCTTACACTGACGACTCGCATCTTGTTTTATCTTACCCCTTGGCTGAATTTCCTGAGGCAGTCGCTAGCATGAATGACGACTTGAGAAGGGTGAATCAATGGTCTGTTGATCATAGTCTTCAGCTGAATCCTGACAAGTGTTCGGTCTTAAGAATCGTAAACTACTCTGTTTAAAGCCAACACAACAAGGGTAGTGATTGGGAAGTTCTTCTGGATGATAAGCCTTTACCTGTATGTAATTCATGAAAAATTTCTTGGTGTCAAATTAGAATCTATGCTAAATTTTTATAAACATGTGAGACACATCTGTAAAATAGTTGTTGCTAAATTAAGATTGTTTAACAGGGTTAGGTTTGTTCTGCCAGTTTCAACCAAACTTGAAATAGTTCGTGCTATAGTTTTCCCATCTATTTATTATGCTCTTCCCTCTTTTGCTAACAGCCTTACTCAGCAAAAGATGAATATTCTCACAAGACTTCAGAATAGTGAATGCTCTGAGATTTGTCTTTAACCTAAAAAAGTCAGACCATGTCAGTGAGTATAGGTCAAAGACAAACATCTTGACAGTTAAAGAATGCTGTGACTCTCAAACCAATCTCATTGTTTATAAAACTTTGTTAACGGAGTGTCCCCGATATCAAAAGGAAACTGGTTTTCCAGTCTGAGGTGAGCGTTCGCTTCACTCGGCAGGAAGCCTTGCTGCTCTTGCCACGGGTCAGAACCGAACTCGGGAAGAAAGAATTTTCTTATTTCGGACCCCAAACCTACAATGTTCTTCCAATAGACCCAAATCTGTAACCCTTTCAGTATTTAAAAGGGGTTTGAAAGACTTATAAGTTTAATAATAATTGTACAAAAGTCTTTTTGTTTTAGTTTTAGTTTTTTTTTAACAACAGCTTTACTGAAAAACTAAGAATTGTACTTTGAATAACGCTGGCTCAATAAAGACGCTTTTCATTTAATTTCATTTCATTTTATATTGTTCTTAAAGCAAACTGTGATTTGTTAAGAAAGTATTTGACGAGATAAAACATGTTTACACTATAATTTAAACTAAGGCCTACCTGAAACTTACTAATTTACTAGTGGACATGTACAACGTCTTCTATACACTCTATAATTGTTATATTTTAATACTTTTGAAAACCTGTATAATAAAGAGGACAATTTATTTTAAGTGTAAACAGAATAAGAGAGTTTTTTATTTGTTTTCGCCAAAAGAGTCACGATAGTATGGTGTTAGTTTAAGTGAGACTTGATGAGTTGAGTACATCGAAATTAAATGGAAAACTTTCATTGAAATGTGTCAAATGACCTTTTATTGTAACCAAAGATCAAAAGTAATTAATTCTTTCATAATAAGTTCACGTGAAAGAAACTGTATATGTTGAAAGCAAGAATAGTAATAATAATTCCTCATGTTGGTAAATTCAGTTTAACTATAATCGTAAAACGTTTAGCTTCTTCTAATTATTTCAGTTTGAACAGATATACATTAATTTTAATTGCAATAGTGTTAAAAACTGTAAATAAACTAGGCAAACATTGTGAATCGAATTGACATATTTGATTCATGCTGTACAACAAACAACCATTAAATTGTAATCGGGTCAGATGATCTAACGAGTTACTATATCATGTTACACGCAATATTAAATAACACAGGCATTATATCCTAGAGACGTACTGGCGAAGTTGATACTAATAATAAAATAGTATTAAAGTATCTTTACTTGATTTAAAACGGTCAATTCTTTCTTGAAATGTGGTAAAAAGTTTGATTATAGGAATATATACCAAATGGAGTTTTAAAACATTAACCTATGTAGCATATAGGTTGTCAATTTGTGGACGCTGTACAACAAACAACCATTAAATTGTAATCGGGTCAGATGATTTAACAAGTTAGTATATTATATCACACGCAATATTAAATAACACAGGCATTATATCCTAGAGACGTACTGGCGAAGTTGATACTAATAATACAATAGTATTAAAGTATCTTTACTTAATTTAAAACGGTCAATTCTTTCTTGAATTGTGGTAAAAAGTTTGATTATAGAAATAAATACCAAATGGAATTTTAAAACATTCAACTATGTAGCATAGAGGTTGTCAATTTGTAAATTATTTTAGTAAGAGCCCAGATAACAAATAATATGTACTTAACACAAAAACGCATATAATAGTCACATAACATGATTACATTTAACTTAGGAAACCAATATCTAAGTATTTAACTAAGTGTTTCTTAAGTATTTATACATACGATAAGAACCAATTAGTTAAATATGTGTCATAAAATTTACCCATTAGTTTATTATTTGTTCATTCAAAGAAATATAATGATCTTCTATGTAACTTTTTCGTATGTTATTGTGCACTTAAAACCAACCAAATCAATGATGCTAATTTTATAAAAGACAAAGAGAGCAGTGTTCGATTGCCTTTCAAACACCAAAACACAGTCAGAAATAATTTATTTTTGGTACCGTATCTTATAACCTCCTAATAACCCAGTGGCCCAAAGACCGTATAAGGTTAATACTGTTTGCAAGATGGTATTTAAAATTTGTTTTCGTTATTGACATTTTTTGTTACAACGTCGTAAAAGTATCGTGAACATTAATTTTATCTAAATCACTAAACATAGTTTATCTAGTGATATTGACCTTGGAGACATTTAGTTTTTAAAAATGGATTTTTTTAAACATACTCTCATCCATAAAATCATGTTGTCCCTACGCAACTCACGTACCGTTGTATTCTCCAGCTGATGAGCTTCACAATAACTCATTGCTCTCTTCCGGCTTAGGTACGTGTGTGGCATTGGTTACTTAAATCAGAGATACCTCCATAGACTAAAAAAAAACATTTACTTACTTTTAGAACCATAAAAAAGCATTTACGTGTTTTGATCGTATTCTTTATGATAATGTATACCATATCATAAAAAATACTACAACTATTTTTATTGATTATATAAAACTTGATAAATATTGATGATTATTTAAAACTTCCCTTGCTTATAGCTATAAACTTCTAATGCCTCTACGGATTCTAAACAAAATTAGTTAGATTAGTCGAATCAAGTGAAAGCTATAAACATTGATTAATAAATAAATGTTAAGCTGTTAATAGTTAGTTATAATAAGTGTAGTTTATAGTAATAGAATAAAAAATATTCGATAAAAGACAACAGTTACCTGTTGATGATTTTGGGCTACACTCACTATGATAACCACAGATGATATAAATTTCAAATATTTTTCAAAAAAAATTGCTAACTTTTCACACCATGCAAAAATATTCTCCAATGAAAATTATTTTATAATGCTGCTTCAAAGCCGATCGGCATGACAATTCTTTATAACATGTTTCCCTATCGTTGTGAACATATATCGTTGTTTCAATAAGGTTAGATAGGTTATAATTGTAAAACATGGAACAAATAACACAACAATGAAGAGAAAATTATAAACTATCGATATTAACTTTTAAAGATAAACGACTTTGTTGTGCCAACAAGATAAAATTATTTCATGGTAAACTGAATGTACAAATTTGTGTTCTGTGTTTTCCGATATTTTTATAGTTTTTATTTTTGTTTTAGTGTATAGTCAACTGTGGTAAACAATTCTAGTTAAAAACTAAAAGGACTTAAAATGTAGTGTTATGTTTAGCCTAAATTGCGAAAGCGTACTAAGCTTTGTTTCCCTTATCAATTGCTTTCGTTGCTATTGACAATGTAAATTTGGTTCAATATTGACTTATTGTTAACCAACGACCAGCCATTGAAAATTGTCCAGAGCAACTGCGGGAATCTGATTGGAACACTGAAATCATTGCGGTTAACTGCCTATTGTATGAAGAGATATGTTAATATTTCATATACATTTCGAATATTCAATAAAGCCAAAAAAACGTTCTTGGTTAAAATAAAATTATCAATACAACAATATTATGAAAAAGTAATTTAACATTACGCATTACAAGAAATACGGTAAAATACCTAAAATCATATGATATAAATTAGTATTATTATTATTATTATTGTTTGTTTACATGCAGTAGTCCAGTTACTGCAGTGGTTCTAGTTTTTTTTAATAAAAAATCAAATTGTTCACTATGAATGAGTTTCTTTTTTAAATAATTACAATGTGTGAATACTATTTTAAAACGACTTATGATAAAACATCTTCCCTGGAAAATTTCGGGTTGTGTGGTCAACCTTTGGTAGCCTATAACGCTTCGTTATATGTCAGGAAGTATAATCATTAAAATATGTACATAAAACATTTATATGAACATAATCCTGATGGAAGCCTAATCATTAATTAAAAATTATAATCCCAGCAAATATTAAACGAAACGACAAAATTGTAATAATAAAATAAAACAAGTATGAATTAGAATAAAACAATCTTCAGAACTCGCAAAAACGAAAAATAGTGCAATGATTCAATGCACGTCAATTAGATAAAAATTAAAACACATTCAGGAACATTGAACATGTGTGCTTTTTTAGCATAGGTGCAGGAACTAAAATGTGTTTACAGTTTGTATAAAAATATTAAAATCGGTTTAAAAGTTGCAGGTATGTGTTAATATAATATTCTTAACATGTTTTCGCAAGTAAACTGATTACGCTGGGTCACTGCATACCAATGAATTCCAGGTCTTGTTTTCTTCATTTTACAGGTACAGACTGCAAGGCTAGGCAGGGAAATGCTTTTAACTGTAAATATCCTGTTTCTCCTAAGTTTTGAGAAAACCGTCGTCAGCACCATTTTGTTAATATATGATGGCACTGAAACAGTATGTAAAAGTGAATTAAATTAATTTATGAATTTATAGTAGTTATATATACTGTAAGACATACATTCACACTTTGTGCAAGATGTCTTATAATTGTTTTTATTATTAAAGTAAACAGGTTTACTTGCTATTCTAACAGAATCCTGTTTTCTATCAATAAGCATATGTATGCAATAAGTAAAAGAAAAGTCTAAAGAGCTGACGTTTAAAGTGGAACTTAATTATTTGCAAAACATCTTTATCCCTACTGTAAAACCTTAATAATAAAAAAATAAATAATGTTTTAGTCATCTTGCTTGTGGTTTTGAAAGGATTTGTAAATAAGAGTCGCAAAAAGAGAAATTTATCTGTTTGATTTATCCAAACAAGGGAAGTGCTTTTTGCGTAAGCTAAATATTTGTAAGTTGCAGCGTAGCTGCATACCCAGCGAATTTCAAATGCGAAAGAAGATATTTCAATACATCACACCGAAATATGACATGTTTTGTGAGCTCCATAACAATAACATGGGTAATGGTGGGTGGTTTTAATTCAATATTCAGTAGATCTGAACTAACTAGGAGAAGATATATACCAAGTTATATGAAGATATTTTAAGAAATAAGAAAAATATAGATTTTTTTATTTCCCATAAGGATTACACGGGAAGTGAGTGTGCAGCCACAAAAATGGAAAACCTTGGATTTTATACTTATATGCATTAGATCACATCTAGATGAAGCTAAAACCAAGTTTTATTAATAAAAAAAGAGAAATAAGCGAAGTATAGGATTTTATTTATTTCCCGTACGGTTAACGTTACGAAAAAGGACTGTGTTCACCACTTTCAATATCACGGTGACCAATGGACATTGAACATTGGTTTAAAATACTGTATTGTTTTTTTTCGAGCTGAATTCAATGATTCAAAATTTGGTTATTTCAATTTTCCTATGTAAAAACTCAAAACCCCCTTTTTAGCGAATTTCCCCTATAGGGAAGAAGCTGTTACCGTAGGACTCATGGTAAGACCTAAGCCCGAGACCATCATAACTTTTCTTTTTTTCGAAATAAGTTGTTTTGCATTTTTTGAAATTAGCTGAGTTTGCAGGTCTGCTGCAACGGGGGTATTTTGGCTTTATCCCATTTTAGCTCCCTTTCTGGCAGTCCGATCGGGCTGGTCTACTAAATCGTCCGAGATTTTACCACTTTACATGTGTATGTACAATATTTCATTAAGATCGCACTATATTTAGGGCGGCTATCATGTTAACAGACAGGCATATATATTTATATATAAATTGAAACGAATGTTTTTTTTTTGCTTCTTGAGGCCCCAAAATGACAAGTTATCATGGTCTCGGGGTAAGGTCCTACCGTGAGACCTACGACAATAATTTATTCCTTTTAGGAAATTTGCTAAGATATTAATAGATTTATTTTATAAATTGTGGTACATACATTCACAGTTTATGTGTGATTTCTTTCATTGGTTATATTATTAAACTAAATATTTTTAGTTGTTCTACAGAATCTTGTTTCCTAGCAATATGTATTATTGCGTTTTATTGTTAAAAAAAGCAATTGTTTTATTTATTTATTTTTTACGTGTAAGGAAAGAGTCTAAAGAACTGCCTTTACAGTGGAACTTATTTTGTTACAAACATATTAATCCCTACTTTGAAACCTTAATAATGGAAAAAATACATAATCTTTAGTCATTTCGCTTCTGGTTGTGAGAGTTTTTGTAAATTAGAGTCGAAATAAGCGAATTTTATTTGTATGATTTATCTAAACATGAGAATATCCACATTTTTTAAACAATAGTTTCCGTGCTATAAAAATACTACTCAACGAGGAAACATTAATAATTTTTAAAGAACTTTTGTTGTTCAACTCGTGACCAAAATAACCACTGCAATCCTTGTGAATAATTTGTAGTAAGAACTTGTAAAACTCGCCCTTCCCAGATAAACTTTCGAGTCGTTGTTTTGTATTCCCTTAATGTTGAGTCCTTTGGTTTCGTAGGTTTTACATAATGTATATGATTATAGGACTTACTTTAACCCAAATTTTCAATAGCAAATGATTTGTTTTAATTTGTGGAAGGGTGTTTACTTTTTTAAACATTGCAATCTTAACATTATTATTATTATTATTATTATTATATTTTTATAAAATGGAATTTATGTTAACAAAATCATTGTAATTTTTCCTTTACTATAAATAAGTTCTAGGTTAGGGGGACTTGGGATCCCAATTGAATTCCAATTTTTTTTACGGAGGTAGGCTGCTTGAGACCAAATACGTTTCCAAATAAAGTAAACATTGTAATAAGATCGAAAAATATGATTTGGTTATTTAAAAAAAAAAACATCTAAAGGTCAAAATACAATAAAATTAACGACTCTTACTAATGTTATCATTGTAGCAGAACGTTTTACCGAGCGAATTATAAAAAGTTTTCTGTTAAATGAGTTTAATTATTCAGTTCAAGTAGGATTATTTCCAGATTTATGAGAATTCAGAGTCATAAGAATAAAAATGAAGTTTATAAATATTGAATTACAATAAAAAACACACTTAGCATTACTGATCAATGAATTAAAATCAATCAAAATAATAACAAATAAAATATTAAAATAAGTTTACTTAAATCATGAGATTTTAACAACACATCCCTTTTTGGGTAATATATATTGAATAGTTTGGAGTAGATCAAATGCAAAACCTGGACAAATCTACTCTCTTTAGGGTAACATTAAAAAATTAATAGGTAAAATACTGCATTTACTTCTTCCAAAATAGTGTATCATAATAACATAGTAATCTTTGTAAATACAGTAATTTTTATTGTGAGCGAAGCCACGCGCAATTGCTAGTATTAAATAATATTAAAATATTTAATGGACAGTATAGAAAGTATGCTTCAAACTTAGGCAAGCATCTGTTTAAACAAAATATGTTGTTTAATCAAATTCATAAAAAGCCTTATATTAAATATTTATGATTCCAATTTGGCAGATTTCAAAGCTTAACTACATATTTGGAATTTAATCAACAAACTTTAAAGATTCTTCTCTTTAATTTACAACGAATACAAGACAGAAATAGAAGAATCTAAAACTATGTCAAATTATGTTTACATTTCCAGTGATAATACCCAAACAATCATATTTAATCAATATATTGGCGACCATTACCAACAAGCTTACCTTATTTAGAAACCCATACATTAAATCAATATTGTGCAGAAGATTCTGGATCCCTTCCAGTAAGAATGTGATAAGAAATCACACACACAAATGCATTTCATGTAGAAGTATAAAACGAACTTCACCTCAACCAACGATGGCTGCGCTTCCTGTTGAAAGACTACACGATGCCAACTACTACTTGAATTACTTGAAGGAAGTGAATAGAGTTTTGAAAGAAAAATAAAGTGTGTACTTTCAAGTTCAAGAAAATTACAACGAATACAAAAATGAAAGAAATAATTAATACTTGAGAAGAAAATTCTCTTCTCGGGGAGCGTTATGTTCTATTCTCTTTGACTTATTGGAATTTTGGCTTCTACAGACAACAATTATTAATAATATGTCCTGTGCTTATGAACAAATTATAATAGTTTGTTCCATTTAAAATACAACCCCTGTCGTACAATCAATTTACAATATGCCATATTTTGATTTTAAATACTTTTACACGACATTTAAGATCACAATTGTATCCATATATTACATTCTTTTTATGTTGAAAATGCGAACCCATAAAAATGTTGATGCTGTGTGATAAAATTTATTTCAAATTAGCTTTTTTCTTTAGAAATTATTCATTTTAATATAAAAAATAACGGTTAAACGGCCAGTTTTCAAATTATTGTAATATACCCCTTGTTCTCAAGTTTTTTTTGTGTTATCAAGGAAGCCCTACAGAATGTGGTCGAGCGATAGTACACTGTCCAGTGGCGGGCAATTACTACCTCAGGCTTATCTTACGACGACTTCCTGTGGTTGATTAATGGCTGCTAATGACGCACTTTGTATTCCGACCAGGCTGTACACCTATCTTTGCAAACATCAATAATTCCCGAACCTTGCATTTTAAATTTAAGCTCACAAAAAATGTTTCACACTAATATTACTAGAAAGTAAAAGCAAAAATATTGGAGAATACACGATTGGAATGTATATATATTAATATATATCCTATATATATATATCCTATATATATAAATATAGGATATATATATATATATATATGAATGTATGTGAATATATATATACTATATTATGAAAACAGAAAAGCGGTGTGCTGAATTTGGAAAATATTGTTCCAAAATATGGGTCACGAAACCGCCTTTTGGACTGGAGTAGCTTGCCTTTTTTAAAACAACGTAACCAAGATGGTGAATGAAATATTAGAATGGCCAAAATCAAGTATCGTACAAGTGACTGAACAATGACCATAGGTGTAATTGATTTGGACCAGGAAATGCAATTCGCTTAGCTTTCATTATTTAACAAAACCAAGACTATGACGCAACATTTTAATAGAAAAATTGTCACCCAATATGACGAATCCAAGATGTTGCTATCTTGGATTTGGCTATCTTAAATGTGATTTAAAAGTCGATTTATATATTTTTTGTTTCACTCGTTGTAAAGCATTCCCCTAGAGAGATTGGAAAATGAGTGAAATTATATTGTAATATGAATCGAAATTTCAATTTTTCGTTTTCAAAACTCTCATGCAAGAGAAATAATTTCATTTGCTGGTTATATTTATTGTGATCTTTGTGAACATTGACGATGATGTGACTAAATTGTGAAAGATAGTTTTATTTAGAAATAAAGTGACTAGAGTAGGTTAACATACTTCAACGTCCAACAGTTCAAATAATAGATAAATCCACTACATGTTTCGCATTGATGACTGCATTACCAAGTGGTGTTTACAAGAAAGTTCATTCGGGTCGGAGTCGTCAGGAAACAGTTAACATGCACAATACACTTACACATTTAAAACGATACGAATAAACAAACATTGCAGTAGGCCTAATGTGCCTTCAAGATAGAAGCACACTATGCATTTTCTACAATTTGCTGAGACATTCTGATCTCGAAATTTAATCTTCAAAATACTGAAATATTTTTACAAATCCATTATCGAACAAAAACAAATTGTTTCGATTGGTGATATATTCTGGCGGGGTATGAATTAGAATTAAATCCCGCACCGTGCACTCGCCTAACGCCCGTCGGCCAGTTTGGCTCGAGAGAATGTGAGGCATAACATTCTCTGAGAGTGAACTCACGACTTACATGTGATTTTAGTAACAACAAGGAGAAAATAAACGTAGTATTATTGTAAAAATAAAAATAAACTAATTCCTCTAAAAAGTTTTTATTAAATTTAGGCTCTGATCACTCGTGTGTTGGAGATAGAAATATTTTTTTTTTTCAACTAAATCATCTCCAACCACTCAAACCCTCCTAAATCCTAATTTTGAAAAACCTCTTTTTAGAGGAAGCTTTATACTCTTACACTAGAGTATTAAGGTTCTAGTTTAAGTACTTCAGGTGGTCTGTAAAACGCGTACAGTCCGAGTGGTATTTGAAAAATATATAATAGTTGGTCATAATAATTTTGCATAATTTATTTTCTAGTCGATATAATTTTGTATGATTTATTCTCTTATTTATATTCAATAAACATTTCCGTCCATATTTTGAACCATACGCTCTTAAAAATTGAAAAGGGTTCCGTTTTGATTTTATAATGTACCATATTCAACCTATTTAGAGGGAATATTTATTTTGAAATCTAACTTATATTGTTAACTAGCAGTTGCCCGTGGCTTCGCTCACGATAAAATTGCAGCTGATCTTACTTCTGCTCTTTGAACTGTCGAATTTTTGTATTCACAGCCGTTTACAATTCAGTATTTGAATGTTTAAATCCTTATAAAATGTAAATATGTTCATGGGGCGTTTTTTTTATTTATTTATTTATTTTTTTTTTTTTGGGTAGGAGGTGGAATGCGTTTACGCACACTGAGGGGCTCGTTGTCCCCTCAGTAGTGTCGGACTCCCACGAGCTCGATGTCCCGTGAACTACCGACTAAACCACCTCCCTCGGCAACGAGGACACTAGCCTGGAACTGTTTCACACATTACTTCGGGCTAGGCCTTTGATATTACGCCGCTAGGGCAACCTCCGTGGGGAAATGCTGAGGATTAAGGCCGATCGAGGTCGACCTTTTTCGCCCGAAGAATGGCCTGGACGTAGTGCTGGACACAGTTCCAGTTGCCCTCTCCCTGGAGCATAGCTCCGACGATGTTGTTTGGGCTGACGACCACGCCGATCTCAGATGAAAGCGAGGCTCGGCGGACGTGCCAACGGTCGCACTGAAAGAATGTGTGCTCGGACGTGTCTGGGATGCCGGGGCAATACAGACAGTCCGGGCTGGCGACTTTGCCCATCCGGTGCAGATAGGCTCGGAAGTACCCGTGTCCAGAAAGAAACTGGGTCACGTAGTAATCGACCTCGCCGTGCTGCCGCTCCACCCATGGTCGGACGGATGGTATGAGCTGGAAGGTCCAACGTCCCCTCGGCTCGGCTTCCCAGTCGCGCTGCCAGGAGTCGAAGCTGCGATCGCGCTCTTCCCTGGCAGCTGTTTCCCGGCCCACTTCAGGCCTCCTCCGGTAAATCGCCTGCCTCTCCCTCGCGAGGAAGAGGACGGGGATGACTCCGGCGATCACCATCACAGCAGGCTCGGAGACTGTGCGGTAGGCCGAAGCGACCCGCAGAGCTCCTCAACGCTGGACTCGGGCAAGCCGGTCTCGGAAGACTCGCTTCTCGAGTGCGTGAGCCCATGCCTCCGCCCCGTACAGCAAGACTGACTGGACGGCAGTCATGAGCAGACGGCGCTTGCAGGAACGAGGACCGCCGACATTGGGCATAAGCCTACCAAGGGCAGCGACACCCTTAGCGGCTTTGTCGGCGGCGCGCTGGATCTGCTCGCCGAAAGACAGTCTGCTGTCGACCATGACTCCCAGGTACTTTGCAGCAGGCTTAGTCTCGAGTGTGACGTCACCTATCTGCACCGGGAACACGGTGTTTATCCTCTTTTTGGTGAGGACGACGATCTCCGTCTTACTGGTAGCCAGGGACAAGCCGTGATCTCGCATCCACCCGTTGACCTTGGCCATTACTACGCTGAGCCTCAGTTTTGCCTGCTCGACGTTCCTCGCAGCGATCAAGGCAGCGACGTCGTCAGCATAGCCAACGAGGCGGGTCTCATCGGGCATGTCTAGCCTCAGCAAGCTATCGTAGGACACGTTCCAGAGATCTGGTCCGAGAATGGACCCCTGCGCAGCCCCGGAAGTGATGGGAATGCGCCGCTGACCTTCGGTCGTGTCGTACAACAGAACGCGGTCTGACAAATACGCTTCTATCATACGCAGGAGGTAGGAGGGAACTTGGAACGTATGCTCAAGCGCCCACAGCATATCGCTCCACCTGGCGGAGTTAAAAGCGTTCTTCACGTCGAGCGTGACAAGAAGGACCACGCGGCGCGACCAGTGGTTGTGGTCCTCCGCCCTCCGCACTGCCTCAACTACCTCCTGAATAGCGTCGATGGTAGAGCGACCGTATCTGAAGCCGTACTGCTGCGGGGACAAGTCCCCCGCAGAGACGATGGCCTCGGTCAGCCTGACGCGCAGGAGCTTCTCAAGCACTTTCCCGGCCGTGTCGAGCATACACAGGGGTCGGAAAGAAGAAGGGGTCCCCGGTGTGCTCTTCGCCTTCGGGATAAGGACAAGGCGGGCAACCTTCCACGACGAAAAGAAAACGCCTTCCGCCAGACACGCGTTGAACATGTCGAGCAGAAGCCTTGGATTCACCTCCGCAGCGAGCTTGAGCACCTCCGCCGGAATGCCATCGGGACCGGGCGCTCTTCTGGGTCGTAGGGATCGGACGGCGGCGGTGAGCTGCCGGTCGATTAATATTTTTTTGTTTCACTCGTTGTAAAGCATTTCCCTAGAGAGATTGGAAAATGAGTAAAATTATATTGTAATTATTACGAATCGAAATTTCAATTTTTCGTTTTCAAAACTCTTATGCAAGAGAAATGATTTAATTTGCTGGTTATATTTATTGTGATCTTTGTGAACACTGACGATGATGTGACTAAATTGTGAAAGATGGTTTTATTTAGAAATAAAGTGACTAGAGTAGGTAAACATACCTCAACGTCCAACAGTTCAAATAATAGATAAATCCACTACATGTTTCGCATTGATGACCGCATTACCAAGTGATGTTTACAAGAACATTCGGGTCGGAGTCGTCAGGAAACAGTTAACATGCACAATACACTTACACATTTAAAACGATACGAATAAACAAACATTGCAGTAGGCCTAATGTGCCTTCAAGATAGAAGCACACTATGCATTTTCTACAATTTGCTGAGACATTCTGATCTCGAAATTTAATCTTCAAAATACTGAAATATTTTTACAAATCCATTATCGAACAAAAACAAATTGTTTCGATTGGTGATATATTCTGGCGGGGTATGAATTAGAATTAAATCCCCGCACCGTGCACTCGCCTAACGCCCGTCGGCCAGTTTGGCTCGAGAGAATGTGAGGCATAACATTCTCTGAGAGTGAACTCACGACTTACATGTGATTTTAGTAACAACAAGGAGAAAATAAACGTAGTATTATTGTAAAAATAAAAATAAACTAATTCCTCTAAAAAGTTTTTATCAAATTTAGGCTCTGATCACTCGTGTGTTGGAGATAGAAATTTTTTTTTTCAACTAAATCATCTCCAACCACTCAAACCTCCTAAATCCTAATTTTGAAAAACCTCTTTTTAGAGGAAGCTTTATACTCTTACACTAGAGTATTAAGGTTCTAGTTTAAGTACTTCAGGTAGTCTGTAAAACGCGTACAGTCCGAGTGGTATTTGAAAAATATAAAATAGTTGGTCATAATAATTTTGCATAATTTATTTTCTAGTCGATATAATTTTGTATGATTTATTCTCTTATTTATATTCAATAAACATTTCCGTCCATATTTTGAACCATACGCTCTTAAAAATTGAAAAGGGTTCCGTTTTGATTTTATAATGTACCATATTCAACCTATTTAGAGGGAATATTTATTTTGAAATCTAACTTATATTGTTAACTAGCAGTTGCCCGTGGCTTCGCTCACGATAAAATTGCAGCTGATCTTACTTCTGCTCTTTGAACTGTCGAATTTTTGTATTCACAGCCGTTTACAATTCAGTATTTGAATGTTTAAATCCTTATAAAATGTAAATATGTTCATGGGGCGTAGCCCGAGGGGATTTTAAGGAATTGAATTGGCCTGTGTCCTTTTCTGATATAGAGGCACTATTCCTACAAAATGTCAGTTCTGTTGGTCCAGTATTTTTAATGTGGTTGAAAGACAGATATTCACACTAGCATCCATACTTTCACATTTATTTATTACTAGCTGATCAACACGGTTTTACCCGTTGAAAAACAGAAAAAAACCTCCTTGAATTTCAGATTTAATGTTAAGGTTGCCATGACAATACATGAGCTTCCCTATACTTTAACATTGAAACTTTGATGTATCGTAGGGCATAGCCCTGAGGGAATTTTTTTAAACCGTTCTTAGTGGGTGCCTATGCTCTGAAAGGAACGTTCATGCAAAGTTTCAAGGTTCTAGGTCAAGTAGTTTGGGCTGTGCGATGATAGGTCAGTGGTATTTGACAATCATATAGTAGATATATTAGTAGGGTTAGTAGGATAGGATACGCTAAATAGGAACTTCGTAGACGATAAGATTTTTTTGTTTTAAGACTTACCCCTCGGATTATACATAACAACATGCGTCTCTGTGTGCAGATTTGCAAACTTGCCTTAGATTTTTAATTTAGGAAATATAATTGGAAAAAGCGCGAAATACTGATTGAAAATATATTTTCTTTGTTTAGGGTGATTTTTACACAAATTATTAAAAACAACAATTTTTCTAACATGTGTAGAAAATGCACACATGTGAAAATTTTGAAATTCATTGAGTACGCTGGTTGCTGCGACAGGTGTATTTTAATTATAAGATCAATGATTTGATTTAATTTGATTTTTCATGCGATGATTTGTTTTATTTTGACTGATTTGAGATCATTGATTATGATTGCTTGTATTTATTTAATAAAGCAAGAATGTACTTAATTAGAAATACAAAAATTTTATTATTGTAATGATTACCGATTTGATTACCATGATCATTTACCTTGTATCATGGCTTGTAATGTATGGGTTTACTTTAATTACTATGAAATATAATTTTTATATTAGTCATACAAAATTTTCGAAATACTATTTCCGTTACATAAATTAAATAAGCTCACAAATGAAAAGACAAAAAATTCGCTGAGTACGCAGGTCTGCTGCGATAGGGGCATTTTAAAGTTTTAACTAAAACAGATTAACCTACGTTTCTGGGTGTGAAGTTGTAATAGAAAAATATATCTTTTTGTTCTATAGAACGTTAACTCTATTGCATAGTTAATCTTTTTAAAATATTAAATTCAGGTAGTTATCAATAATAAGTCAAAATTGTTGTCTTAAAATAATACTTGTTCAGTTTGATGTATAATGCACAATGTTTGAAGTAGATTATTCTTCAAAATGAGTAAAGGGGAAGAAGTGAGAAGTTGTTTATTTTAGAATGATTACATTATGATTAAGGACATTATATAACTGGCTTATGTTAATTTGAGTAAATTGTAGTAATTTACAAATGAAAAAGTAATTATGACTTAGTTATGTTCGAAACACTATAAATGAACTCATTATTTTGTTATATATCGAGAAACCATACGATAATTCAGGCCTAAAATCCCGAGATACATGCAGCCTTTTAGAAACAAGTATATTTTTTAATTAAATATCCTCGTCGCAGCAGACCTGCGTACTCAGCGAATTTCCATAGGATTTATTTAGTATATGTGAGCATTCAACTTATTTGAAAGAAAGTATTGTTTGAATACGTTAAGTAAATAATATACTAAAAACGTATATTTACTCATTCATGAGCTTTAAACATGAGTAAAATTAACAAGGAGACCACATTGGTTTTCATTTGTAACACATACACTTTTGTTTTTTGTATAATTCTCAGTCTTTTAATTAAAAAAAGTAATCTTGTTGTAGTATATAAATGTCAACAAACATATAATCAATGAATTCTAAACACTCAAAACAAACAAATAACTTAATCTCATGAAAAAAAATTAAATTCAATCATTAGGTCAGATTTTTAACTAAACACCCCTGTTGTAGCAGACCTGCATCTCCAGCCAGTTTCAATAAAACATATTATCAATCTCCATCATTGTAAATATACCATATATTATGCTACACTTTCAGGCAGTTTAGACCAAGACATCCCCCTCCAAATGCTCATACTTTCTTTATTAAATTTAAAAATAATTTGTATTTTTTGATACATTTATATATTTTCTGCAAAATCTTGATCAATGAACTCTAACTTTTAAAAATAAACACCAATAAAATATTTATCACCTGAAAATTTAATCATAGGTTCGAAATTGTATTTTTTTATCTGTTAAATCAGGGTAGCTACACTTTTTGGAGGGTAAAATTAAAAATAATATTGGACAACCTACTGTGTTTGGCACTTTCAATATCTCAGCAACGGAATGACGTAGAATAATAAATCAAAATGCTAAATTGTTCTTTTTTTTTAAGCTGAAACCAATTTTGATACTTAAATTTACAAGAAAATAATATAAAGATATTAAATCCTAAAAATATTTTTTTTGTCAAAAACCCTTTTTAGAGTTAACTTATCGCGCTGGTTTTCGAACTCGAAGTAATAAATGTCACTTAAGACGTATGTACCAAATTTAATCGCGAACGGACTTTTTTTACGAAAGTTATCGCGCCTACGGACAGGTATATACATATATATATACAGATATATATATATATATATATATATATATATATCTATAAGAATTTCCCCTATAGGTAAGAAGCTATTACCGAAGGTCTCATGGTAAGACCTAAGCCCAAGACCATGAAAACTTTTCGTTTTGGGGCCCCCAGAGGCAAAAAACACAATTCGTTCGAATTTATATATATATGTGTATATATATATATATATCCCTATATATAATTGTATATATATATGAAAATAAATGAACGGTGTTTTTGGGGTCTCGGGGCATCAAAATGAAAAGTTACGGTGGTCCTGTGCTTAAGTCTTACCATGCCGCCAACGGTAATGGCTACTTCCCTAAAGGGGGAAATTCGCTAAAACTAAAACCATTGAATATATAAGTGTTAGTAGAAGTTGCAAGCTTATGGACGAAATGAAGCCAAAAAGCTGGGTTCAAGCTGGGTCCAACTTAGTACTCTGGGGTGAAATCAGAGGTCGTTGGCGTCGCTTTTGGGGATTTCTCCCTGTAATGGGTAAATGAAAAACGACTTGTGGGACAAAACATTCTCGTGGGATGAAAATAGGGATTTTTCGTAGATTGACGAAAACTCTTATTTCATTTTACTTCGTACGTTACAACAACAAATACAGACTTTACATTAATTTATTTATAAATTAACCAATAAGATAATATCCTATTGCTATTTAAGAAGATGTTTTCTTATTGTTACGGTGATGAATTTTTAAGTATTTCTGAAATAGTTCCGATTTATTTTCGCGTGAAAAAACATATCAAGGGATAAAGTGAGGTTAGGCCTACCTACATCGAATCCTCGTAACACTTGTATTATGGATCATACTTAACAAGAGGGTATGTCATTTTCTTTAAATATGTCGCAAATTAAGGACACGGGCTAAAATTCGGAGTGAAGAGCAGACTACTCTTGTTTGTGGGAAGAGGGAGTGAACATGTGAATGTTTACTGTATGTGGCGGAGGATCGCAGTGAAGGGGCAGACAGACCCGGAGCAGACCCTAGGATTCGTCTTTCAAATCGTTGTCATCGGAAACATGTATTTCACCCAATATTTTCAGGTAAGTAGACCTCAATCTTGTAAGTTGAGAAACACAGGTAGGCTACCTGTGTCTTGGTGTTTAAAGTTCAGAGTTTTTGCAACACAGCCTAAGCATTGGTTGGCCTTTAAGCATTTTTTAAAGTGCAGGTTAGCCCAATTTTCCCCTCGAGATTCTGTAGTTAAGCCTAATAGGCATGGCAACAAAAAAATGTGAGCAACAAGTAGGCAGTGGAAACAAAGGATCCATTGTTCTTTCACTAAAGGATCTTTTATTTTCACTGGCTAGGCTACTTGTCACTCAGAAAATCCAGGCCTAAGATAGTAGCAACTTATACTAGGCTAACAAGTTGTTCTCCAACCAACAACTTTTTATCTTTGGTTAAGAACAGGTCAGCCTGAACAACACTGTTGTTGTTTGGGTTAGTCCCAATCTCAGGTAGGCCTAAATGTATTATTTCAGTTCAGTTCAGTTTTTAAAATAATCAACTTGCTTCCCTCGAGCTAATATCTCAGCCTATTTCTTTCAAAATTGGTATAGCCTAGGCGAATAATAGAGCTATTGTTAGGGGCCTAAGCTCACTGTTATTAAGTAGGTAGGCCCTAGGCCCATGAATTACGAAGATTTGAAGTTATTTGATCGAATAATTTTTTGGCTAGGCCTAAGTAGAGTAGTAATGGAAATGTTATAGTATAGTATGGGGAGTAGAGATTATTTTTCTGCAAAACGCTTTCGATGACAAGATCACTCTAATTTTTGCCACCTAGAGCGCAATAGTCGCTAGCTGCCATTCTATCATAATGATGGGAACATGGACTACTTTCCATTATCAACTAGTGACTGTTAGTCGATTACTTTTGAACATTGACTAAGGCTAGTCGTTCACATTAGTCATTGTATAAAACATCTACTGGTCTAGACAATCTAACTAGTCGACTGAACAAAAATCGGTAAAAAACAACAATATGTAATTGGTTAAGTTGCCGGCTAACTTGGTCGGTTAAAGACGATAAAACATCGACTAGTACCGACTAGAATCATCGACTAGTCAAAATAATCGACCAATTGACTAGATGACCAATTAGTCGATAAAACCACCAAGTAATTGACTAGGCCTAGTTAACTCCCCCATCACTAAGTAGGTTAGGTTTGAACTAACAAAGATTTTGACTTTGTCTATTGCTATGTATTGGCCTAATGACAATAAAATCTTAAGTTATTTGTTTATTTAACAGAAATTTCAATTCAGTTTTATTATATTACAGTTCAAGTTGTTTTGTGTATTTAATTTTTTAAGAGTCCCTCAAACACTGAAATGTCAAACTATCATATTGGTTCAATGAAAATTAATAAAGTATATTAGTGCAACAGACGACTTAAAAAAAGCCTCTTGGGCTGTTTTAACTCTTATGGTCAGTTAATTTTTACCTTTCAGAATTTTTTGTAATAAAATCAAAATAATATCATTTCATCTGAAAGCATTAGCTTGAAATCTTCAATAAGGCTATATATTTCTTGTTAATTTTTATGTCAGTTTCATTACGTTTAACTTTTTTACTTGTGGATTAGATGATCCTGCAAGGTGCTGCTTCAGCCTACCACCAAGAATAAGCTGGCTCCGATGAGTGTCTGGTGTCTTTGCTCAACCAAACCATCAACAGTGACACTGCCAACTTTGGGTGGCCTCACAGAACATTTTGCACTTAAAAGGTACACTGTAACTTTAAATTCATTCTGTATTAAAAGCAATTTTGAAAGAAGAATAAACTAGGCCTAAGCAACTTTGAAAAAATAGGGTCAAGTAGGGTAGGTGTAATTCTCCTCTGTAGGTGTGGACCAGGGCAAGTGAACTCCCAGGTGATAGTAAATTAGTTTCTAGTTACCTATTACTTCTGTGCATTTAGACTAGTATGTCTTCTTTTGCTGTTGGATTTTTGATAAATTATTAAAAGTTCAATTATAAAGATAGTTGATTCGAATTAGGTGGTCTGAATCATTTAAGGGAATCTAAAAATAAAATTATTATTGCCCTAAAAAGTAAATTTGGGGGAGATAGGTGGTTGTACACTCACCTGTGTTAAAATTTTCTTGGAGCAAGTGTACTTTTTCCCATTAGGCAAGTGAATGCCCCCCTCAAAAAAACATGATGAATATTCTGATAGCAAAGCAAACTATGTAATGCCCGAATCGTAAAAACATTTGTAAATTTAATATAAAATAATCTAAACATTATTTTCTTAACCCAGCGGAGATTTACAAAAATTGCCTGACTACCACATTCTTTGACATAATATATTGTTTTGATCAGTTTAGAAACCAAAACACATTTCATATTATGATTTTGAAGACCCAGTGTTTTAAAAATATATTTAGTAGTTGAATATCATTAGGAATTCTATTTACTTTGGAATTCATAATAAAACTGGGTTTTTATTCATTTTGCTGTGGGCAGGTAGGTTCATAAAGAGGGTATTTTGATGTGATATTTTCCCTCTATAATCCACTCGCCCAAAATATCACCAAATAACTGAGATGAAATGCAAAGGTACACTAGTGGGGGGCAACCCAGACCTAAGGGAAAGTGTATGCCCCGAACATCAAATAATTAAAATGAAGAAAAATTCTTAATACAAAATATTCCAAAAAATAAGCAGAGAAATTTTATTTTTATAGTGGGCTACCTATCTCCTTTTATTTTTTAATCTGCAGTCAAAGTCATAACGATATGATTGGGGCGTACACTTGACCCTAACTTATTCTTTATAGGTGAGATGATTTTTTTTTAGGACTATGTCAAAATAAAATTACATACAGACATTATGTCCCTGGCCATACCATGGATTACTGAACAGTTACAGTTCTTAGAGTATTATGGATCTATGTTTAACACATAGAGTACCTTGGCTCCAAGTGTGGCCTGTACCTTGTACTGCTGGAGAGCCAGTGATCATTAAAACATTAAGATAAACAGTTAAGATAAACATTGTTGTTGTATAATATCAATGAATTATCTAAAAACCGTTTGCTTCTTCTTTAAAAACAACAACATTTTCACTTACAGACTTAAGTAAGTGAACTATATATATATATATAGAGTTTTCTAATTTTTTGTTGTAAATTACAACAAATTTAATCCCAAGATATTTATACTACTGGATGCTGCAAATTTGATAAAAAATTTAAAAGTAATTCTAATTTTATTATTCGATAAGGAGATGAAGGTGTAAAAGAACTCATGCAATGCTTTGGGTTGTTCTGCTGGCACATAACTCCAACTGCTTTATGAAGTTAAATTAGCTGATTTTAACCTTTTTTTAATTCTATAATATAACCTAACATTTATTTCAGGTCAGGGCTGATTTTGGTCATCCCAAAATATATAAATATCTTTGACTATGACCGGGCACAAAATGTCAGTTTATGCGCTGAAAACTAATAGTAAAACAGCAAGCTGTTTCCTTTACTGAGGAGTAAAGTATTGCTTTTGGCTAAATTACTGAGTGACACGTGAGCGAAAGAGAGTATCTGAGTAAGCTCATGAGATAAAGATCCACTTTACTCGTTTAAAACATGAATAAGTTAAGTGTGTTTTTATAATAATTCTTGTTGAGTAACAATAAGTCTGGAGATGATTTGTTTTACTTTTAAACCACTTAAAACAGGAATACCAATGTTCAAATCCTGTATGGCCCCACTACACGACTACTGGAAGTTTATAACAAAGTTTAGGCCCAAAAAATTTGACTTTTCCCCTCTATAATAAAGTTTGATCATTTGCTCCCATCAATACATCATTTGCTTTTAGTCCAGGAGCTGAGGGGGGTTGAGCATGCATGAAAGGGTTACGCAATATTTTTGTTGATTATCGTAATATGGACCAAGGTTATCCATATAGGATAACCTTGGTCCTAGGATTTTAATGACGCCATCAATCCCTTCTTAGGGTAAAAGATGAAGACCCGGTAATAAGGTAATAAGGTATTGAAAATTATGAATGTCGCCAATTTCCAACGTGGTCGATAACGTGGGGGGAGGGGGGCAAACATGGCGGGGGACGTTATGCGTCAAACCAGTTACCTCGAAAACGGTAGGAGATAGAACATCGGTCAAAACGTCTTTTTAATCACAAAATATTGCCAACAATAATGGTTATTAGGTCCGAGGTTGTATCTTGAAAAATAAAAAAGTTATTAAATAATATAACTTTTGAAATCTTTGCTAAATAAGTAGGCCTAATTTTTAAGAAAAATTAATAATTTAGGCATTAATATTATTTTACGTCAACATTTTCTCTAATTTATGTTATTGAGAACATATTCATGATAAAAAAGAGTAACTATTCCAAAAGAATATGAGATTACATTATAATAAAGGCGTCTAAACTGGCCTGTTAGATGTTTTCCCTTTAATTATTCTGAGTTGATGGCAATAAATTATTTTGTTAAGAATATCAATTAAATATCAAGTACCCCATGATCTGTTGTCTGTGATTTGAACTTGGAATGTGCATTAAGCTTTTCATTTTATGCTGATATTAAGAAGTGAGAAATGTTTTGTTAAGTTAGTTCCCCATCCACCCGAAGATTTGCATATAACAGGGCACAGTGCTGCTGATGTCAATGAAACAGGTATTCTATTTTCTCCCTCAAAGTTCTCTCGGTGTCATTTTGTTCAGAGTTATCTTATTTTGAAATTATTTTGTAAGGTTTTAGGACTACTGTCTTGGGATGTTTGTACAATAACTTGACAATAAATAATATGACACAAACAAATGTCAGTGCCGGTGGAAGAATGAGATTTTTCGTCTTTCTCTGAACTTTTTAACAGGTACCTCTGTTTTTAACAGGTATTTAATGCCATTACTTTTTATAATTCAGAAATTATTTTATGACTTAAAATAACATAATTTAAGTGCATAAGACTTTGTATTTTGTATTATAAAGCACCTCCAACACAAAACAGAATTTGGATATTGTATTTCACGCGATAAAAAAATATTGTGCGGAATAATTACTCTGATTTCATTGAAATTTTCTAAATAGCATATCTTTAAAAGAAAATGTTGACTTAAAGTAATATTGATGCCTAAAGTATTCATTTTTCTTAAAAATTACTTATTTGGCATAGACTTAAAAAAATCATATTATTTTATTTTTTCCAAGATATGACCCTGTATCTAATAATCATTATTGTTAGCAGTATTTTTATCTTTAAAATGGCATTGTTACTGATTTTTTATCTCATACCGTTAACGAGATATAGTTGTTTAGACTCATAGCGCTTTCCGCCATGTTTGCCCCCCTCCCACCACGTTGTCGACCAACCGGGAAATAGGCGTTATTCGTAATTTTGGTCACATCAGTCCATATTACGACAATCAATAGAAATATTGCGTCACACTCTTTTGCGACATTCACAAATTAATCCTGTTTTCATTGAAAAAAAAAACTACATAAAAAAATCATTTTGTATATTTTATTTTGTAACTCATCTATTTTTCTGAATTTTTTTGTCTCTCAATGTGTGTAATTGTTGCATTGTACAGAGGATTTTCTTTAGGCTACAACTTGAATTATTTCAACTTATATTTGTTGCAGGAAACTGGGGCATGATGAAGATTGAGACTGAAAAGCAAGAAGTTTTCATTACATCAAACCGCCACTATTTATATTGCTTCTTGGTGTAAATTTGTTTGTGTCCTGTTTGATGGTTTTATAATGATTTATTTCTTGTATTATATTTTTGTCAAAGCAATTCACTGAGAGTTATTATTTCATAAATTTCTCTAGTTTATTTATATATTCAAATGGTTTTAGGCTACCACGGGAATTTAATAAGGTCAGCAGAGTACATTAGGCCTAAAGTCTCACAAACTTTACTACCTAACTCGACACTTTAAATAATTCGATACCTTCATTTTTACTTTAAGTGCATTTTTTAGCATTTAGAACAATACATTTTTGTTTAGTATTTCTATTTTAAGGCCATTAATTATGTTTTGCTGTTATTTGTTGTAAATAAATTACACTTTTATTCAGTCCATAAATGTTTCTGTCAGTATACACCTTAAAGCTTTTCTTGTATTCTCTCCATCCCCCACAATGTACTCTTGAAAACACGACATTTCCAAAATCCAACAAGGTCAAAGTGCATATTGAGTCCAGTTTGTGAGACTTGACAGTGCACGTGATTCTTTGGCAAGGTTTACTAGTCAAGCGGTCAAAGCAGCTGAGCCCAGCTTTTTTGCCTCATACCAACTTTTGTTGATGTTTTATGTAAATAAATTGGTGTAAAATACACAATGGGGCATGAGAGATCACCATTGCTGATAGTCAATTAGGCCTGAAAACTATAAATAACAAAAAGACAATTGAATGAACTTGCTGTAACCTGGTATAATATGTCAGGTCAGATATCAGAAAAATGGTCTAAATCAAATTACATACTGTAGGTGAGATGTTGGGCTCATATTTTTACTGAAGTGCTTTCAGCGTCTTGCCATTTTCAACTGCTATACAGTTGAGTACAGCAGTTGAAAATGGCAAGACGCAGAAAGCGCTCCTGCGAAAAGATGAAACGGTGCAGCCTAGCGGACCACATCTCACCTACAGTATGTGAGATCGGGAACCATTGTTGGATTTTAATCCAATAACGGTAATTTTCCTTTTACAAGGCCACCTATAGGATTTTTATATGTGTCTAATTTATGATGAAAGTCTATAAATTATCTGTGCAATGGTTTGAGATCAGGTATTTAATAAATCTATGAGATTTATATGTACACCCTGTATTGTTAATGCTTTATTTAATGCAAAATCCCATATACTGCTTAAGTATAACATTTTGATTCTTTGACATCACCGAAGTCCATTGTGAGTCTCCTCTATAAGTTTTTAAGTGTAGCTAATTTGGATATGGTCCATGGAAAAACATGATAAAATAATACTTAGTATCTTTTTTAAATGGCGACCTATTTGACCTATTTAAATGGCGACCTTTTTTGGTAGGCATTATTTGAAGCCAAACATGAATGAGAGGTGAGTATAGCCTAGTAAATGTGACTAAGGTTGACTAAGGTGAATGTTCCTTAGGCGGTACTGTTAATCAATAGTCTAACAGCCAATCGCAACTAAAAGACCTGTAGTTTTGGATCCAAACCACAACTTCGCCAGTCAATTGCAAACTGGTTACTTATGCAGATAATATTTATGGTCTTTTAAATATTAGGGTACCTTATTGGGAGTGTTAGCAGGGTCGAATGTTATTCCTCATTAGAAAAAACTGAGCCCTTACCATCCATTTTAATTAGGCCTATCCACAATTAATTGTGACCTCCTTGTAGCTGGATTGCAGGACTTGCCATCGGCCCTGTGTGACTTCCCCAGGCCTATAATTAATAAACCAACATCTTCGATATGAGAATAGTTTACAGTAGAGTCCCACAAATACGGGTTCATGTGGACTGAATCAGTATTTTTAACCTGTGAAAATGATTCAGGGTTAACTGTTCGGGAGAGGTGTAGCCTAAAAATAAAGTACGAATACTCGACTGGTAGTTTCAGTCAATCTTATGAAGACCCCATCTACAGCGTACATTATACAAAAACTAAAAACTTAAAACTTCATCAATTTAGGCCTAATCTGTTAAAACATACCTTAAGAAAGAACTAAACAGTTTGATAGGCCCTCTCTAAAAACTCGAAAGTGCTCTGGCAGACTTTTCGGGTTTGCAGGACTCTACTGTTTCAAGAAGAGGACTTTAGAAGTTCATTTCATCAACAAGAAATACAAACTAGGCTACATCTTATATTCTTTGGAATTATTGTGGTAACGGTAATTTAAGAGTTGGCAAATTTGGAGAGGTAATGCGGTCTAAACTGACAGTTGACTATGCCCACCAATTATTTAAGGCTGATGGTTTTGGTTCAAGGCACAAATATTTTAATTTATAACTAAAACTAGGAACTAAATAATTAAAACAATCCTGCTTCATGGTTTTATTACTACCCATTCTAAACTTAATCCCTTATTGTTTCCCGAGTTTATATGAAAACGAGTAAGTTATCCAACGCCCAAGAGTTTTTTATTCGTAAAGAAGAGGCAAAACGAATTTAATTTTGAATTGAACCTACGATAACCACGACCACGATTTGATGCCGATATAATTTTAACCATGTGAACTAGAAACTAGTTATCGTTATTTGAACGTTTCGTTTGATTGAGAGGACATAAGACTTAAAACTGGAACGTAAACAAACCCGGGCAGACGACAAGACATTAATGGCGTTGTTCTGCGCATGTGCGACTTGGCTAGTTGGGATAAAACGGGAATAATGCAGGGTAATGCAGAGGGATAAAATGGGAATTCACGAGCCAGAAAGGGTATTTCTTATTCTCGCTTTTAACAGCTGGCGTCCAACAGCTGATCGAAATTTTTGGCTTCAAAAATTAACATTGCTTGCAACTTCTATTAACACTTATATATTCAATGCTAAAACATAAACATTATTCCGTTTATGATGAAAACAACCAGGCTTAACTGTTTAATTGGTTATCTTAGGGTGTTTTAAAATCAATTATAATGCAATGAAATTAAGTAATATATTTTTAATTTAAGGAAAACATGAGTCGATTCTAATCGAATTTCATGTGACCTGTTACGATAAGTCACACAAGTTTGTTTTTCTTCTTGAAACAAGCAAGTCTAAGCCCAGTTCCAATTATATGTCAGAAAACTTAAAAAGCCACAGAAATTAAAATTTGTTCCCTACTTGTAATAATAACAACCATATTAAAGCCTATTTTAAAATACTAGTATCTTCGTAATATTCACAGTATTGGAAATCCCAAACTTGCACAGTATATTTTAATTGACCGAAAGCGTTTTAGAAGTCTAATGCATTTAATGACAGAATTGATTTGTTTATGCATTGTGCCACTACTAATTTTGAACTGATTAATCTATTTTACAGTTTATTACTTTTGACTATAAGTGTTCCATAACATTTATTTCCGAAGAAGATAACGATTTATTTTAAGGCGTGAATAATTATTTTATATCGAAACATTAAATAATAAGAATATCCTCCCTAGAATATTAGTAGCCTATAATTAAGCGTTATTTGTTAAATCCTCCCACAGTGCAAGGTTAGTTTTGTTTGCTGTCATAAAAACTAAAGGACCTTTATCAAACTTGTATTGTCGAAAACATTGTTAAAAAGAATAATATACGGGCAAAAATATCCAAAGGTATATTTATGCCAACTAATATTCCAAAGGCAAATGTGGTTACGAAGGGAATAGAGATGCATTTAAGCTATTTGCGCTTGGTTTTTTACATGTAAAATGTCTAAAATATAACTCAGTTTTTGCAATGTGAATAAAAAGTGTTATACACATCAGAACTTGATTACTTTATTGTGCATAAATACAGAAAATTATAATATCAATAGATACGTTACAAAATTAAGTGAAATAGAGGCGGTGAGGGCATATATTCCTATGATATATATATAAATACGAAACATTTTTATTTAGTTATTTTGAGCTCTACTAAATCCATAAATTTTAATGATGTTAATGTAGTAAAGGTTCTTTGTTGGATTAAAAAAAATGTTATTAGTTACTATACAAATCATAAGAAAAACTCAATCAATAAATTATAAGCAACACAAAAAAATCATATAATATTTATCATAGGCAACTTTAATTTGATCAGCGGAAAATACTCTCTAGCATATTATTCAGCAGCATTTTGTTTCCTTAAACAATCCTTCCTAAACATATAAATTTTCTCTCCGTGTAATAAAAGCAGAGGAAAGCCAGACATGCAATTACAGTTTAGAAAACTTTAATAAATGTTTCCGAGAAGCATTATATTTCGTTATCCGGCACTTCTGAAGACTCGTGAATAAAGTGAAACTTTGGGCAGTTCGGTCTGCTAACTTTATACTCAAAACAAATGAAATACTATTGGTATTAGTGCTATAAAAGTTTTTTATAATACTATACATCAAATTCAAATAGAAAATATATTAGAATATTATTAAAGCAATTTAATTTGTTCTAAAACTGGAAATCTTACTAACATATTTCAAAGTCTAATTTGCCCAATTACTTCATTCACTTCATCTAATAAATAATCCTCCTCGGCATTAAGAAGAGGGATGGGGACAAGCTATAAAAATCAGCAAAAAAGAAAGGGATTAATTCTTTTATAATAGTACCTACTTTTATTACTAGCATATTATAAAAGTGACATTTTCCGGAGTGTATTCAAGTTTCTTGTGTGATGCGGAGTCAAACACAGGAACTCCGGGCTTCATGTATGAAGCAAAGCAGAGCATGTGAAAAAGAATTTCGCGTATGAAGAGCACCCGAGTACGGGAATAATTTTAGCAATTGCAGATAAATCATATTCGGTTTAAATTTTAAACGATACTTTTCATCACGACCCAAAAATACTTATATAAAAAATAATAACCCAAGTAAAAAGTGTTATGTTTCTCAATCAAACTATTTCTATATTGAATGTTAGACATACAGGGTGTTTTTTTTTAAAACGCAACCCATTTTTAAGATTGAATAATACACATATGAATGTGTAATGAGTATTGTTTTATTGATCTTTACATTTTATACAACCTATTATTTAAGTTTGATCACATTTAGTTTACATTATGTGCTCAAACAGTTCGCCATTGGCATTTATGTAACGTTATGCTCTTTCAATCAAATTCCCGATCACGTGTTGCAAGGTGCCTCTTTAAATTTCTTGCATTGAATTTGAATTGGTTATGTTTGTTTTGAGATGCTGGATAGCTTTTGAATTGTTTTCGTAGAATAATTACTTCTTTATACGTCTGTGGCAAATTTCATTCAGATCGGACCATTTTTACGCGAGTTATCGTGCTTAATGACACACACATTGAAAACGCAACCCAAAATTTGGTTTTATTGCTGAAGGATTATCTCCCTCCAAGATCCCTGGATTTGACCCCACTATATTTTTATGTTCTTTGGGGATACATACAAAGTAAGGCCTAAAAAAACAAGTCACAAAATATTCAGTACCTCAAAACAAACAAAAAAATGTATTGTAAGAAATTTAAACAGGTACCTAGCAATGTGTGTTCGGGAATTAGATAGAGACAGTATAACTTCATACAAATGCCTCTGGCGGATTTTTTTAACACATAAGGTGAACTAAATGTGATCAAACCTAAATAATAGATTGTATAAAATGTAAAGAACCATAAAAAAATACTTATTTCATATTTATATGTGAATTATTCAATCTTAAAAATGGGTTGCGTTTAAAAAAAAAACACCCTGTATTTTGAAGGAATTTTTAACGTACTATGCTAACACAAAAAACTAGCTCATACCTGTTTCTGTCTATATTTAATTTGTTACACAGTAAAAGTAGCTATTTAAATTGTAAAAATAAATTTCAAAGAAAAATTAGGATGCGTAACCAGCAAATGGAAATCTAATTTAGAGAAAGGAAAAATCAGCAGGACCATTTTCCCTTGCGTTTAATTAGAGCGTAGGACATGATCATTTTCGTTGATATCAGCTGTCATCGAAAATAGTTACTTTTGGAATGGAGTGATGAAACAAAAATGAGGTTTTTTAGGCTCGAGATCTTGTTTCAAAGTCGAGACGAAGTCGAGAATTTGAAACGAACGAGGGCGCTACAAAACCCTTTCGATCGAGCAGCGCACGCTATTTTCACCGCTCTACACATTGAAATTCATCCTGTACAACATGAAAAATCTGATTATTTACTTGACACACTGACAAATAATTTAGGTTATTAGCAATGACAACTTATTTGTCATGAGTAACTTAGCAAACACAGCTATGAAAATCATATGAGCTCAACTATCCCGTCGTTGGGACCTATTGAATGCTGTACAATTATGTGATGCTCACACGTTATTTCAAGCAAATAAATTAACAGCTAACTTTCGGCCGAAGGTTTTCGGCCTCTAGAGAAAAGAGCTGGTTTTGGCCACCATTTGACGCCTACAAAACAGTTGATTACGTCGCACTGGTAAACACTATTTTCTTGTGTGAAAAAAATAAAAACAATCCGTAAATGGAAACTTATAGCTTAGTGTTGTTTATATTATTTTAACGAATATAACGTGCGGAGAAGAAGTTAATTACAACAAGGACGAGTTCGAAAACCAGCGCAATCGGCCCATGCAAAATAAGGGATGAATTGGGAGTTCAAGGTTTGATTTTTTGAAAATTTTCAAAGAAAATACATTCTTTAAATTAATTGTGTTGTATTCAGCATTAGAAATGAATATCTAATTATTTTGTGTAATTTCTCTATGTTAATTGTTTACCAAGATATCAATAGTGGCAAAATCAGTCAATTATCTATCCTATTGTAAAATTTTAGGAATTAAATAATTTATTTTCCTTGTTTCTCAACATATTAAATGAAACATAACATTTAGCTTCATTTAGCTTGGATAAAGTTATCTATTTTAGCACCTACCATAAGCTTATCTACGACATTGAGGTATTTTGTTCATGACTGTGATTTTATGACGGGCTTTGATGATTGTGCGGACCCATCACGCGGTGCTCAAATCATACCTTGAATTCCCATTTTTAAATATCCATGGCAGAAGACCTGTTTACTCATTCCCCGTGTTTATTATTAACGAGATCACGAGAAACCAGCATAAGAAAATCACTCATCATAGTTATTTTGATACATGTAGACTGCTATGAATATATTTTTAGAGCTAATTCATCTTGAAAAACAAGATTATACCATATTGGACTGCTGTATTCAGAGCCTCAAAATATAACTGTGATGACTTCTTTGAACATTTTCTAAGTTTTCTTGATTTCATCCTTCAGAAACCAAGAAAAATTGTTGTTTCTGAAGATTTCAACATTGATGTTCTCAGTAATACGATTTCAAGTGACAAAATTATACATATAATGAGAACATATGGGGTTTATTACACTATATCCTCTTACACCAGGGAATATAAGAACTATAGTACGGCAATAGATAATATCTTCACAAATGTTGACTCTCCCCTGCTAAGCTGCCACGTCATCAAGGCTGCTTCATCTACCCATCACGGTCTTAAAGCTCAACCTCAATGTCAACAGCTAGATTTTGTGAATCGCGTCGTTTGACTCCTGAAAAAAATTGCCGTTTTAAATTTTATTTGCAGAGAGAGTCGTGGGCCGAAATATTTTCCCACAATATCATTTACTTCAAATTTGACGAATTCCTTCAAATGACCCATTACTTTGAAGTATTCTTTCCCTTAATAAGGACAAAAATCAAACTGTATAAATCTACAAACTGGTTTTTACACCCGAAATACTTTACCTCAAGTGTCGAATGCAGGAATTGTACTCCATTCCTGGAGTCATTTGTCTATTCCATCCCAATAAGGCAATTGTAAGGCATGGTATTTTACCCCATGTTAATCATAGCGTCCTCCTAAACAAATAACTAGTTGTTATGATGTGAGGCGTGTCTCACTATTGGATATCTTCTTATCTGAGAGATAGATCACAATCTGACAGATTGCCTTTCGTCCGACGCCCAGAGAAGTCGCAAGCCCACATTTACCTCTGCTTCTTCGATAATGTCTGCAGTATTCTTCAAGGCTCCATCATTAGCCCTATCCTCTTTCTTTTATTCTTTAATGATTTGCCCAATTTTTATCAGACTCAAGTTAAAATTTAAATGTTCATTCGCATTTGAAAGCTCCAACAAAGCTTTGCAATGGTTTCAAAACAGCAACGTTGTTTTATGCAATGCGAAATCGAACATTATCTAATTCAAGATAAAAAAACTCAAATCATGTTTCCCCATTGGCTGTATAAACCCCACATCTTTTATCTCAAATTTAATGGATTCCTTCAAATAATTATTCATTATTTTGAAGTATCCTTTCCCTTGATGCGAACAGAAATCAAACTGCATTAATCTACAAACAACCCGGTAATTATACTCGACATACTTCCTCGGGTGCCGGATGCAGGTATTTAACTCCATGACAAGGCATCTTGATGCATCTCATCCAATTCGCAGAAAGAAGCAAGGCGTGAGTTCAGGGAAACTAGTTTTCTTCTAGCTTTCATCCTGTGTCAACACCAAATTCATGGGCTTGATTTTAGACAGCCAACTCAAATACCATGATCACATAGAACACGTCTGTAAAAAGCTAAGCTGTGTAATATTTGCAGTTGGAAGCCTTTCTAAAATTGCTGACACCTAAGTCACGCTTGCCGCCTATTATGGACTTATCCATCCATACCTTTCATATTTAGTTTCTATCTGGAAATGCCAGTGTCCATACCAATTTTTATTCAGACTACAGAGAAAAGCTTTGAGTGTCGTCTTTAAAATACTGCGCCGTTCATCGTGTGAGCATATTTTCAAAGAAAATAGAATTCTAACTTTTCCATCCATTTACATCTTCAGTTGCATGTCTTTTTTCACCAAACATTAATCTTTTAGAACCATCTTTCCAGCAAACACAGTACACTAACTAATTTCTTCAAGATTCCTCAACAAATAACGGCATTCCTCAAAAACTTGAGCATTTTAATGACATTAAACTTTTTAATGCACTCCCGGAGGATATCAGAATTGAACAACAAGCGGGACAATTTGGCCGAAAGGTAAAACGATTTTGATTCAGCAGGCTAATTACAGTGAAAGGGACTTTTATGAGCTGTGGCTAGTTTATAATTAATATTTTATTTTATTGCAAGAGATTATTGTTATTTTCGTTACAAAACTGTATGTTGACACTATTTTACAGTATACTGTGTTGTTTTAATAAAGGATTTTTGATTTGATATTTTTTTAAACATAAACGTATATTTTTTTTTGTAGCAAAAAACGTTTACTTCTAAAGATGTAGGTATTAGTTTTCACAAATCTGTCCATGGTAGTTACATTTTAATACATTTCCTTGCTTAATTAAACCTTGTCAGAATTGAATAGTTAAAAGTTATACGTATTCTATGGAGTATGTAAACATGTTTTTTCCTAATCTAGTTTTATAGAAAAATTTAAATGTAACTAACTCAGGATTCGGGTCATTGTTTTTAGCATTTACACGCTGTCTCTACTATCCCTATGAGGAAAAATAACACAAGTCTACAAGTTGCTTTCTATGAACTTATATTGATTAATCATTTATACAATATGTATGTTTATAGTTAATATACATAATATAATAGCATAAAATCCTCCATTTTTACAATTCTGTTGCAGCAGATCTGCATTCTGATTCCCAATGTTATCCTATGGGAAAATAAAAATTTCTTTACATTTTTATTGTTACATTTCGAACAAACTAGGAAAATTTTTTTTCTGACTGAGGTCTACTAAATATTGATTTAAAGCCACTGAACCTTTCACATACTTTCAGCAGCAAAGCTATTTACTAATCCCTAATCCTATACTCTTATATGAGTAATGTTATCTTGCGTGTATATTTGCTTGCTTGCTTGCACAATTATCTCAAAAACGCCTCCGAGGATTTCCTTCGAAGTCTGGAAATAAGTCATTTATGTCTAAAATAAACGTGTTTTAAGCAGATTACTTGGCTAGAGAAATTTTAATAACGAAATAAAACTTATTTTAAAGTAGTAAAATTTTAACATGAGTTGCCTTGAAGGCAACTAAATAAACAATGAAAGTATAAACAAATGAAGTAATCATAGCAGCTGTTTGGAATCTACATCTATCAAGGAAAAATACAGCGAGTGGAATTAAGAGTTCATGGAGCAACAAAAAGGGTTTCTATTGATAAATTTTATGACATTGAAATATTTAATAGTAATTGGATGAACTGGTAAAAGAAAAAATAATTCTAACTTTTCCATCCATTTACATCTACAGTTGCATGTATCTTTTTCACCAAAACATTAATCTACACCAAGCAAGGCTCAGTCCACCAGGTACTTTTACTCTTATTAATAAAAGGAAAACATTTTACAAATCACTACTTCATAATGTTTCACACATCTTAAAATTTTCAGAGCATTTATTTATGCTGCAATGGAGGTATCAAAACATAGTTGAACATCTTTAAAATAACTAATTCAGTGTTAGGATTACAAAATGGAAAAACTAACTTAATATCTAAAAAAGTCGATCCTAAACAGTTTATTTGTTTTGCTATAATTGGAGAGCGTCTTATTTTTTGAGACTAGGTACATTATTGAAACATTCTTATTTCAATTAATTGGCGAACAAAAAATCATAGTTAGGCCTGGTATTTTTTAACGGAACAATGAGTATAGACTCAAACAACCATGCAGTAACTTAAACATTTTCCTTTCATAAGTTTGCATTATAAATGTCTTACGTTGCTCGTGGCAGATATTATACTATTGAGTGGGCATTGACGTATTGTGATCATGACTGTGGTGTTATGACGGGCTATTGACGATTGTGCGGTGTCCTGTGACGGTGTTTTCATCATCGCTGTTGTCCTGGTGTCTATCGTATAAGAGGATTCACCGTCCGCATATTGCTCAGTATGATCGTATACACCAATAATAATCAATACCTTTTAAGCAAAAGTGATTTCTGCCTCTTAATATTTATTCTAAAATATTGAGGTTTAATCATGTTAAATTGAACATGTATGTTGGTGCTAAAGACAATTTTAGTAACATTTATTGAAATAAAAAACGTTTAGTTTTAATATTGTTACAAAAGATGGAAGATGTTTATTGTTACCTTATAACCTTTACATTCATTCGTATCAAGCTTTAACAAACAGAAAGCCAGCCAAACATAAGTCAGAAATAAATCATTGAACCAATTTTACTGAATCAAAATTAGTTGTGCGTCGAAAAGGAGTGTTTGAAGTGTGGGTAGTATGATTAAATATATAGTATTTAGTTTAATGGATTGAAACATTTGAGTTACATTTAAGAGAAGAACACAGGAATAAGATATGGTAAAACAGCAAATATGCAGCACAATAAATGATGTAGGATGTAAGTAGCTTGCATTATTTAGTTAGATTTAAATTAATTATGTATTTTTCATTTTTGTATTGTTATTAAATAATAATAATATTAATGAGTAACAAGATATCTGTTTTAGAAGGTCTTGCAGTTAATTTAACGTAAACTAGCATTCGACACCTTCCTCTGTATGTTTGCACAATTACTACTACTACTAGCTATCGTTCGAGTTGGTTTGGATGTACAAAAATCCATGTAGCAACATTGAGCTCTTCAGTAGTTCCTAAAACAGATGGTAGCAATGATGAGGTTGAAGATGAATTTATATTAGGGATCTCCGATTTTCTGATAGTTGCCACTGTTGCCGGTCGTGTATTGTTTAGTCTACTCTTTTTGAGAACGATTGTATTTTGTTGATCTTTTTACTTTTCACTTAATCCATTATTGAGTCTTAAACTAATTTCAATGATAGTTTTTAGCCCCTTCTCAACCACAACAGTATTCTAGTTTTGGTTTATTCAGTATTTTTTAGTAAAAACATACTAATAAATAAACAATTAATGTATGTTAAATGTATGAAATAAATAAGTGTATAATTAAAGTATAGTAATAAATATTTATAACAAATACAAAATATGTAATGAATTTAAATAATAAAATAAATGAAAAAAATAATAAAAAATCAAAATAAAAAAATGAAATTAGGATAAAAATCAATGCAGTAATTTTATAAATACAATCAATCATTACAAATCAAAACTGAAATAATTGTGTTATATTGTTATAGTGAATAAGCTTACTGTAGAATCATTGCATAAAATATTGGAATAAAAATTTTTTTGTACAAAATGAAATATTTGTAACCAATTTAACTAGGATTCAAAACAAATATGATGGATCAATTTTCCTTCTACTAAGCAAACTTGTAATAAATTCAAATATCACTGCAATAAAATCGGGTTTTGAAGCATGAATTGGGGCAAGGTTTCATGATACACTGAAAATTAAATGTAGGAAAATATTTAACTTATTAAATCCCTGCTTAATATAATATCATAACCAATCAAAAATCGTGAATATAGCTTTGTTTTATAGCATGAGTTATTCATATATTTTTGTTTAACTCTTGTACCTATTGCGATAGTGAATAAGTCAACTCTGGTACTGTAATCGTAAGCAATGATCCCCGCTTCGTTTGGTAAAATACTTTTCTTCGCATGGGATCAATTTATTATTACTTATATTTAACATAAATTTATATTCGTGTTACTGTCCGGAAAGGAGGAAACGTTTTAAAACCCACGGTTAGTTAATATAATTTTTAAAATAATATGTAATGGAATACATGTATTCTGATTCAAATTTAATTAATGTCTTATAAAGTAATAACATATACACTATCGACTTTTAATTTATGGCCTATAAATTATTACCTAACAAACTTTTTAAAGAAAAATACAAATGTCCAGCTTCGATTGTCCGAAACCTCTGCAGGTTAGGTTATTCAGCAGGTCAAAACAAAATAAAAATTACGAATAGGGTCTATCTCGCTCCGGTTTCCTTCTGTCGTCGGTCTTTACATATTTTACACATTATCCATTATATCTTTTAAACCACTTGAGCTGCCAAATTCAAACTCGTTACATGTATACTAATAAGATACACCAAGTTTCTAAATTTTTACCTTTTCAAAATGGCAGCCGATTTTATTTTTCAAAGTTGAATATCAAAAAAACTTATGAAGTAACTAACAACTTTAAACAAAATAAAAATATGCAAAATGTATCGTACATTTTAAAAATTTATAGTTTTACAAGGTTTGTGTCTAGAATAACCTATAAAATGTAAGTTAATAAAGTTGAAACATAAAAAATGCTAACATTGGCTAAATTTGCTGTTGTACCTTCATAAAACCCAGGTATTCCCGTTATTACTTGTATATCTCTGTTATTAGTAGTATACACTTTAAAGAGTACATTCAATTTTGCATATTTTTAGTCTATTAACTAAAAGTTCTTCATAAGTTCAACAGTTATGTATAGATATCCAACTTTTAAAATTAAAATGGCTAACATTTTGAAATGGTATAAAGTAGAAAACTTGATATTCCATCCCAAATAATGTCTTACTTGCTATCATACATGTACCACGTTTGAGTTTGGTATCTCAAATGGTTTTAAAGTTATAATGGATTTCGTAAAAATACCGGAGCGGAGAGACGGAAACCGGAGCGAGATAAGTCCCTATTCGAAACGAAATGTTTTTTGGTTTTTTTCATCTGCTGAATAACCTGAAGAAGTTTTGGATAATCAAAGCTGGACAACCTGTATATGATAGAACCATTGAAGAATCCATTTTTAGAACGTGTGATATATAAACTGATAAAACTACCGGTTACCAATTAATACTTTTTGAAAACTATTTAATTTGAACCCGGCTAATCTATTACTTGTTAGTCACAATCTTGTTTTACAATGCACTCTGTTTTTGGTTCCAGTTTTGTTCTGAAAGTATCGATAAAACTTAGTTATATAAAACTTACATCCATTGACAGGCGAACTTTGTTATCTTCTCTCTTCACGTAGCATCGCTAGAAAATAACGTCTTTATGAACTTTAACTGCAAGGCAGCAGTTCTCGGAATGGAGTTATTGAAATGATACCACTTTTGGCATAACATATTCTTGCAATAAAATTATTCATACCATGATAAGATAAGATGATATGGATAGGATAAGATGGTATAGTATGAATTTAAAAAATAAATTACGTTAAGTGTTTATGATACTTTGCCATTTGAATTTGTCATCATAACTCTTATTATGTACAAATAATTATCAGCACAAATCTGCCAAATAATTTAAGCGAAGTTTTACTATAAAGTAAATAAGAAAGTTCTAAAGGATTTGTATGATATGACAAAATGGGGAGTTGATATTTGCTGTACCGAAAATTATAATGAAGGAAGATAATTTATGAACCGACTAAATAAATTATAAAGGATAAGTAAAATACATACAGGGGTGATTGGTATGTTTTCGAAGTTAATATGTATTGGTAATAACTTCAGGTAAATTGTATGGCATCAGAATCATGGCTTAAAACATGTGATAAACTTTGGTTGCACAAGATTCGAGGTTGAGTGCAAATTTTGTGAAAAAAGTTAAAGAGATTTTGATGGATAGAAAATAAAAATACAGATATGATTAGAATGCATTTAATATTCATGTATATGTACTGTATTGTTTCATACAAGATAATTTTATAGCTCTAAAATCATGGCTTATTGCGGTTGATGCACTTTAGTTATATGAGTGCTGAGGTGGAGTGGAAACTTTGAGAATAATGATGTATACAATAACCGAAGTATGATGCTAAGTACAGTGACATAATTTATAGTGTGTATATCTTTAGTAAAAGGTTATCCTAAAACCTTTTTCCCTCTTACAAATTACAAGCTTTTTTAATTCAATATCCCTGCCAAGTTTCAGCAAGTAAACTGATTAAGGCGGGTCACTGCATATCAATGAATCTAAGATCCTATGCTCTTCAACGTGCAAGTAATACTTAAAAAACTTCTTACCTCTATATTTATTTAAAGAAAATATAGAAAAAATCTCCACGAGCAATAGTATATTTTCGCTATTATATTTTGCTGATATGAAAATTCTTTAGTAAGACATTGATTTTTATCATAAAAAATATATAAGCGTAATTTAATCAGAAAAAGTGAAAGATTAAGAATTATTTTAGAGCACAGTAATTCATTTCATGGTATTAAAAAAATTGATATAACAGAATGAAATACGTAATACTTTGAAATATTACTACATATTTAAAAACACAATTGCTGAAATTTTATAATTTTTATCTGCCAAGATTCATATTTTTTTCCTTGTTAAATGGTAGAAGCTGAAATATTTTCACCCAACCTAAAAGTAATATTTGAAGCCTTAATATTGATTTTAATGCCTAATGTTACAAATTTTTATTAATTTCACCATTATCATCGCAATCTGCACTAAGATTGATGTAGTAGGCATTATACTATGTTATAAATAATAATGACCTCATTCAACCTTATTAATATACTATAGCCCACGAGGAACTAAAAATATGTAAATTAATTATACAATTGTTAGTTTGTAGCAGTCCAAAAGTGCGTCAAATCTTGGAATCTCCTTTGTAGTGTGGCAGTTTCTTACAACACATTATTTTTTTCGAGCGGCTCCTGCTCATACCTTACATTTATGAATAAGTATGTGGAGAATGACTGCCACATTAAGCACTTACAACCTGTTATTAACAAGCCTACCGGCATTGTTTGTGATTCTTCAGCTTAGGTTTGCAACGGTTCCTTTGGCTATTTCTACTGAAAAGTTAGACTGGATCCTAACTTTGAATTCAAGCGAGAGTTTTTCGCATGGTCTGCTTTAAGAGTCACAATGTTTTTCCAAGTCCTTAGTAGAAAAAACCAAACCAATATATGTATATATATATATATTTTTTTTTTTTCAGCACAGTCCCGAATCTTTCCCAAGCTAAGTATTCCATCTAAAAATATGTGTCATAGACACATAAAGGACGTTGATGAAGGCTAGCTTCCGATCTTGAATACAATGTTTTTCCAAGTATTTAGTAGAAAAACCTAACCATTTCCTCATACATTCAGCACAGTCCCGAATCTTTCCCAATCTAAGTATTCCACCTAAAAATATGTGTCATAGGTACATAAAGAACGGTGATGAAGGCTAGCTTCCGATCTTGAATACATATTTTTAGAATTCAAGCTACAAGACTGTCAGTCAACCTTGCGAAGTATATATGTGTTGTACGTAAATAAAAAAATAATATTATTGCTAACATTTCCGTCAAATATATAAAATACTACGTATTGGATGTAATGAAATACACCCAATACAAGGTATTTCGTTACAAGTTTTATTTTAACTTTTATTTCGTTGTCGTGTTAATGTTCATAATATGAGACGAGAAAACATTCTTGATTTTTAATACGTATTGCTTATTGACCTTGCAATGAAAATCACCGGTGAAGAAATTAAAAGTGTGAATTTTATAAATACAAGCAATAAACTTACAATTATAAGCAACTTGTCATTTTCACAACAACGTTCGACTTTAAATTTCCTAATGGAATTTTTTAATGTATGACATTATCCTTTAATGGCGAAAATATACAATATAGTAGAAGAACTCTAGACAATGGTAATCAACACTTTGACGACATTGTTATTTACCATTATATACATCGCAGGGGATTGAGCAATAGTATTCTTCCGTTCTCGCTGTATATTCAGTCTTTATATAATGCTCTCAAAATAGAAAACTAATGAATATATTCTATTTTTACGGTTGAAAAAAAATCCTTCCTTTTATATTCATTCAATATAAAGCTACTGCAGATTTTTGGTACATTTAACATTGAAGTTATATTGTCGACAAGTTGCTATTGAAGATTGATAGAACTTTTTTTTTAACTTCATTAAAACGAATACCTATTAGTTGTGGTATTGGGTAAATTTTAGGCCCCGTTTGTTTCTCCTGCATTTTACATTCATTAAAAACAAAACTATATTAATTTATATAACTCGAAACCAAGGAGGATTATTTTTAATTTCAATAAGCTCAAAAATTGGAATGTTTGTACTGTCGAACTGTATATGCGCTCCTTTGTTAAGCTCCACGGTGTGACATTCATTTTAAGGATATTTCATTATTTGTAATTTATTTATTTATTTCACATGCTACAACACAGAAAATATTTTCAAATACATCGTAGCATTATTTTACACAAAATATTACATAGGAAGCACACTACAAGTGACAGCTAAAAGATTACAAAACAACTACAAACAGGCAAACATAACAGGAAAAATAAATGTATATAAAAAAATTATTAAGCGTAATAATCAGCTAGGAAAGAAATATATATTATGGCTGACGCAAAAATGTATACCTCAAACAGTGGAGTTGCATGTTAATGAAAAATGTTTCGGTAAACCAGAAGTAGAATTATGCAGGTTTGGTGTGAGAGCCTGGGTGGTTTGTCCATTGTCACTAGCCGGGGATTTACGTGTAGGTGGAGGAATTCCGCATCGTTCCTAACGATTTTATTGTTGGCTTTGCCATTAATGGTTCTGTAAGCGTATTTACAGCGTGAAAGCCAAAATAGCAAAATTTTATCGAAGAAGTTGTTTTTGGGGAAATCTGTATTTGGAAGTTAACATATAAACACTTTATTCCCTACTGTTTACTACTATGAACTACTTACTGATGCATTTTTCTCTATGTTTAATACTTATCCTTTTTGCTGTCATAATCAACACATATGCTTAGAAATTTCCAGCATTAGGTAGTTTTGTTCATAGTTTTATTTTAAATTTACAGTGTAGCACCCGTATGGCGTATACAAAATGTACAGCTTTTGAATTAACTTTTTAAAGTGATTCTATTTTGAATACTTACTGCTGGCCTGCTATTTTGATCTTTTGAACATGTTTTTGACAAATAAAACTTATTTACCAACATTTAAATGATGAGTTGTGAAAACTTACCAGCAAACAAACATGCAAGAAAGTTAATGTATGTATTTCAAAATTGCCCATATTAATAAGAGTGCAGGATACGCAAATAGGTTTCTTTCAATTATTTCAAACAGGTCACGCTTGATTTACCGCCTAATGGTATTTGATTTACTTATTTTACATGGACACTAAACTACTTGAGGAAACCAGTTCCAAGTGTTTTTATTCGTAATGATTGTGTATTTTAGGAGTTTAATGGGGTGGAAATGGGAGTTAACTGGGAGAATGAATTCTGTCGAACATAGTTAATAAGATAGATAACCCCGCAGTAAATCTGCGCACTCCAACAAATATAAAAAATGATTTGAACTTAAGCAAGTTTAACCTGTAGTATATACAATTTTTGTTTTAAATAAATAATACAAGATTAACGCATAATTAATTATTTAGTAGGTTTCAACATTAATGGAATAAACTGGTAACCCCACTGGCTTTCATTAGAGTAATATAGAATCCAATTTATTTATTAATTCTTCGACTAATATCTTTTTTGTATTGTTATTGTAGTATATATAGCTGATCAGCGATCATTTAATCAAAGAACCCAACTCAATCAAAATATAAAAAAAACAGCCTCATCGAAAAATGTCGTAGAGTCATACGATTTGTGTTATAATCAAACATTCATCTTTTGAGTTTTTTATGCAGAGTTTTGGGACTTTTTGAGGGTAATTATACTATTTTTGAGTAAATTAACAAATAATTAGACAATTACCTGGAATTAGCATTATCTCAACAATGAATTGAGGTATGGTAATAATTAAAATGCAAATGTTTTTACTTAAAGAAAAGTTACGGTGGTCCCAGGCTTTGCTGGCAATAACCATGCCGCATACGGTAACAGCTACGATAAGAAGAAGAAGCTACGGTAAAGCTACGAAGAAAACTCGGTAATTACAGGAAAGACTGACACAGGTAGTAAAATAGTAAATCAGAAGGAAAGATCAGACCACGTGAGAATCTTTGAAATTTGTCAAAACTTTATTTATTTTGGTGATTTATTATCTAGAGAAGTTTAAATGGATTGAGTTGGGCAAAACACCACTGCCATGCATCGAAATTTTCGTGGATGCTTCACTGTTGAATCTTAAAAGTGTGTACTTCAACTCTACCTTGTTAAAAATAGTGTCAAGTTTTTTTTTTTAAATGGCCGATTTTGAAATATCAGATTTATATTTGATTGAGAAAAAAATAGAATACAGTAAAACAAAGTGGTTGTCTAAAATATAACTATATGAAGTGTCGATGACCTTGAAAAAATGGACTGTTAAGCATCAACAACATGCCTACTACAAAGTTATGAACGGTATAGTGTTAAGGATAGTACAATCAGAGTATTTAATTGTTTTACTTGTATAGCGACAGGTGTGTTAATATATCTGAGATGTTTTAATGGACGATGCTTCATGAACCTCTATACTCCTATAAAATATATTTTATGTAACTAAAAATTGGTACAGTTTATCAAAATTAATTTCCTGTGTCCTTTGTTTTCTTTTTGATGCAATACTTTCGTTTATTTATTTTTCCTAAGGTAAAACTCGTAAAACATTGTTATACAGTAAATCTAGGATATTTATATAAGACCTTTTGATATAACTCCTATAATGTAGTGACTCTACCTAAAGCCTCTTCTGGGACGCCTGAACATCAGTGATAAGAATGTCAAAGGATTGTTTACAGTTCTAGGTTTTTCGTTATACTGAACTAGAATTTATTTAACGTCATGACAATTGTGTGTGGTAAAAGTGCCTATCGTAAAAAAAAAACATAAAAAGTAACAATACTAGTTAAACCAGTTTTGTATTTTAAGTAATCAATTAGGATTAACTGCAAGATTGAGTAATCCTAATAATTAGCATACATGGTATTTTTCGTTTAAATTACTGATTAAAGGCACTGGCACGACTCAACGACCATAAGAAGGAATCTGTCACCTTATCTTGTATATAAATTGAAAATTTTAAAAAGTATTTAGGTTTTGCAGTCTATCCTAAAATTATGCTTCGGTAATATATAGTTCTTGAAATATCATTTACACTAATGACCGAATTGTTCAACTAAAAAAGGACCGAGAGCATGGCGTGCTACTACGAGTATTTATTAACCGTAACGACGAAAAATGAATCCATATCCGTTATATTGACAGGTGATAGGCGATATATTAATGTGCATAAGAGTACGCAGAAACATTAAGACTTAATGTGGAACATGAAAACAATCAATAGATGTACTAAACAATTGTTTTTATTTCGAAAAAATGTAATCCTTATATTAAAAACAGAAATAATAGTAAAATGCAGTCTTAGGTATTGCTCTAAGTTTCATTGCATAGCAATATATTAATAGTCGCTGCGCAGTTGTGGAATGAATAATTAGCTGTGACGAGATCATTAATGAAGAGATATTGCAGCAACAAGACTCTACACCGTGTAACATTAGACGTAGAAATTACTCCTACAGCAATACATTATGTCATTGTGATTAACATCTTCTCTGTCCACTTATTTATAAATAAACTTCATAAATTATGTAGTAGAGCTAACAAAATGCATTAAAGAGATGTATATTTAATTGATTTCAATCTATTAATATTAAAACTTTTCCTAAACTAACAGATAAAATCATTTTAATTCACAAAAACGGACATTAAAATTAATAGTACTTCTAGGGTTTCGTACCACAAAATCTATGCACCTAAATACTTAATTTATTTAAACAGAAACTTTCCATAGGTTCTAGATTTATTTTATTGTAAATTAATTTATTCGTATATAATAATATTAATCACAAAAATAATGTTTCGATTGCTTTATTATCGTAATGAGTAATGGCGCGGTTGTGAACAACATTAAAAGTTTAATATTTGGTCATTAAAATAAAATTTACCTTAACTAACAAAAAGCTTAGTAAAGCTCTTTTATTTTAATAAAAAATAAGGCACGGTTTGTATAAAAAACACCAATAATGAAAATGACGCAAAAATAAACGTAAGCTTAAGTACAGTTAAGTTTAGTTTCAGCCTTGCCAAACTACAGTTAATTTTTTGGCAGCAAGACTATTTGAAAGGATTGGATGACATGTATGCTTTTTTAATGCATCGCATTTAGGCAATTCTTGTTCTGAAAATAATTAAATATTTTGCAAACTTGGCTTATAATTTCGATATGGCACCAACGCCTTTCAGGTCGAGTTAAAATGAATTAAAATTGACAAAGATAGCTCGTAAAGGACTGAACAAAGAATATTAGATTATTTTTAGTTATATTTTCGAGTAAATTTAGTGAAAGTTGTTTTTAGTTTTCTATTTATTTTTTAACAATAATAATTATAATTAATGATTATTTATTAATGGACACTAAAACGTATATACAATTTGAAGGAATCATTTAAAAAATACTGTCAAGAATAATCGTAGAAAGTATTTTGTTTATTCTAATGCTGGCATATTTTCAAAATGTAACAATTAAGTTTAAAATTTAATTGTAAGCAGTACATATTCTTCAAAAGTGCTCTGGAAATATTTGGGAAACCATCGCATTAGATACAGACCCTAGGCTATATACCCTTATTGCAGTTTGCAGGCTGCATAAAACAACACCACTGCAGTGGTGATTCTAGCTGTATTGTAAATTATTACAGGATCCTGAGCACATAGAACCTGCTTAAGTTTGTTTGGAGTTAGAATTGTTCAATACAAGATGTTGACCATTTAGCTTATCAGTTTAAGTTCCAATGCAAAAATGCGTATGTAATCGGTGTAAGGTTTATTTCAAACCGTCTTAAAATAGAAATATAGTATTTCAGTTCACCACATATAAGTGCTTACAATGAGTGTATATGATGTGTATATTACTTTTCAGACAACTAGTAAATGATAACATAATTTTTTAAGTCAACGGAAACATGAAGAAAGACTTGTTTAAAATAATTATCTGTAGTCACACCAGGCATTCAACTTATATTTTAAATTCAGCATTAAAAATGTTAAAAACGCTAATAATATTTATTCAGAGGAAATAAATATTGCAATTTAAATATATTCTTTGGTAAATAAAATAGCAGGAAATTTTAGGCGGTTGCATACAAACGTGTTAACCACTTTTCTACCTGTTCCATTACTGTATGGCTGTTATTATCGCCTGCATTTTTGCAGGTTGAACGTTTCCTTTAATTAGGTTTTTTCAGGATTGTACAGGTTTCTTTGTTCAGTCTATGGAGAAGAGGAGGCGAGGAGAATTAATCTTGATTAGTCAGTGGGAACATGTTACTGAAACCTCGATAGTGGCTTTATTTTTACCCATTAGGCTTACATAGTTTCTTGGAACATGAAATGAGTCTTCCATTGATGAAACAAGTCCACTAAAGGACAATTTAATGGAAAAGAGTGTTTTGTTTTAATCTCCAGCAAAAATATTACCATTTTTGTGTTTGTTTATTTACTTTGATATAGGAATCTAACGTTTATTATGTTTAAGGCCTTATATATTAATAATTTATTTATTAAGAACACAATTTACACTTCGTAAATGTCCTGGTTATAAAGGATGTTCAATAAAACTTGTATTAACATATTCCTTTATTATGTTATTAAAGCCCATATACGTAACATAATTGTTACAAAAGTTACACATATATTTAATCATCATATTCAGGCATTTGATATCAATCAGGAACTCTTTCCAAAGGTTTCGCATTGGAACATGAATTGTTTAAGACCTGTGTATTAAAATATGTGAGCCAAAACCTTTATATGCCTAACTTTTTGTGGTTATCCAGGATTGTAAAATATATCCTAATTTGATGGATGGTTCATTAAAATGGCACACTACACAATTAATTCTATCGGAATGCTTATCCAATTTCCTGTTTTTCATGGAATTATTCGAGTATTGTTTATTGATCACAGTTAGTTCACCCGCAATTGTGCATTACATTTAAATTTCAATTACGCGTAGAACTTTGGGGAATGTTTGTTCTTCAAAATTACACTAATTAGACGTGTCGGTCGCAGAATCGTAAATCAAAGATTTATACACGATGGACTCAAACTGACGAATATCAAAATTAATTTGATCCTAATCGATGGAATCTAAATCAATAACGCAAAAAAGATTGGTTTAATCCCAATTGAGCTTCCAATGAGCAAATAAAAATTGACACCATTGGTTGGCTCTCACCACCAGAATATTCATTGGTTTCCGGTAATGGGTCAGATTCTGTACAATTTTGGACTCATATCCAGGTATGTAATGATCGCTTAGCCAAATCACGTTATTTTGTGAAGAAAATGTTATTAGTGACAAATGTTTATATCTATATTGAAAACTGATACTTAAATTTGTCATCGAATAGGTTCCTTATTGCAGTCCATGACAATTGTATATTTTATAATGTTCACACTACACTAAGTTGTGAAGTAGTGTACTGTTCGTTATATGATACGAATAATTTCCTTACAATAACAATATTCAAAATTACACCTTACGTAAGTATCAGGTGACACGGTTTAACATCTCTGTAACATCTGCATCTTTTGTAACATTTCTGCCTTGTTTCAATATTAAATTTTACAAGGCCGACCATAAAGTTCGAAAAGTTTCTTTAAAATAAATAGATCAATTGATGTATACTGTATGCGTGATTTGTAGCTTTAAGAAATTCGTATTTAATTAATTTACTTATTCATCTTTATTGTTTGATAGCATATCCAATGATATTTTAATCGTACATTTTTACAATTAATTCTTGATTTATAATGGTTTTAACAACACAGCTAAACTTAATGAGATGTGTCTAACATTTCTAGCAATATTTATGTTTGTGATAACGAATCTAGGGCATATAGGTTCTATTAATGATTCTTTTAAGAACAGATTTAATCTGTTCGTCCGTGTCGTGTTAACATTAAAAGCTATGGAGAAAAATGTTTCTAAGCCGCTATAGTTAAACTGTGTAGTATTAAATACTAAGAGCGGGTTTAATTCACTATTAGTTTAAACTCTTGGTTTAATGTTTATGTTCATTTAATCATATTTTGTAGTGGGAATATTCAGTTTGCTTGTATCTAGCAATACTTATTTAAATATAAGATTATAAAATAATCTCATATACCCCTTTTTGATTAAGTAGATTGTTGACAAGGACTAAACAAAATATTTCTGTAGACATATAAATAAATTATACTTTCTTGGTTAAGTTCATAGTAAAGAAATCTTTGCTTCAAAGTTGTTAATCTTACAGTTTATGCAGTTTTATGCATGTTGTATCTTTAATAAAAAACTTAATTGTTTGAAATTTAATTTAAGAAGAGTTAGGTACCATAATCAGCACTAAGAATGCGACAGCACACTTTTATACTATCAACAAAACGAATACCTAGGCGGTTTTACCGAGTTTCTTTCTATATATTATAATTTTATTTGGATTCTGACCTGTTTCCACACAAAGTAGAGGAAATTAAAGAGCAAGAAAGTATGCAAATCTTAAATTGTGATCAAAATTATATAATAGGATGGGAATTAGGGATGAAGTATTTAATCAATGGAGAGTAATGTTGAGACAACTTGTGTTAAATTATCCGGCCCTTGAATGAGGAGTTGCCTCACAGAGAGCGTCGGTTATTAAAACGCTTTGTTTCTCTAAAGTGGAATGCTACTCTAACCGTTTGTTTGAAACATTTGAACATTTGAAATTTCATTAACATTTTTAATTTTTGTGTGTGTTATACTGTGTTATTTCCTTTAAAGAATACCAAAATTATATTTTAATCAACATTTATTGTTTATTGATTGTACTTCCTCAATGCATAACTTAAAGTAATCTAGGCTATGTACCCTTTAGTAAACAGTTCTATGTAATGTTTGAAAATATGTACATTCCGGGATGTAATATCAGGTTGCATATCGGGGTGTTTTCAGGTTGCAGAAAACCGTTAACACATAACTTTCTTCAATTTTTTTTTACATTTAAAACAATGTATTTTATATACATACAGACAATTTTTCACAAAATTAAAAGTGTACATGTGCCTAGTGATGGGATATTACATCCTGAAATGTGAATAGTTTTTGAAATTTAATAAAACAGTTTGGTTGAAAGGTACGTAGCCTAGGATATTTCAAAATAACAGTTCAGAAGGCAAAATAATAGTTTAAAATACCAGTACATACATGCTCAATGATAGATTGTAAACTATAACTAAAATATCTTTTGTTATAATTTTATTGTTTCCTTCCTTGCAATTTTTTTTCCATTATTTAAAGTATATTTTGTTGAGATTCATGAAAACATAATTTATACATCGTATCGTTATAAAACAAAATCAATAAAGACCAGTAGCAAAAACAGTACATAAGGAAAATGTCCAAATATTTACCAGATATTACCTAGCAGCATTGTAAATTGCTCTAAGTAGGCCCAACATATTTGTATTTTGTGTTTATTTGCATTTTTCACATGATTAACTGCAAATTACCTTGTGATTCGATTTATGTCCTTTGTTAACTTAAACTTCTTAATTTAAATTCCAGAGCCATAAACTAAATCAATTATTATAAAACATTAACAATAAGGCAAATGCTTGGATAATAACCTGAATGAAACATATTAAGCTAAGAACAAAAGTATTATTATAGCCTCTATTTTTAAATTATTATATATGACCTTTCAATAATCAAGAGTTTGTTCAGTAGCTAATATTGAAGTATAACATAACAATAAAAACACCAATCCAATTGAATAAATAGGATCTTTCAAAAAGTAAAACTATTTAAGTAATTAAACAAATGCTTTCGCGAATGGAGGATTAAAATAAAAATTTACCGGTACCTTTGGCAACTCGGTCATTAATAATATACTTTTAAACTTTCATTATTATAAATTGTTGAAAGTATAATTTGTAACATTTTATAGCGTTATTAAAAGTTTGCTTATTATTAATGCCTTGAAAATACTAAGCAGGGGGTATGAAAATAGTTCTACTGTTCATTGTAAGCTTTAAGGAAAATTTATATTAGGCGTTCAGATTGTTTATGAAAATATCCTAATGTATTCAGGGAACGTGCGGGGGAAGGACGACGATAAGTCTAACGCATAAATCCTTGCAGGTAGTGGGTCCTGCTCAACCGCCGCGTCGGCTCGTCCCTTGTGTTTTGGTTTCACTTTCCAACCCACAAAACAACTTTTTTGGGAAAAAACTCTACAGTTTTACTTTCCTCTATCCTTGAAATTAAGTTATCTCTGTTAATGTTTTCTTACGACTCATACTGAGAAACACTGGATAATTAACCCATAAATAATAAAAAGTATGAAAAACTATTAATTAAAAACTAAAAAATTATCTGTGTGACACTGAATCAAATACGTGATCAATAATGATACGAACGACAAACAATTAACATTATGATTAAAGATCAACGTTTTTCTAGTTGTAAGCAATAAAATAATTGTAAGCCCTATATTATATTGTGTACTGTATTGTAACTATGTATTGAAAAAATCAAGATTTATTTATTATTTATTATTTATTAAGAATAAACAGATTTATACCTAATTTATATGTTATTCGTAATAACACTGTATACGGGGAAAGTAAAAATATTCTAGAGTAATATCTTTGAATTTAAAGGTAAGTTTTTTACCACGGTGAGGATTTACACTATTTCCTTTTTATCTATTCCTTATTAAGAAAGTGGTGGCCTCTTTTAACCTTGAATTTTCCCATTACTCCATTACTGCTTTATACGCTATCAAATAAAATGAGGAGTGAACCGATTCATTTCAAGAACGAGCAGTACTGCTAAATGCTACTGGCAGTATGGGTGCTCGAATACACAACATCGTTGCCGTGCCTCCGATTTCCGCCTTGCCTTCATTTTTTTGGATGAAAATCGGGATAATTCCAAAGTGTATATAGGGTGTTGATAAAAAAACCCTTCAGGATTTTGGGATATAGTAACTTACAACAAAACTAAGAAAAATATTCCTATAAACATGGGTCCTAAAATGCTCGGTTATCCGTATGTCGGTCTAAATGTAATTTTAACATGATTTTGCATAACTTTGGAACTACAAAGATATCAATTTCAAACTTGGTACGTATTTTCTGACTGATAGGACCTATTTTGGTGCGGAGTATCAAGTTTCTACTCTGTACAATTTCAAAATGGCAGCCATTTTGATATTTTAAAACATAATATCTTAAAAACTGTAAATTTTACAAAAATTGAACAAGGGACAAAATATCTGCGCAGTTTCATTTCCTACAAGACCACATAAAGATTATTAAAATGGAACTACAATTAACGGAATTATTGGAATTTTGCTAAAAGAAACAAAGCAGATTTGCTATATCTGCCATAAAACAAGCATTTATTACGTTGGAAAAATTCCATTAACTCCGTTAATTGTAGCTCGATCTTAATAATACTTATATGGTTTTGTAGGAAGTAAAATCGCGCAACTTTCTTCTCTCTTATACAATGTTTGTAGAATTTACGGTTAATAAGATATTAAGTTTTAAAATATACAAATGGCTGTCATTTCGAAATGGTACAGAGTAGAAACTTGATACTCCACACCAAAATAGGTCCTATTAGTCAGCATACTTACCAAGTTTGAAGTTGATATCTTTAGTAGTTCCAAAGTTATGCAAAAACATTTTAAGAACACATACAGACCGACAGACGGATAACCGAGCATTTTAGGACCGATGTAAGTAACCTATCCCAAAGTCCTGAAGGGTTTTTTTTATCAATACCCTGTTTATGTTCGTATTTAGAAAGGTATACAAAATTCAAACTTAGTACATGGATGATGACTTATAAGACCTAATTTTGTGCTGTATCAAATTTATATTCTTAAAATTTTAAAACGGCAGCCGTTTTTATTGTTCAAAGTAAATGTCAAGTTACAAGAATCTTTGTACAACCGAAAAGGATGCATATTGAATATCCTTAAAATGTAGTATTATTAATACACGAAAAACTAACATAACGTGAATTTCATGAAGATTCGAAATCAACTGTCGGCAATGTTGGGATTTTTTTGTTTAAAATTAATATAATTTACATTTCCTTGATTATTTTTGTATCAAACCTAATCAAATCATAAAGTTTTGGAATGTATAATAACTTTTAGCGAATTTCCCCTATAGGGAAGAAGCTATTACCGTAGGTCTCATGGTATGACCTAAGCCCGAGACCATGATAACTTTTCGTTTTAGGGCCACCAGAAGCAAAAAAAACCATTCGTTCGAATTTATATATATATATATATATATATATATATATATATATATATATATATATATATATATATACAGGGTGTTTCACGATAACCCTGACAAACTTCAGGATATGGTTCCTTGGGTCAAAATGAGAAAAAAATGTCCAGTAAACATAAGCCCTAAACTCAATCGTTTTCTATCTATTAAGGAAAATAGGATTTTTTCGGATTTCAGTGTACCTATTGAACATTTTGACTCCTAGATTGAAAAGTCGACAAAATATTTTGATAAAACCTTCATAGCTAGATAGAATATTAAATTTGAAAGAGATTTCATAACTATTTTATACAAAAAAGATGAGTGTGACTGAGAAAACGTTGTCTAAAAATCAAATTTTTCCTTAAAATTCAAGAACCAAAAAATATTTTTTGTTTTTGACAGCGCTTCATACTGTAACGGTTCGAGTGTTTTGCTTGCAACTTTACCAAAGATTTTAGAATTTAAAGGAGAACAAATAAATATCAATCTAAGTATGCTTTATATGGGATTATTTTTTTCAAAATCCAAAATTTCGTGAGGTATCAAAAAATACTAAAATTTGGTGAAACTTATAAAAATGTATACTTTGATTATTTTTTAACATATTTGAATCAAACTTTGAATGTGGCTTCGACTAGCTGAGAGGTAATGGTTAATAGCCCAAAATCCCCTCCTCTTTTACTTTATGGCAGCAAACCTGCATACTCATTTTCTAATGTTATCCTTATAGGGAAATAATTTAATATGATAATTCAGTTATTCCTCAACATATTTAAATAAAAATTCGTATATGGCTTCATCATGTTGGGATCTACCTAATTATGGTCTAAAACCCTCCAGATTTACATTGTTATCGCAGCAAACCTGCATACTCACTTTCCATTGTTAACCGTATGGGGAAAACATAAATATCCCACTCTTCCTTATCTCCATACACCTTAATATTTCCCGCTTTGCTCATATCCAGTGATTTTGAAATGTTTTATTTAATAATTACTATAAACTTCATGTCAAGGAATATAAACTTACATCCATAAATAAGCAAGTTAAAATTTTCTTTAATTAGAATAACATGGAAAGTGAGTATGCAGGTTTGCTGCCACAACAATATAAATCTGGAGGGTTTTAGACTATAATTAGGTAGATCCCAACAAGATGAAGCCATATACGAAGTTTTATTTAAATATATTGAGAAATAACTGAATTTTCTTATTAAATTATTTCCCCATAAGGATAACATTAGAGAATGAGTATGCAGGTTTGCTGCCCTAAAGTAAAAGTGGAGAGGACTTTCGGCTATTAACCATTACCTCTCAGCTAGTCGAAGCCACATTCCAAGTTTGATTCAAATATGTTAAAAAATAATCAAAGTAAACATTTTTATAAGTTTCACCAAATTTTAGTATTTTTTGATACCTCACAAAATTTTGGATTTTGACAAAAATAATCCCCATATAAAGCATACTTAAATTAATATTTCTTTGTTCTCCATTAAATTCTAAAATTTTTGGTAAAGTTGCAAGCAAAACACTCGAACGGTTACAGTATGAAGCACTGTTAAAAACAAAAAATATTTTTGGTTCTTGAATCTCAGTCACACTCATCTTTTTTGTATAAAATAGTTATGAAATCTCTTTCAAATTTAATATTCTATCTAGCTATGAAGGTTTTATCAAAATATTTTGTCAACTTTTCAATCTAGGAGTCAAAATGTTCAATAGGTACACTGAAATCCGAAAAAATCCTATTTTCCTTAATAGATAGAAAACTATTGAGTTTAGGACCTATGTTTACTGGACATTTTTTTCTCATTTTGACCCAAGGAACCATATCCTGAAGTTTGTCAGGGTTATCGTGAAACACCCTGTATATATGTATATGTGTGTGTGTGTGTCTGTCAGCACGATAGCGGCCGTAAATATGATCCGATCTTAATGAAATTTGGATCAGACATGTGAAGTGGTAATCGAATGGACTAGTTCGTGAACCAGCCCGATCGGACCACCGGAAGGGGGGGTAAGGGGGGATAAACACCCCCAAAAACGGGTTTTTTGGGTTTTTTACATATAAAAATGTAATTTATCGAATCTTTGTTGGCACCATTGAGTTCAGCCCAAAAAAACAAACAATTTAGTGTTTTGAATCATTGCTCTATGTCCATTGGTTACCGAGATATTGAAAGTGGTAAACACAGTACGTTGTCCCAATGTTAACCTTATGGGGAATAAGTAAAATTCTATATCTCGCTTATTTCTCAACATATCTGGAAAAACTTGGTTTGTGGCTTAAACTAGATGAGATCTAATGTATTTTAGTGTAAAATCCCCGAAATTTCAATTTTTAGTGGCAGCAAACCTGCATAATCATTCCCCATGTTATCCTTATGGGAAATAAAAGAATTCTATATCTTACTTATTTTTTTACATTTCTTGACAAAACTTGGTATATGGCTTCTTCTAGTTAAGATCTACTAAATAATGAATTAAAACCAACCAGTTTTAACATACCTGTTGCAGCAAACCTGCATAATCATTCCCCATGTTATTCTAATGGAGATTACAAAACATGTAAAATCTCGCTAAGTTGGATTGAAATACAATTTGTTGTGTTGCATCTGAAATTCACTGAGTATGCAGGTCTGCTGCAACGGGGGTATTTGTTTTTATAGCCTCTTTATGATTATTGAAAACATCTACTGTTTTTGAGAATGCTTCCCACGTGTTTGGTACATATTACATAATGTGTAAGTCCAAGTTACCAAGGTACTAAATTTGAATGGTGGATTTTGTAAAATATATAACAGGCCTAAAGACGGTATCCGAAGCGAGATAGACCATGTGTCCGTCATTACATTTTTTGTTTGTTTTGGCCTTCTAAAACACCTGAAAAATTATTCGTGGTACTCCTAAGTAGTAGTTTTATGGTGTAAATGACACACAATAAAATTAAGCGGTGTTTACAAAATATTATGGTATTTTAATTCTGGACCATGAGTGCATACTTCTATACTAATGACTGTTTTAAGCACAACGTTATATATTCAGTGTTATATATAATAGAAATCTTATCCTTCACCATTGTAAGCTAGGTCGTAGCAGTTATCTCTTGTTGTTCTCAAATTAATAAGTGTTCATTTTGAGGGGAAAACATAGTGTTTATTGTATAAACATCTTTTCCAATCACAATATATGCAATATATTTGTTAAATTAAAAATTAACTTAAGGTTTATGGAGCTTTTCAAAAGTCTTCTACAGTGTTTGCCTGGGTTTATTAGTTTTGAAAAATGCCCCTTCATCATTCTAACAGTTAAACCGATTGTATGTGTAGTATAATTAATATCCCAGCGTCGTTAAACATTGAGTAGTTATATTTTATCCGCTATAAACAATGAACATAACCATCAGTCGGGCAGTGGTGTCGATACGGGATGGGTGGGTGCTCATGCGCCCGCCGCCGCGCCGCCGCCGGCGCCGCCGCCAGTCGCGGAACTGCCGGCGTCGCGACGGGTGCGTGGTGGCGTCGTCGGTGACAGGAGCTCTGGTCCTCGGTGCCTCGGTGGTCAGCGTCGCGGGACTTTCTGTCGATGACGTTTAGATAGTGAATACCTCCTCGGTAAAGGTCCTGGCTGCGTTTCCACGGATATTAGAACAGTGGTACAATTTTTGAGGTAGGAGTCGTTATAACGGATTGATTTGATAACAGAGATTAATCATTTTTAAGAAACTATTCTCTTACGCTTTGTTTTGAATTTATATTTTGTTTATTTTTCCTAACGGATGGGATATACTGAATAAACTACATATATAAGTGGCTTAAACACCACAAAACCTTATGTTTTTGCAGTTTTTACAACATCAAAAAATCTAAATTTGAAAAACATTAAGTTCTATTGCGTTAAATTAGCCTTCCAGACTCCTGAAAAAAAGAATGTCACTGAATTACTCTACATTAGGTAAACTCAAAAACAATACTCAAATTTAATGATATAGTGGATATTTAACAAAATAAAATTATGTTAAGAATTAAAACAGTATTTTTAACAGTTTTGTTTTTATGGTTTATACTTTTTCATCCGTTTGTTCCTTACTTCCTTAATGATCTCATTACTTTAATTTCTTTCAATTCCGATTGTTTGCTATAAAATATTATTTAACAGTCATGATTTATAAACAAATATACCACATCTCCCAAAAATACGCATATAAATTTACCACCTCATTTTATATGATAAAACATTTATAAGAATATATTTTCAAGTATACCTAATGAAAATTTGACACCGACGAAAGAGTTAAATTAGCACACAGCCACTCCGAAATGTCACTGGTTTAAAGGGCTAAATTATTATTTAAAATATTGTAATTTTTTATTTTTGACAAAGATTGTTATTTTAACAAAGGCAGGTTCATATAAAGAATTTCTTTGAGTTTGAATGACTTAAAAATTTGCAGTTATGAGCATAAAATGATAAAAAATTGGATACTAAGAGCTCAATGTTAGCTAAAATAAATTGTAATAAATTTTAACTTGTAAGCATGAGTACAGTAACTAAGGAAGAAAAAAATCCTGTACAGGGTGAATATTCAACACCTTTCATATATGAAATTAATATGAAATATTTAGCATAGGCCTATACAGTGGTTATATTTTGCTAGAATAAGAAATGTTGAAACGTTTTTTATAATAAGTGGTTGGGTCTGATTCACACAGGTACTCACAACGTTTGACTGCCTCTAGACTAAGTGACATTCGACATATCCCTTCAGGGAATACACCTCACCAATTCCCATAAGCTTGTTTATCGAACATTCTTCTAAATTCGTCCAATTGGATAACGTCCACAATTTTCCATAAGTTTGATTTAATTTTATTTTGGTAGATCAAGCCACATTAAAAGAAAATGTATCAATTAAAAAATCCAAAAATAGATTATGTTATTAGGTAAGTGTATGCTGCGCAGAAAAAAATACAGAGTAAAATAATGATTAGTTCAAACTGATACAAATTGAGGACAAGGTATTATTTAAGACGTTCCATATTTCAATGATTGCACCGTTTAATTCAATGATTACTCCGTTTAATCAATGTTCTTGAGCGGCAAACGTATTGCGATTCAGAATCGCTGTTCAAATTAAGGAATTCAAAATAGGGTCATTAGTATGATTTCAGTTTTTTTTTAGTTAAAACTATTATACATGTTTTTAGAACAAAAGACGGCTTAATACAAAAGCCGAAGTTTTCACGCTGTGATTTAGATCGTTAATGCAGTACTTCGTTAGTTGAACACTTTTTTTAGAAAGCACTAGCAGATATGCCCATGACTTCGCCCGCTGAAAGAATAGCAAATTATAATTAAATAATATTTTTAAATGAGAGATTTTAAGAATAATTAATAAAAAGTTTGATTTTGGACTAAGGTCATGCAATTTCACACTTTATGTGCTGATGGTGATTCCATCCTAGATTTAAAGACAAGATTTAGCGATTTCTCTAAACGTTTACTCTCAATATTAGCATCCGCAATCAATTAGCTTCCCTCGATTCGCCAACACAAAGTGTAATAAATAACCCGGGGGATAAAACAAAAAAAACCCTAGGGCGGGTATTTGTCAAAACAACATATCTGAATTTAGAACATTAGACAAACCGAAGATTGTAAGAAAATCCTATTTACCCAAAACGTTTCCAAATCACATCGAAGATCGAGATACACATTTTATAGATTGAGGCAAAAGATTATTGTAGAAATAGAATATTTCACGGAGTTAAAATTACCATCGACTAATTAAGAAAAGCCTCTTAAATTTTTTATTTCACCAAGCCCCGTTTATAGTGGATACGTAAACTCGAAGTGGAATATCCATACCGAATTTTAAGATTCTAGCTTTAGTACTTATCTATTTATTTATTATTAGACAGACAATCCATTTTACTAAAGTGGGAATGCAATATAGTACATCGGGTGGTCCGAAAAACAAAATTAAGGTATTCGACATAGAATATTATAATAAGCGGCCGTAATATATTTGTAAATTTTATTAATTTGGAAGGCATAAACTGGATCTCGTATTACCTTTTTCATACTTAAAAAATCATTTTAAAGGCGTTCCATCCTTAGTTTTAAAATTGAAATGGCCGCCATTTTGAGTTTTATTATCTACCTTATTTTAGACGTTTGAGATACAATATTTAAGAATCCCTTCTACATATTTAGATTCATGCCAAGTTTTACAGCCAAAGAAGTCTTCATGACCTTTAAAATTGAATAATGGCCGCCATTGTAAACTTTATAATCTACCATATTTTAGCCTTTTGAGAGAAAATATTTTAAAAATCCTTTCTTAGTACACTTCTAAAGCCAATAAAAATAGTTGTGTCAAGTTTTACGATTCTCAGTCTTATCGTTTTTGAGAAACTGTAACATTTTAAAGTTTTGCAGATGGACGATTGATCTTTTTGAGAATATCCCTAAAAATTTGTAAAATATAAAAATTCGTTTACTTTAATGCCTGCACGATTTGGCAAAAGAGCGAATTCGGATATAACACTTCATTTTTTATAACATTTGGTTTAACTAGTAAAGGAAGCCTTTTGTCCTAGCTGAGATATTATTGTTATATGTTTTTTTTTATGTAAACTGTATATTACCTGATGAAAAAAGGATTCTTTCATTACAGACACAAAATTCACCATGTATAGGTAGGGTTTACAGCATGATTTAACCATTCCACTCAGGGACTTAAAGCTAGTGTTGGATCTCTAACGACTACCACCTGTCAAGTTCTTTGTTTAAAACACCAGGACATGTTGATTAAATTACTCAATTGTAAGTAGACAGATGATTTTCGATATAACAAACTATTCATTTTCACTACATAAACGTAACTAGGCACAAAATAACGGATATTTATTAGGATTTCATTGAAACAATCGATTAATACTATCTACGATTAATACATTTATTAAAAACCCTTATTTTTAGCCAAGTTTCATAGGTGTTTTTTTATTGGAATAAAAATATATAACTGGTGCTAAATGGATAAGCTTTATGTTCTCCTAATCAGTAACATAAAAAAGGTGGTTAAATGTATCAGTTCACTGTCTTCAAGCTCAAAACCTAGGAAAACATTAAATTTATGAATATTAAACACTTATTAAGAAGATCACGTTATTTTGTTCCTTTGGACCTCTCGATATGCCGTGGAAAAATCGTTATTTTGAACCCCTGAAACTACAGTTGTTTACAAAAACCCTGAATTGAACGATTACGGTAATTGAAATTTATCGTGAACCATTGGGGGCAGAGACTGATTTGAATTTATAAGCTTATGAAACTTAAACCAAGAACGCAAGTGCAAATTGAGCTAAGATGTAATCCCTTATTCCAATGAAAACTCTATTCTCTTAATTCTGTTTCGGATTAAAACACAATACACTAAATCCGCAATTAAAAATTTAAATTGTGAACTTTCATATCAAACACCTTTTATTTATATACATAAAATATCAGTGTTTTAGGAACTACAAAATAAAATATCAAGCGATTGCAGTTTACTCGTAAATACAAATAGGAAAAGTGGATATAAGAGCAAATATTTTCAACGTATATTAAAGACATGTTTTTTACAATTACCAAGCTTATAGGTAGGGTCACAGAATAAATAATTCATTACTTATAATGGGTTTTTCAGATTTGGTATGTTTTAAAAGAAGGGAATAGGTGAAATATGTTTAAGCTGCCATCCCTTTTACCTGTGAAATTATTTTATATTATTTGTACATCATCGGGTGACATATAGTGGCTTCTTTTATTTCGCCTGGTTTTATGTTCCAATTCAATATCCATAGCAAATATTTTATGATCATGTAGCTCTAAAAGACATTTAGAAAATTATTTGCTTGAATTTAATCTGGTTCTGATGTAACATTAAAATAAATTTCAAAACTGGGTTTTTTTAAAATCAAATTCTTAGCATTGTTTTTCTGGCAATTACATCTGTGGGTTACGTAAAATAGAATTGTTAAGGCAAGAGGAAAGTCATATATAATTATATTAAATTAAACGTTATTTATTGTTAAGTAATGAATAAAAAAAAATTGTGTGAAACATTTCCAAATAGTAACGAATTAATCTGGGTTTCTTCGTAATAATCACTAATAGTAATTATTTTTTGTTAATGACTACTTACAAACATTTTGCAACGAATAAAGCTGCACACTTAATTGACTGCACTTGTCAACACACTTTTTATTTGATTCATTTTGGTTTTTTGCTCTGGACTGGCGTGACTTATATAATGGTTTTAATTTACCTGTCCGTCCACAGTCCAAATCTTTGTCGATAATCACGACCTGTCGATAATTCAGATACCCCACCTAAAAATGTCTTTTAAAGAAAGAATCAGAACCTGGTTTAGGCACTAGGTTCTGCCATGATCACGTGTGTAGTCAGTCGGGAGAGTCAAGCTTGTAAATCGAAGTCGAAGTTGTAGTCACATCGAAGTTGTCGAGAGTTAAAAATGACACATACACATTCACACATATTACACGAACGAACGAAAAAACGAAAAACAAACATAAATGGTACACCGGACGTTCAACGGACACAGTCAGCTTTACGTACTCGCGTTCACGGTACCGGCGCGAGGAGACTGGCGACGACGGGAGCGATGTCTGGGTGACCTATGGTCCCTAGGATGTAAAATTATAGAACATTTATCCTGTAGATGTTATGTTCTAAAATTCTATAATATTGAGATTCCGCTTAAAAGGTTTAAGGGCAATATTTTTCTTTTAGAAAACAAAAAACTCTATTTATATGTTTAATGAAACATATGCTGACTTCCTGTTGCCATGTTAAGGTTTAATTGCATCAGAATATGCTGAAATTTACCAAAAATTAATATAATGGATTAAATACCTTAGCTAGTTCAGCAGACCTTTTTTTTTACTGATAATAAGACGAAGTGACTAGGTCTTTGAAGCAAAATAAGATTAGCGGTGATTTTGGTTTCATTTTTCTTTTATCATCATTACTTGAACTTGGACTCTCTCCACAGAGATTCACTAAAAACTTGTTACAACGGTCCTAGACCCCAAATACCCAGTTTTTAATGAACATGAATATAATGTTAAAATATTTTAATCAATGTACCCAAGACAATAAAGCTTAATAATAGGTAAGGGATAAAGTGTGAATAATCCGTCGTTTAAAAACGTATAAAAGGGCGAATGCTTCTTAGCATCTTCATGAATATAAGCTTAGCCTTCAACAGTTAAGACAAGGTAATCCCTACACATTATACATCAAAGCCTAAAAGTTTGTCAGGTTAAAGGGGATTATGTTCTAGAGAAGGTTCAAAACATTTTCTTTGACGCCAAACAACAAACAACTTGTCACAAAACTTTGCAATTATTAAAAGCTCTAATCAAGAAAACTTATAATTTGTTATTTTTGAACCGTTTGGATATTTATTATTATTATTTTTTTTAAATGATTTTAATTCAATGACATAAGCTATGGATTTTAAATGTGCTATAAACTCCAATGCTATATCCTATATATGTCAAACAATCATATATGTCAAACTTGTTAGACATAAATGTATTTGGTGGATAAATTACTGAACTATTACCATCCAATCCTTTTCTAAAACTACCGCAGAAGTGTACGTCCTGGTAACTAAAAATCAAAAAGTACCATATGATAAATGTATGCTACGTAAAGTTAGTTTTGAAGGAATACTGAAGGAAAAAACATGTAGCTAAGCAGCGGTATAATTTAGTTGTACAAAATCTAATTGGTAAGAAAAGCTACTTTTATTTTATTTCTGTGTCATAAAACAAGTATATAAGTTTATAAGTATACAAGTATGAAATATTGACATCACTAAGAAACTATTTTTTTAGTTAGGACCACTAAATCCGGAGATGTATTAATAAGCCGGTTGACCGAATGGAGAATAAAAGGCACATTAATCGTTAACATCTTCAAAAATGTTGAAAAGAATATTTGCCGCCTCATGCAAATTGACTTACTGATTGCAGTTAACTTTTTAGTTGCTAAACCCTTAACTACAAATATGCACCAACGAGAAAACAATTTATGAATGACTTACTACAATTTGTATCATAAAACATGAAATCAAAAGAGCGTTGATATAATACTTCATAAAATCAGTTATATTAAAGTCTGAGACTTAAATATAACCACAGAAAAGCTCTGTGATATAACTATAAAAATAAATCAACCATTTTAAACGCCATCATTAATCAATAATAGATTCGATATTAAATTACCGTCCTTAGAAAAAAATCTAAAATAGCGTTAAAAATAACCATTGTGGCGTAAATGATTGTCTCCTCCTCATTGCCATCATATACTTAATTCACCGTTATCAGTAACGAAACCTGTTCTTTTGACACAAATGTATTCGTATTAGGATAAATTATATAATAATGTATGGAAACAATACCTAAGATAATATATTACAGCATTTACATTTTATATCTACAAATCTTTACGTTTAAAATTCACAGATTACAGAACAAACAAATAAAGGCCACTTTACCGTTTGTGAGGTGTGCTAAAGAATCTCAAGGCACTAAAAACTAAACCAAATGTTTTTACAAAGTACATTGATGATTGCAATGAAATCCATGTTCTTTAATATTTAAATGTTATTGGGGCAATAAGCCACCATTTAACAATCATGAAATATCCTTTCTCTAAAATCCAAATATAAAAGTTTAGTGGGTTTAGTCGTTCTAAGTTTGATCTAATAATTTGATAATTTAATAACTATTCAATAATTGAATTTTACTCCTATTTTAAAGTAAAACATGCCTTTTTCAAACAATAAAAATAATTACTGCTTATTTCATCATTACTGCATTAGTTTATTATATAACGTTGAAAACGGACATTTACGGAACCATGCAGTATCAGTTACCGTTACCGTCTTTTAATTGGTATATTTCATAAGTAGTTCACGAAAAATGTGGATGGTATACACATTCCCATAGGCTTTTATTGAAATTGAGATCGAGATAATAGGAAATATTACATTATCATGTACGTAGGTATGGAGGCCGTTAGTCTGCAGATTAGCGTAGAGTTTGTGTATACATGACAAAGTGACATGAGATGTAATATATGACAAGGGTTCTTGGTTAAGTTAATGTACTAGTAGCGAAGTGCAGACTGATGAATTCACACAGCTCTTGTTATTAAAAATTGTAGATATCTTGAACCTGTGATCTATAGATTGTTGTACATATATAATTTTTGTTCTTCTGTATGCTTAGATATTCTCTGTATGATTTTATTAAAAACAAAAGAACAATATTGTGTTTTAAATAACTCCACTGAATGGTAGTGGTAGATTTACGCTTATAAGAAATTTCACTTACAGTCATGGAGACATAATCAATATCCTGAACTCACTACAAAAACCTTCATTAATGCTATATTTAAGAGCATTGGTTTATTTCAATCCAAATGTTTTTCCAACCTAATCTCTTTTATCATTTGAACTGGAAATTTTTCTGTGTAACAGAAGACTTTTTAATTAATTAGTTTTTGCAATATCTCTTTTAATAGAAATTTTTTATCGATACTGACCATTATAATTTTTAAAATATCAACAATTTTAAAATGATTTTAGTGAGTTGGTGTGCTAGTATTTTTTATTTAGACTGTTTGTAAAAACAAAAAAAATTAAATGAAAATTGTTCCTGAGGATAAGATATTTTCTGTCTTTTTGAAAAAAAACAACCAGCGTAGGCTGTACATAATAATATTTTTATTGATGAAACTTGTTAATATTTTTCCTTTGTAAGTAAAGTGAGTTGACTGCGTTGTGAATTGTAAATTTATATCATTATTAGTTATTTTTAAGGATTAGTTAATATTATGCTTAATAATTAAAAACACACTTTGATGTACTTTGATTATTCATATCAGCTGAAAACCATTTTATACAGTTTTGTACGCGTTACTAACTTTACACTCAACATTAGAGGAAGGGAGGAAGGGTCAAGTTTGTTACGATGGATACATGTTATTGTGAGAAATTCATCGTTTAAAACGAACGTAGGGAAGGTGGTTACTTCAACAACAGAAGTAACTTGAAAGTTGCAGGACGAAATTGATGTTGACTAAGAAGGCAATGATTACTCAAGTAGTTAAATAAAATATAACTGCCTGATACATTTCTCCTTTTTAGTTCCCTGATGTAATTTTAAAAATGTGAAGTCTTCAAATTGTATGCACACCGTTGACATCTTGTAAACTATAAGAGCATCATGGAAGGATATATTAGTGAAGTAATGCATGATAATGAAACAGTTAACATTTCGTTTAGCATTAAAAAAATTTTCTAAATTATTGATTATTCTTTGTACTTTAATAACCTATGATGTGCTGGAATAATCATAAATAAAGGATATAGAAAGTGCTTATTTGCAGTTGGTAGCTGATTTACTGTAACAGCTTATCAACAACGAAAATATAATTTTAAAATAAATCACTTGTTCGAAATATCTGAAACACATGTGAATACTTGTCCGTTAGACAGCTTTTCGCTAAAATCTGCTGTGTAAAGTCATGATCTGTTTGGGTTTGGTCTGTAATTATTCATATATTTATTTATTTATTTATTTATTCCAAAGGGTAAGCCGAATACATTGAAAGAAGTATACAAAGAACATGATAGGGCAATAACAACAACAATAAATACGTAACAACACCATAGTAACTTAGTAATAATTATTATTATTATATTGATAACAAGATGGCAATGATAACAACAACAACAGTATAACTTTAAAACATCAGGACAATTGAAAAAATATCTAATCGAAACTGCCATGGCCAAGAACAGTGGTAACCTTCCTTTTGAAGCTGGACTTGATATCTGCAAAGAAATCATCGACCACATAGTACAAATAGATGGAGCATAGGCCCGCGCGCGATGAAGCAAGAGATCGATCTTAGTCGGTGACTAGATGGCGGAACAAATTACGTTAAAGCTTAAAAATAGGGTATCAAATTAAAGGTCTGAATCTCAAAATCGCTATGGTACCAATTATAAACTGTTTAGAGGCAGTTTACTCGTCGTAAAATTCGATAACCTAGAAGCTTGTCCTGACATTTTTTAAGAGAAGCTGCCGCCGCGGAATGCAACTGTAACGTTCCTATGATGCGTAAACTGCTTCTAAACCATTTATAATTGGTACCATTTATTTTTTTTATGCTTCTAACCATTTATAAGAAGACCAAAAAGATGTAGAATTATTTCATAACTATAACACTAGGTGGAAAAGTACCACTGTGCATAAAAACCATCGCCTTCAACTATTCAAACAAGAAACATCATATATTGGTAATTATTTCTATAGGAATCTACCTGCCACAATAAAAAGTGAAAAGAACAAAGCTAAGTTCATCAGGAAGCTTAAATTGTATTTACTTAGTCTGGCTCCTTACAGTATTGAGGAATTTCTGGCTGCTAGAATGACATAATCGATGTATATATTAGTTATGAATAAGAATATATTTTTAATTTATTTTATAGTTGTTAGCATATGTTATTTTTAATGAAATGACTTTGCTTTATATTGACACTATTCATGCACAAACCTGTATAATTTTGAATAAAGACATATTTGAATTGAATTGAATTTAACCATAGTAATTGTGAGGTTCAGACCTTTAATTTGATACCACATTTGTATTTTTGCAGTCGACTACATTTTTGTAAACAGCAGTTTAGGATTGATTTTGTTTTTATGCAGGCACCGCATGGATAATCTCTCCCACAATAACTAAGTTATCGACCAAACTACGGCAGCTAATTTTTTCAAAAATATGATTACAAAATTAAACTCTTTAGCAACAATTTCCATAATTTTTATTTTACCTGACCAAAAAATAAAAAATGTAGCAGCCGACTACTTTTTACATGTCATGTTTAAAAGTTCAATAAAAACTTATGACTTTTTATCAATAGAACAAAAATTATTTTGGTAATATGATTGATACTATTACTGTTCAAATCTAAAGGACTTTTCACATGCTAAATGTCAACATTAAGCCTCAATGCTAAATAGTATAAAATACGAGTTATTTAAAACATGAGCACTGTCGGATTACGCGGTTTTAGGCGTCGTTTTCTGTTTCTATACCGAAAGAATCTGGCGGCCCCTGCTTCATTTGCTGCTATGCTATTAAGATAGGGATGCTCTGTCTATTTTTGTACTATGTGGTCGATGAAAGAAATCAACATCGGGAGAAATTAGGCTACCCAGACGCTGCAGTCGTATAAGGCTACTATTGTATTCGTAGTTTGAGCCAGTGTGGCACTTTCCAAATAGTTCATTGGATCGTGTGCCAGAGGGACAGCGGAAATTTTTTTTTGAAAAATCTCTGGGGAGTTGATGAATCCGTATAACAGTTTGTGAAAAAACATGAGAGCCTGGGTATTTCATATATTTCTCTATATATGTGTATACAGTAGTAAATTTCTGTTTAATTCAGAGTTTCAAAAGTTTGATTAATTTTCGTTTGAGCTGTAAACGTTACAAGAGCCCAGAGGTAAAGCGCCGGCGCCGCTGGGCTTCCCGTTTCAAACGTCACTGGTTCGATCCCAGCGGTCCTGTTCCAACATGAGCGGTCACCTCTGACTGGCCTATGTGAATTTTACCGCTACGGTATCTCGTTGCCTTTAGATCGCCGCACAGGTTTATTGGCCCATGGCGATGGGCAGTTGAAAAAAAAAAAAAATAAATAAGGTGTATAGATGAATAGTATTAAAAAATTTTATATTTATCAAAGATACAAGATAAAGTACATCATAAGTAATTACCATGTATAAAAATAAATTTTGTTCGATTATAAATACATTTTATCAGGATAGTATTACGTTTGTGGTACTTTGTAATTAGACTAAATACATCTTTCCAGTGTTTTATATGTTGGTATTCAAAATCGAATTGGAGGGATGTTTCTGAAAGTCATGAGTTTTATCGTATTTTTATCTAAGTACCTAGATTATACTTAACATTTATTGTAAATATTACCCAACTTCTACTCTTGTATCCTAACAAAATTACAAGTAATGGGCAAATTTTGTTTGGGAAAAAAGTTTGTTGAGCACAGCGAACGAGCTTTGTAGTATATTTTCAAATGCTTACTGCCACTTTTCTTGTTCCACTATTTCGCCCTACTTTGCCAATTTACCCTTATTTGTATCTCTTATGTTTTCAGGATTTCCCTGGCTTGCGTAAAAATTTAGCAAACTGTATATAGCATCAATGTTTAATGTAAATCATTAAACTTGTAAATGAATAACGACTTTTGAATGAGCTTGTATTTTCGACATACTGTAAAAAATCCCTAGTTAGTTTGAAAAAAAAACTACTCAGACCAAATATAGCTTCTATAAAAAGCATAGATCATTTACACAATTGCAGTTCTATAACTTGATAAACCATAGAATAACCACATAGTTAATAAACGTATGTTAAAAAGCGTAATTTGATCGTGCAGAACAACTTAAAGGGTTACTCAGATGAATTGGTTGAATATCTGTAACTGCTGGATGGTAAAGTTATAACGTCGCTGAACAACAAATGAAATTGATATTGTAGATGACTAACTTTTTTAGCATTTATTTCATTAGTCTAATCAATCTGTCCCTAAAAGAGTCCCTAAAGACTACTACCATTTCTAACAGCCTCCAGCCAAAAGTTCCCACCCCTACCTCTCTTTCTTGCTTGCCTCCCTACAGCCCCTAAGTTAAGAAATGTAATGTATTAGGAAAATTACTATATCTCAGCGTGTATTTGGCATATCCCTTATATATTGTTTTTTCTAAATTCCTAAGAAAGGTCTCTAAATATAATGTTACGTAGTGGTATACGATTAATTTACTCCTCCTATGAGTAGTTTCCTGTTTAAATTGACAAAAAACACATTTCCAAAATGTTCTTCCTCATATAGTCCATGTCCTTAAGTATTTCGCATTATAATAAATGTTTTTGTCACATTAAATCGCACTAAATCTTTTTGTGTGCTTAAAAGCTTCAAAATTATAAAGGACTTGACTTACTTTTCCCATACAGTGTCCTGATAATATTAGTTAAAACGCATTATACATCATACTACACAGAAATATATATTTTCTGTGCCTTAATCATGGCTGGAAAGCTTATTTGTTACTTCAGAGGAATATAGTAGCAGCACTGGGGACAGTAGAAAATGTTTGTTTGTTTATTAAAGGCTAAGTTTAAAGAATTGAAAAACGTAATACGTTATGATTAAAAAATATTTTTCCCTGAGTAGTATGATTTACGGTGTCGTACTCACTTTTAAATTCTTTATCGGTTATCCAAAAATCTATAATTAAAGCCGCTTTCAATAAACATAGACGCTATCCTACAAGTCAGTTATTCCGTGAGACAAAATTGCTTTCGATTAGACAGTTATATATCAAAACTTTGTTGATTTATACTTATACTCATAGAGAAAACATCATCACTCCTGTAGTTCACAACTACAGAACAAGACACTCAGTGAATGTAGGTGCGCAAGTACCTAGGGCGGTAAAATCCATTTGTTATTCAAATTCATACTTCATAGCGAACTTTGTCTATAGAAACATACCACCTGCCATTAGAAACCTTTAGGTCTCTACTACAATTTTTAAAAGGGCTGTCTCTGATTGGTTGTTGGAGATCGGTCCTGAACATGCCGAGACCCTCATCCGCTCTGAGTACAACGCCTGACCACTCTACCGACAGTTCACATTACGAGCATCGCCAACATACCACTCCTTTACTACTACTTGTCGCCTATGCCTCAAATATAATCGTGCATCGGTAAAAAAAAAATGTTTGTTATTTTATTTGTTTTTTTCTTTATTTTTTATTTTTTGAACGTGAAATTTTTTATTATATATTTTTATTTTTTTGCAGCAAACGTCTCTTTTTATGTTGTTTGTTTGTAGTTAATAATAAAAAAAAGTTTTAGTTTCCATCTAAGGATTTCCTATTTTTTTTCTAACTATAAGAATGTATTTTTATTATCTAGGTACTATAAATTACAGATAAGAACTCATTCCCGCGCACAGGCCGGTTGCCGGTTATTCCAGTTATAGTTGCCGGTTGAGTTATTCCAAATGCCAATTTCTTTTGTAAAATGTAATATTTTATTGTATTTCTTGGAAATAAACTGATTTTATTTCATTTCATTTTACTCACACGCCCAGTAAGTTTTACCGGGCTAATAACGTAATATACTACTACAACGCATGCCGCGACCGCACGCTAGGCCCGCCGAAGTTTATTCAACCTGGGGTTTAAGTGGTAAGAATAGGGACAAAGATGCATTTTTTACCATCGCATTTACTCCTACCATATAGACAAGCTTATAGTCAAAAGTCTCCACCCCTACCCTCTGTCGTCGAAGTGACGAATAAGTTAATTATAAATTATTGAGACCGTGTTATAGTTTCAAGTTTTTTAATTCATTTACACCAGTTTTCACTACATTTCATAACAAAACATAATAAAATAATTTCTTAGCAACCAATAAATCCAACCATCAGCTGTTGTGTTATATACAGTTTACTAGAACATCTTGCCTTTGGCAACACTCCCGCAGGAAAGAAGCTGTACCAATGGGTTAAATTCTTCTTAGTTTGTTTCATTTACTTCCATCGGATATAGTAAATTGATCGGCCTTGAAATGCAGTTACCATTTCCTAGTTTTACTTTTGCGGTTCTTACGTTTCCATCATTACTTTTTACTAAGTCATATATTTTTCCCAGTCTCCACATTCCCCTGGGAAAGTCACCACTGACATGCACTATGTCTCCAACGGAAGGAAACCTTTTTGCTAAGATTTTACTTTGTTTTATGTTGGTTTGAGTTCTTTCTCTCAAACTTAGGAGGTAGTTATCCTTCCACATTTTCCAAAAGTTACTCAAAGTATTGTTTCCTTTTCTCCACATATCTAGAAGACGTATCTTGGTTCCACGTATCGTTTGAGGAATGGAGACTAAGTTTTGGTCTTCTGCGTAGGAATTACTATTCATGAAACCATTCATCCCATGGAAGTTGAGAAAGTGACCGGGAGTGATGATGTTGTCATTCAAGCTGTCATCGTTAGAGGAAACGTACACTAAGGGCCGAGAGTTAATTACTGCTTCAATCTCAACCATGACTGTATCAAGTTGAGATTTAGTCAAAGTTAGTGTACCAAGACTTTTCCTGAGGCATCTCTTGACGAGAGATATTAATCTCTCATAAAACCCACCCATCCAGGGAGCAAGTTCTGGGATGAAAGTAAACTTTATGTTGTTTTCTTTTGTATAGGATAACACTTCGCTGGTTTCATGGGGATTAAGTTTAAGATTTCCCAAAAATGAAGCTGTTGTTTTGAATTGAGTGGCATTGTCAAGGTAAATTTTCATCGGTTTACCTCTTCTTCCAATAAATCTTCTAAGGCATGTAAAAATTCTTCTGAAGTCAAGTCGTTGACAACCTTCAAGTGAACAGCTCTTGTGACCAGACACGTAAATATGCAACCATACACTTTTGAAATTAGTTTTTTGGAGCCCTGAAACGATTTTACGTAGAGAGGTCCAAAGTAGTCTAATCCAGTATTTTGAAAGGGTACGCTTTCCGTAATTCGTTCCGCAGGTAGAGGAGGCATTTGAGGTAGTCTATAAGGGCCACCCTCATACTTCCTACAGGCCAAACACTTTTGTATAACTTTATACACTTCTGATCTTCCATGGATTATCCAGTAAATTTTTCGCAGTTCTGATAGGGTGTGTTGGACTCCTACAAGATAAAGTTTGCAGTGACACTCTTGTATAACCAGGTGAGTAAAGGCATTATTTTCTGGTGGAAGTGTCGGGAATTTACAATTTTCATCGATGTCCGCATTTGACAATCTTCCTTTACACCTGATCAATCCGTTCATATCAATGAATAACCCAAGTTGACTCTTTAGTTTATCCTGCTTTCCTTCTTTCAAGTTTCGTAGAGTTTCTTCAAAGTTTTTTCTTTGGACATGTTTTATCCAGGTTAAACGGGCTTCTTTGAGTTCTTCAGATGCAGGTACTTTAATTTCCTCTCGTAAACATCTTTTGCTCGCGTCAATGAATCTTTTGCAGTATACAGTAGTCCATAAAAGTTTTTTGACTGAAGAAAATCTATTCAAGTCAATAGTATATGGAGAATCTTCATAGTTGTTGTTAGACTTCGTTGTTATGGCTACAATTTCTTCGTCATACTTTATAACTTCTAGGTCATCCTTGAGAGTTTCATCTACATTCGACGACCAACTTGGCCACATATATTCGTTACAAGTCAACCATTGTGGACCTGACCACCACTCTTTGCAGTCTTTTAACTCATGGACCAATTTTCCTCGAGTTGCCATATCGGCTGGATTCTCTTCTGTTGGAACGTATTTAAATTGAGTGTTATGGTTTGCCTTTATTTCTGTTACTCTTCTTTCGACAAATTTTGGAAGTAGCTTTGAGGAACCAAGCCAATGTAAGACACATTGTGAATCAGTCCAAAGTATTCTTTTAGTTACTGAAATGTCTAAAGAAGTTTCCACAAAGTTTAAGGCTCTTATCCCTATCAAAACACCCAAAAGTTCAAGTCGAGGTAAGGTAATATTTTTCTTTGCTTTCGGTGTCAAATGACTCTTACAAAACATCAAAGTTGATTTGACTGCCTCCATATACTCTAGTTTAAGATAGATTGTGCATGAGTAAACATCTTTAGAAGCATCAGTAAAACAATGAAGTTCTGCATTTCCTACTTTCAAGCCTACATATCTGGGAATAGAAATTTTAGTTATTTCTATCAGCTCAGTTAAGATACTCTTCCACTCATTACATTTCTGTTCGTCTAATAATTCGTCCCAGTCTAAATTTTCATCCCAAAGCTGTTTGAGAAATAGTTTAGGTCTTAGAGTTATTGGGGATATTAATCCTAATGGATCAAATACAGACGAAATAATCCTAAGAACTTGTCTTTTGGAAATTAAATCATCTTTATTGCAGTTAATAGGTTTTATATGAAGGCTATCAATCTTTGTATTCCATTTCAAACCAAGCAAATTTACATTTGTTTCACTTTCAGTCGTTGCTTTATCTTTTGGTATTTTTGACATCAGCTGTTTAGAATTTGAACACCAACACCTGAGATTCATATTAATATCAGAAAATAAACTTGAGGCTGTTTTAAAGAGTAACGTTGCTTCTTCCTCTGTGTCACAACCCGTAACCATATTGTCGACATAAAAAGACGATTTCAGCTTAGCAGTAAGATTATCACATTCAGAATGTGATAAGTGGTGCATAATCGTAGCACTAAGTAGAAATGGACTAGATATTACCCCGAATGGGACCCTACAAAACCTATAAATTTCAATGTTATCTTTAGTAGCTGCTGAAAATGGATCTTTCAGCCACAAAAATCTAGTTACATCCCTATCTGGGTTTTGTAAACTTATTTGTAGGAACGCCTTCTCTATATCCGCTGTGAGTCCGACAGCATTAATTCGAAACCTAAGTAACAAGCTGCACAAGTTTTCCAAAATGACTGGTCCACGGTAAAGACAGTCATTTAGACTATTATTACTCATCCTAGTTTTGGATGAAGCATCGTACACTATTCTTAGTTTGGTGGAGTTGTGTGTTACATTTATTACTGGATGATGAGGTATGTAGTGAATAACGTTCTCTAAATTTTCGCTGGTACAGTCACGTACACGTTCAACGATGCCAGCGTCAAGTTGGTTTTGAATTACCATGTCATACTCGTTGAGAAGATTCGGTTTACTCGAAAGCCTATCTGTCAACGATTTCAAGCGTCCAAGAGATAGATTGTAGTTATTCGGCAGATTTGGTGGATACTCTTTCCAAGGCCATGAAACAGAATATCTCCCGTTTTCAAACTTGACTGATTCGTTAAACTTACCAAGTGCAATATCGTCATCTTTAACGTATGGATCATCACGAATACCAATAGTTTCCAAACGCCATAGGTTTTTAATATCATCATGTTCACAAATATTTGTGTCAGGCATTAAAAAGTTTGATGACCTTGGAAATAAGTTTGTTGGTTTCAGTAAAGTTAAAAATGATGATTCATACAGTGGTAACTGAAGGCTATTTGTACTATTTCTACCACTGATAATCCACCCCAGTTTTGTATCAACTAGGTACAAACCTGGTGAAAGTTTCATCGTGTCACCTGGTCACGATATCGAAATAATAATCGTTCCCGATTAACAGGTCGATTTCAGTAGAAATCAATTGTCCGTCAGCTAATTTTAAGTTTGGAAAACATGATTTTATTTCATCAATATTTATTGTGTGTGAAGAAGGTACCTTTCCAGTGATATGAGGGACTACGTTTGCTTCGATCTTTAATCGATCATTGTCAGCCAATAGTAAATCAACACTTACCATTTTGGTTTCAATCGTTTTAGACTCATGGTTCCCAAAAGTAAAGAGAGAAAGTATTTGTTTACCTTTTCCTTTTAAACCTAATTTTGAGGCAATCCCCTTGGATATATATGATCTTTGACTCCCAGTATCCAGAAGAACCCCACAACTTATTTCTTGGTTAGATTCTGTGTTTCGTAACTTAATTATTGCAGTTTGTAAAACAACATTCTCAGATAGTGAAACCAACGCAGTTTCTTCATTCAATTGTTTAGAGTGAGAGTTAACCTGTTCAGATGAATTAGAGTAGATAGTTTTGTACTTGGGAAACGATTTATTAAGAGTGATTGATTGGTTGTCCCCCCTTTTGGAATAAGTTGATGTATTAGATAGTTAATCTGAAGGAAACTGTTTGTTACATAAACTCCTATGGTGGTTACCCCGTTGTTTGCAGTAAACACACAATTTATCTGATTTACAATCTTTAACCGTGTGACCTTTTTTTAAACATACAAAACACATATCTTTGATTGCGTTCTTCCGTTCATCGGTTGTCCTGTATTTTGGGCATTGGTCATTCCAATGGCCGCCCTTACAGAAGATGCAAGTAGGTGTCTTACCCTCATACGATGGTAGAACTTGCGTTGTAGAAGGGTTGACTCTTTTGGAAGGTTGTAGTAGATCATCCTGGATTTGGCTTGAAAATGTTTGGGTAAAGGATTTTGACGTACTTATGCCTAGTAAGAGTTCAGACTTTTCCCTAGCCTGGATTATATTCTTAACTATTTGACATAAAGTAACAACATAGAGAGTGTTATTAACATTTTGTTCTTCTACCTTGATAACTACTTCTAGAGGAAGCTTTCTCATTACAAGCGAGAAGAAAAAATTTGACGTTATATCTTCTCCCAAACTTTGTAAACATCTGATATGTTTTTCAATGGTATAAAACAAAATTCTTAGTTTGTAAGTCTCATTACTCTTTACGGGTGTTAAATCCATTAAAGCTTTATAGTGTGAATTAATAATGATTTGGTCATTCGCAAACTTATCCTTTAATATAGATATAGCAATTTCATAGTTCTCTGAGGTCAGAGAAAGACCTGCTACACAAAGTTTAGCTTCATTCAATAACTGTGCATTGAGATAATTAAATTTGTCAACTTTGGAAAGAGATTGGTTATTATGGACTGCTGCCTCAAACGAGTCCCAAAACTCTTGCCATCTAAGGACATCTCCCCCAAATGAAGGAAGAGTTAGTTTAGGTAATTTGATTGAAGTATAATTACCTGAGTTTGGTTGAACAGCGAAAGTTGAGTTACCTGACGTTGATTGTACAAGAATAGGACTAGTTCTGTCAGTTTCCAGTTGATTTTTATGAGAGTTAGTTTTAGGGTTAGCATTAGTTTCTTTTTCCAAAAATGTAATGCTGACTTTGAGTTTTTCACGTGTTTCTTCGTAATCCAACATCAGCGTCATGAAGTCCTCAGTTAGTCGATCATTTTCCTCTCTTTCTTCCTCTGATAGGTCTTCTAAAGCTTCAATGGCATTTCCTATATCTTCTACTCGTTTTCCATAGGTAATGAGTACTTGGAGAGTTGTCGTGAGTTTTTTAAGTGAAGTTGTAGTGTCATCTATCAACTGTATGGCTTCGGCAATTGTATTTTTTAGCCTCTTGGTAGTTTCCATATAATTGTTTCTAATTCGTCTTGTAGTCATCTTGTAGTGATTTACCTTTTATTTTAGGTGTTTAAGTTTAATCGCGCTCTGCTACCATGTCGTCGAAGTGACGAATAAGTTAATTATAAATTATTGAGACCGTGTTTTAGTTTTAAGTTTTTTAATTCATTTACACCAGTTTTCACTACATTTCATAACAAAACATAATAAAATAATTTCTTAGCAACCAATAAATCCAACCATCAGCTGTTGTGTTATATACAGTTTACTAGAACATCTTGCCTTTGGCAACACCCTCCTTGCTTCACCCGTACAGGCCCCCCCCCAATAATTTCCACGTCGAATAAATGCAGTATTATGCAAAAAATTGTTATATCTCAAAAACTGTTTGAGTTACCCCTTATAATTTGTTGATCCCTGATTCCTCCAAAAAACTCGAAAAGTAGGTAACATTGTGTTGAGTTACAGACTGATTGTCCACTTTTCCTGTTTGTTGGAAAACGATTTTTTTAGTTTCAAACTTATAATACTGGCCGTCCATAACAGATATGAACACTGCTAGTGATATGAGGACGAAAATCAATTTTCCCCTCTAACTCATAACCAAGAAACAACGTACAAATATTTTTACTTTTTAAAAATGCAGGTACTGTATTTTTAAACCCGCAGGTCCGGTTTTTGGAGTCCCCTGTATTTTAAAAAGGTAAAAAATAAGTTTACGTTGTTTCTTGGGTATGAGTTAGTGGAGAACTTTTTTGGTTCGTCCTTTTATCACATGCCGTTAGTCTACGATCTGTTTTGGACGGCTAAGAAGACTCACTCTGTATAAATACTCCGTGTCACAAAAAAATCTTATCAATTACAAACAATAATAAAACCCGTTTTTTCAAACGTAGTACGATGTATAAATTGTGAGGTCAAAGAAATTTGATATAATTAAAACTTATTCTGTTTACCTCAGGGTTTTTATTATATATCAGGGCGAGTTCCTCGCCATAGCCCAATTCACTTGTATGCTATTTATAATTCCCTAAAATGTATGGTTAGGGTCGCTGCTTCACCCAGAGACTGAGAATACGATGTTAAATGTTTAAGTTAAGGATATAAGTAATGACTGTGGATCAGCAGTTATTTTAAAATAACGTTTAAATAAACATTTCGTTATACTGCTTCAAAAACAGATGTTTTTAATGCATGTTTTCCGGATCTAAATACACTCTTTTTATTCCTAGGAATTAAAAGCTGATGTACTCGATACCAGCTGACTCTTTATAGTCCTAGGACTATAAAAGTCAAAAAGTGCCGAGTACGTCGTAATAATCGAACCATATTCATTCGATTACAAATAATCGAAACATTCATCGTTATTATCGAAACATTCATTGTTGTAAGTTTAATCAATTTGTGAAACTCGCTCATTTCACCAATCGATTATTACATGCGTTCGATACGTCGATAGATGTTCATTGTTGTCAGTCTACCCTAACACAAATGAGTCAGACAATCAGCTGATTGCTTCAAATAGCAAGAACAAGACGGTGGCATCTTTTGAAGGCATCTTTAAAGGTAAACAAGCTGTAACATTTTGGTTTTCTTAAGTAGTTTACGTATTGTATTGAGCAATATAACGAAAAATATAGTTCATCACACGGACCTAAAGCTGCTTTTCGTTACTTGGTCATTTTTCAACCTCGGCTTACAGCCTCGGTTGTAAAACTTGACCTTGTACGAAAAGCGTCACTTTAGGTCCTTGTAATGAAATATACTATTATGAGTTCAGTTTTCACATGGTCACCTACATCATTGGCTACTGCAATGTTTCCGAACCTAGGCTATCAAGATTTGAGCACTGTATTATCATATTTAGATTTGTAGTTTGTTTATTATGTAGACTTAGGTTAAGAATTCTTATTAGCTCAAAATAATTAATTTCATATAAATTTCAATTTGTTGAAAATTCTAATAAGCGTAGAAAATGTAATGTCTTTTACTTTCTGTTGAGGTTAGGTAATCCGAACCATCAACAGAAACCCTCTTCTGTATGTTATTGTCTATCCAGCCTTAGCATCAATTTAGATGCAACAGCAATTGCTGGATGTGTTCAGTGTGAATCAAGGCCGCAGCATCAGTTAAGATGCAAGAGCAAGTGCCTTGGTCTGTGCTTGTACAGTGAGTGCCACTACTTGTGTGTTTAATTCGACCGCAGCATCAATTGAGATGCAAAAGCAAGTGCCAAAAGCGTAGTGTTAAGGAAGTCACGCTGACGGCCAGTCAGGGCTAAGCAACCTTCGTGGGTAAGTAAATGTAAGTGTTACGAAGTGTGTGTTTAGTTCGGCCGCAGCATCAATTAAGATGCAAGTGCTGAAAGCGTAGCGTTAAGGAAGCCGCGCCGACGACGGACAGTCAGGGCTAAGCAACCTTCGTGAGATAGTGTATTATCTAAATTCTGTTTACTCACCAAAATTCGCCAACCTTTGAAAATCTGAAATTATTACGTAAGAAATAAGGAGAATGGGAAAAAGACAGATTAATCTTTTTTTTCTGATTGTGAAATATAATAAATAAAATGCTCTTTACTTAGCTATAAGCCTTAAGCAACTTTTACTGATACAAAATTAATCAAATACAAATATTACATTGAAAATTAATCGGAATATGGGGGAATCTGTCTCTATCGCTCCTTAAATAATCAAAACAAATATTAAACTGAAAATTAGTTTGGGACACGGGGACCTCTGCCTTTACCGTTCCGCAAATTCCTATCCCTTTATGGGAGATGCAATTGCAGACCTCTCAGAGAGAGTGCAGCATCAGCCCGTGAGACGAAATCTGTCTAAAGTGGAGCTTGACTTGGACAGGCTACAGGAGCTTGGCTTAAGTAGCACCAATCAGCTGGGGATGGTCACATGACATGTCCACCGGCAGAGTCGCTACAATATTCCACTATGACAGTGATACCAAAATTTCACATTTTAAATAGAAATGTAAATATCCCTTACAACTACTTTTACAATTAATCATTGTCATTCATTTTTAAATATGGATTATTCTAACTTAAAACTAATAAATATTAATTATTTTAGAATAGAAGCAAAGTATTTACAAATAAAGAACGCAAGTACGGTCTGCGATGTAATTTACAATGACAATAATCGGATTACCTACTCAACAGAAAGTGAAAGACATTAAATTTTCTATGCTAATTACAATTGTCAAAAAATTAAAATGGATATGGAAATAATTATTTTGATCAGACAATAAAAAAATCTTAACTTAAGTCTACATAATAAACAAATTACAAATCAAAATATGATGATACAGTGCTCAAATCTTGATAGTCTAGGTTAGCTATAGTTCGGAAACATTGCAGTAGCCAATGATGTAGGTGACCATGTGAAAACTGAACTCATAAAGTTTAATTAAACGTTATTTTAAAATATCTGCTGATCCACAGTCATTACTTAGAGTCTTAACTTAAAAATTTAACCTAAAATAAACTACAGTAAATAATCGTGCATAACAGTCCAAAAACCTGACATTATTGGTGCCATGACATATCACCATGTGATTTTTTAAATTTTTAACTTTTCAGTTATAAATTACCAAAATTTAGTCCCATAAACTGAAAAATCTAATGACACGTCCATGGATTTTTGAGGCCAGTTTTTTTGGCCGTTATGCCCAATTCTTTATGATATTTTCCATTTATAAACAATACACTCTGTTTATAGATAACAACCTGAGTAACGATATTTTATCAGCGGGTATTTACTAATAACATTGGAGGAAACTTTATGGGGTTAGTTATCACGAGGCCACTTGCAAAATTTGCTATGATTGCCTAAATGGGTTTTATTAGTTTTTTAACTGATCGGTTTTTTGGGACACGGAGTATACATTAGGTTGAAATTAAGGAAAACACTGTTTCTCCTCATTAAACAGGAAAATATACATAGAATGAGCAAATAAACTGTATTGCAACACAGAGCATTATTTCTTTGAGCTTTTTAGGAAGAATCCGGAAAAAACAAAATATAATGGTTATTTTAAATAGTTTCTGAGGTGCAATCAGTCACACAAAATACCATATTTATCCCATTTTAAAAGATATTTTCCTATCTAAATCATGTATAACATATTATCTTGATTGTAAAAAAATAAGTAAAGTAAAATCATGTATTTGAATGTTGTCTACATAGTTAGCAACCCCTATCTTTTCCCCTTCTTGTTCTTACTTCTTCTTGAGAAAGACACCAATAAATATTGTTTTATTGTTGTTTCTTACATATAACCAGTACCTTTAAATATTAACATTTTTAAAATTCTTACGAATGGATTCACAGTATGTTTAAAAGAGCCCTTCATATACTAGTTAAACTTTACGGTTACCCAATTCATTGCGGTTTCCTTTAGCACGTTCTTAGGGTAATTAATTTTATATCTGTTTAGTATCTGTTTTAAAATTTATTGATAAACACATTTACAGCCAAACAGGTTTGAGCAGTCAAAAGCTTAGTTCAATAAAATGAAAAATTGTAAAGTTTATGGTCAACATGTTTAATATCTGTTGCCAAATCAATAAAAAATAACAATCGCTGCGTCAATAGGAGTTATTACAAACCTAATAATATTATCCGTTCCTTTACAGTAGCGTAACTTTCTAAGCCCTAAAATAATGCACTTGGATGTTATTAAATTACCTGGAAATTAGCTGTAAGGCTGTTATGACAATAAGCACGACACAAGTCAAAATTTTTTACTAATATTTAATAAATTTTAAATATTAGTAAATCTTATCTGGTGGTCATTTAAAGCGGCATTTATTTCTTTCGCAGACGATCTAAATAAAAGCTTCAATGTCGCTAATTTTGGAATGACGTCAAACTAAGCAGTGAATCAAAATCATACTTTTCCTGCATGAAAGGTCACGAGAGCCAGTGTTCCGGGGTGTTGTGAACGTTTTATCTATGTAAATTCTGCCTGAAAAAATAACAATCCAAATGTTTGTGTAAAACTCTTAACGATGCATTTGTTCAGTGATCTCATCACTTTCTAACTGTTAATCTATGATTATAAAATGCTTCAAGTTTATTACTTGCCCTTTCTAATTTGTTTGCTAACGAAACAGTAAATTCAAATGTTAAAAGTGATAGCAACTTTTTTTGGAAATGAAAGGAAGTGAAAAGTCAATCGTAACATTTTGATTAATGACTTGAAAATAATCAAATATAAATAATCAGACATATTACCTTTTTAATGTTGATAGTTATTACTGCGTTAGGCATATATTAAACAAATACATTATTGAATATTCTGTTTAAGAATACTAGTTTACTTGTACGTTTGTTGATGTTGAATAAATATTTCCTCCCTTTATATGCAACGAAATTTGGTTATGCTTTAAACTGATCTTAGATAATATATAATACGTAATATTTCGTAAGCCATTTTTACCAGGGTACATAGAATTCATCAATTATATGTTTCGTGGGGAAATGCACAGTTGTTTCAAAACCTACAATATCGCAAGATTATACGTTTTATTAAAATTATTTAGTTCAAGTTTAATGCATCAATGATAACTTAAAAAATTTATATTCTCAAAAGTTGCCAGCTAAGCAAACTTTAATAATTGATTTGAATGTAAACTGTAACAAACAAACCAATTCTTTACACTAATGCCTCTAATCATATGTATATTTTGATGTTGGTAAGGAAGAACAAAAACATTTTTTGTTCTCTAAAACATGGAATTAGTTTGGACAATATAGTTTTGTATTCAAGCTTAGTAAAAAAATTTTAAATAGGGTTTGGACAAAAATTTGAAAAATGTAGGAGATATTTAAGACATTGATTATTGTAGTAATATTGCAATATACGTGCAGTTTGTATAAAAATACAAAATGTAAAGGATTCATAATAAATAAAATATTTATGAATATATGCATTTTCGTGAAAATTTATGTATGTGTGAAGTATCATGCTTTGAGAAAAATTAGCCTAAATTACTCTTTTGCATGTACCTAAATGCCGTAAAAATTTGTGTGTTATGTTGTATAGAAACAGAGCTATAAGAAAGTCTCTCTTTATCCTTGTACTTATCTTATATAAAAGTACTTGATTAATTCATATTGCACTAAACATTACATATCAAGTTACTTTACGTTCAAAAATTCAAATTCAGTAGTTAATAAAAGTAATAATTAGAAGAACTATATTTATGCAGGCCTAACATTAAAACATTAATCACTATGCAGGTTTTCATAAAATGTATTTTCAAGAAGCACTAAGTAATCTTAGAAGCACTAAGTAATCCTACTTAAGCTGTCTTCGGCTTTAATCACGACGCTTCTAAAAAGCCTAATTAACATGATATTGATAGAATGGTAAAACCAAACTGTTTGGAAAAGAAACTGACGCTTAGCATACAATCCTTCAAGAACATAATGATTATACAAATGCTGTTACATTTAACTTAGAAAGGGTAAGTTTTTGTATCCCTAATGATAACGTTTTAGGTGCGATTCACAATACATTCACATTAATTTAAATTATATTCAAGATTAAACTATCTTACGTTTTGTAAAATTTTATAATGTATTAATACTTTTTAATGTTCTTTCATCAAACCTTGCTGAAGGAATCATAAAATATGAAAAAAGTATTTAACTTGTAGAGTCATATACATCACAGCAAAAAGGACGTTATTGCCTGAAATAAACCAGACAAGCAAATAAGGTTAAAGTAAAGGTGGGCTCTCAACCATCTCGACGAAGGAGCCGCCAACTGTGTAATTTACGCAGCTCTAAATCTCTCCGCTTGACGATGGCTGAGCACGCTTCCCGAACCAAACGTTAACAGGGTCCGTTATAACTATACCTTTCCGTTACCTTGTATTTTTATTACTGATTAAAGTAGTGGTTTTCATCGAAAGAACAAAAAGCCTTTTTCCTCCATGTATTGAACAACCTTTATTTTTCATGACATTTTGTAAATAAACTTTTATAAGTTGCGTTTTTTTCTTAATTTATTGTTTTAGGTTAAGTAAATACTTTTATATTTCTGTATTTAACGAACTAAACTTAAAATATTTTAAGCAACACCTTCAGCATATCCGAAAATATTTAAAAATATTAAAATATTAAAAAAATAAAATATTCTGACTGAGAAAATATATTAGGTTATTTTATTTAAAAGTCGGTTGTAAATTTCTTAGGTGTGCTAACCTCGTACATCAAAACATGAGAGTAGAAAAGTGTAAATTTATGGGCAAGAACGGAAGTTCTTCTGTTAGACGAGCAGATACCTGCGACTTCGCCCGCTGAAATAATAATAAATGTTTATTTTAATTATACCTTAGTTTTATGTAAGACATCTCACAAATTACCAAATGGAATAATTGATTTTAATCATATGTTATATTTTTATTCATAAGTTTTAAGCGTTTAATTATATTAGTAAGGCTCCAGGCAGTGACTCCAACCGAAGTTGAAATGAAAAGGTGAAAAGTTTCCTCTGAAGATTTTCAGTTTCCCATAAGACGAACATAATCCATAAATTGGCTACAACTTTCTAACAATCTAATATTTTATTAACTAAAATATTCTACTTATTTTTATTAAACATAACCTTGATTTTCTGTTAGTGTTTTATTAAAAAATTAAACTACCATTCCAATAGTTTGAGCTCACAGGCGGGTAAGAAAAAAAAAAGAAAATTAATGTAATTACCAACAATTAAGGAAATCGAAATCCCCTAAGCATTTCTAAAACGTATAGAAAACCGGATCACTCAAGTGCTAGAGGCGAAAATGGAGGTAGAAATAGTCCTTTTTTAAACTGTTTACTTTAGCCAATCAAACCCTCCTAACACTTTTGATTTTGAAAAACCTCGCTAGTAGAAAAAAAATTCTAGTGGACGCTTCATACTAAATGGAATGTCCAGGCAGGATTTCAAAATATTCCAGTTTGATATTTCAGGCACGAATAGTCTTCAAAATGTGATATTCGACAAATAAACAGTAGTTGGTAATAATAGCTTTGTATAGTTTATTCTTCTAGTAGATTGAATTGTATATATTTTTGTCTCTTTAAAATATCCCAAAGACCTTCCACTCATATTTTTCATCTTAAGCTTTCACAAGTGAAAAGGCCGCCATTTTGAATTTTATAATGTAACCTATTTTAGGAATCTAAAATAAAACATTTTCAAATCCTTTCTCAGAACGCATATGTGTATTAAAGTATGCCAGCCTGTAAAGAGTATTTGTGCCAAGTGTTATGTAGCCCAAAGTCCTATGGTTTTTTTAAAAAATAAGCTTTGAAAACAAAAAAATTACCACCGTTTTTAATTTTATAATACACCCCATAAAGAGTATATGTGCCAATTTTCATTTTAGCGCAAAGCCTTACAGTTTTTCAGATGATGAGCTTTTAAAATAAAAATAAGCCATTTTGAATTTTATTATAGATTCGATTTTGGTTTTTTTTGGAAATATTTTAAAGTCCTCTCATAGTACGCGTCTAGAGTCTTTAAAGAATATTTGTGTCAAGTTTCATGGCCCAAAGCCTAATTAATTGTTTTTGATAAATTGTGGTCAGTAAAAGAGTGAGTGAGTGAGTCGGTCAGTTGCCCGTTTTGGGTTTTTATATATAGCTAAGTTATATAAGTAGATTGGGTATGTATTGTGTACTATTAATGTATTAAATGGGTTATGTTAAAAAAATTAAGTTAAATTATTCAAATATTATTTCCAGTATCATATTGTCATCTCATCGTTTTTACCATCTGGTATGGGAAAAGATGAGATGAAATATGATAGAACTAAAGCCCCAAAATTGAATTTTTTGAAGTTTTTAGCTACCTGCTTCCCTTGGAATTGAATTTTCTTTTGTAATCTGAGATAGGAGTTTTAATAAATATTTTTTAGTATGTATTTTTTTATCATTTGGCTCATTGGCCAGATAAATAAGTAAAATATAAGCTAAGATTAGTTAAACTAACATACTTTCTAGAATGATAAGCATGAATTATTTAACCTTTTGGGGTTATTTTGCAACAACTATAATCAGTTTTCCATAATCTATACTTATTTAATACGCGAGCAGTTTTTTTGTTACAAAGACTCCTCCTAAACTACTGAACCGATTTTCATGTTTTTGGTGTCATTGGAAAGAGCTTGGCATGAAGTTTTGCAGGAAATAAAATTTAAAAAGCTTTGACTAAAGGAAAGAGCCCTAGACGCCCTTAAAGTTTCATATAATATTAGCCCATAAGATTTAACATGGGAATAGAAATTTCAAATAAAGCAGCTGATTGGAGCAAACAAAGTTTTTCAGCAAAGCCGTATGTTGTTAATGGAATTGAAACCATTGCATGTAGAGCTGGAGGAATTATTTCAGTTGATGGAAGATGTAAATAAATAAACTATTATCCTAATACATACTTAAGGTCAGAATTCAGTTTTAAAAACATTTATTTTGAATCACATGTGTGAAGATCTTAATATTTAAATATGTTTATACTCCAAATAAAAAAATTAAAAAAATTCTTAAGTATAAATTCTATCAATATAAATAGAAATTAAAGAATAAGAAGCAGACTAAACATTCATTATGAGTATAAATTTATTGAACCATTTTAGTTCGGTTTAAGACTAAGACAGGTCGTACGCTACTTAGGGCCGCTTTCCCCAATTAATTAAGGTTTAAAGTAAACGTGAATTTAATTTAAACCATATGAATATTCTAATTTTTAAATTATAAACCATATTATCAGGGAAATTCAAATGTTACTAAACTTAAGTTTCAGAAGTTCAAATAAAACTAGATTTGGGGAAAGCAGCTCTTAGTAACATATACCCTACTGAATTTCAGAAAGTTTTACAAAAATACATTTAAAACCGAATAATACATTTTTTACCCATTTAAGAACATTAGTGTTGTCTAAACAAATTTGCAGTCGATTTTCAAATATCAATTTGTTTTGGTTAATTTTCTTTCATATGGTGCTTGGGGTATTTCAAAAATAATTAATTTATGTGTATTTCATCTTGATGAACTTGGTTGAGTATACGCTTCAATTGGAGTTTATGGTGAATGATAATGTGAAGCGTTTGTGAGCAATTATTTACAATTATCCTAAAGAAATTTACATGAAAATGTAAATTAATTTAGTTCAACTATGAAATGCTAACCTTGAATGATGTAAACATGTAAATAATATAATTTTAACAATTCTTTTTGTGTTTAGTGATGTTCTATAGTAAAAAGAACCCAGTTTCCAGTAATTCCTGTTTAGGTAACTAGCTATAGGTATAGGTCAGGGTCAGTCCATTACATATGGACTACTGTATATGTTGCGGCAGGTCAAGCCAACTCCTTTGAGGTGCTCATGATATTCGTAGAAAACACTAAAGAAACATGGACACCTCTTTAAATATGAATGAGTATTCACAAGAAATTTAATTAAAAAAGCTTTTGTAAAAAATTTCAGTAAAACACGAAATTCAACCATAAAATTAATAAAAAAAGTTCTAGAATACAATACCATGATTATTTTTATGTTGAAATCAATACATAACAATTGCTCGATTTCGAGCAACAGGTTTACTAGTTATTATTTATTAGGCTAAATGTGTTTTAAGTTCCAAACATGACTATCTGTTATTAAAAAATTGTGATTCCCTTAATCATACCTGTTGCATTATTGGTGAAACTAGTATTTAGAACTCATCAAACATGTTAATTATTGCAACAGTATGCCCGATATAGCCATGATTGTGTTGTCTAATGTAATATGTTGATTGTTGCAGATGCCAACCCACAATCATCAACTGATGCTTTGTTTGCACGCAATCACAACCGTAGCTGTGATCATAGCTGCTCAACTCTCATTCAGAGGTATTTATTTATAATATTTGCAGTACTTAAAATGTTTCATGCTATGCAAGAATCGTATACACATAGAAATAAAATTGTATCAAATTAAGATTTAAAAAAATAAATTTAAGGAAAAATTGTTACTTATGCATAGCCGTTAAACTTAAAAAGGCCACATTATGATATCTCTGATGACAAGGAATCAGCTTGCGATTCAATTTTCAAACAGTTATGAATAAATTGGTTTCAATAAAACTCTTTAAACCAAAAATTGTTGATACACGTAAAGGCAATCTTTGATAACATGTTTACAGCTTCCGCCGGTACTCACGATGAAGTGATTCCGTTTCCCAAATATCTTACTTGTTTATACAGTATAAAGCTTTTACTTAATATAAAATGTTTAAGTTTCAATTCGCAATAAATAAAAATCATATTTTAAAAACGGTAATTGAAATGATCAAACATAATCAAACCCGAGTGAAATCCTGGGTGAGGAACTATGATTCCTCATGATAATTACTTAATTGTTCTTAAAGTTTAAACTTTTTATATAATTAAATCAAATCATCAAGCCCATAGTAGTTTAATTTATGTGAAGGTTTTATTTATTTTATAAATAAATAAAGTGGCTAAGCAGTGTTAATACTTGTTTACGGTTATAAGTTATTACAATGATGTTTAAAAGGCGTTTCAATACCTTATTAACACATACCAATTCGGTCACATAAAACACTCTATGTTAAAAAAAATTTTTACATAACATTATCAGGTTACTTTTAGGTTGTAAATACAAATTCGTTAAAGCTTATTTTTCACAGAAACGCTTTGCAGTTTTATTTTCTAACAATATTATTCGCGCAGTAAAGTATGAAACCGGCATGGAATTACACATTTTATTGGCTATTTAATCTGTAGTGAAATAATGCATGTTTGAGAAATATTTTTACGGAAAATTAAACACATTACGCTATAAAGTGGTAATTTTTAATTGTAATCCGATGGTTTATTAGCTGAAGAACGGTAATACATAAATAATCTCCAAACCACATTTTACAATTAATAGCTCTTGAACACACTCCCTCTTGTTATTATTTTTTTCTAGTTTTTGATTTTTTTTAAATGTAATCCAAACTTCATGCATATCAAAACAACTTAAAATCAGATTTGAAGTTCATTTTTTGACATTTTATCATCTATTTGATGGGTAAAGTTTGGCAATGTTAGTACTTTATTTCTTTCTTTCTTATTATTTAATCAAATTTAAATTAAAGTTATATATTTGTTTTTAATTAAATAATCCTGTCCCTGAGATTATTTTATGTATATTACATTTTTGCGCATATTACGTTCTAGGCTACTTTAAGAAAACCTTCAAAATTTAAAGTTGTTTTTTCCGTATACGCAGTTGGGCAAAAGCCTGGAATATACAGGATGTCTTGCAACCCTATGAACAAACATATATAGCATTATTCCTTGAGTCAAGACAAACAAATTTTACTTTATAAACATGGTGCCTAGATTTCCGTCTATCTGTCTGTATGTGTTTTTTACAAACAAATTCATAACTTCTAAACTGTTTGAGGTACAGCGTTGAGATTTTGCACAAATGTTTATCTTATTAGGATGTATCCTTGTTTAAAGGTATACCAAAATATCATCAACAGTTTAAAAATGGCAGCCATAAAAATTATTTGATGCCAAATTTCACGAAAACCGTTGATTTAAAAAAAAATTGCAGGGTACATAATAGTAAGTCCATTTTATGTAGTTTTCAATGATACCTTATTTGTTGAGATTGGATAAATATTTACTGAGAAATTAAATTTTTTCGTATTGCCTGACTACTTTTCTCCATTTAACCAGTGTTAAAATTAAGGTTGTCCAACTTAACTGGGCCACCATTGGTATCTCAGAAACCAAAAGCCATCTCAGGATTTAGAGATATCTTTAAATGGAGGTCTTCAACTACTTTTTTAAGACATTTAAAAATATGAATTCCATTTTCTTGTAAATGGCTGCCATTTTTCAATATGGCGGACAACTTAGATTTTTCTTAAGGAACACGCTGTATTTTATGGCTTATTTGGATTCTACTCTTTATTTTAAGAACTTATTATTCTTTGAAATTTTTTCCTAAACTCAATAGTTAAGATCCACTTAAGCCGTTAAAGTTTGATTTTCAACACCCACATTTTTAACATTGTTTATATGGAAAAAGTAGTCATGCATTACGAAAAATACTAATTTCTCAATAAATCTTTATCCAATATTAACAAATAAAGTATCATTGAAAACTACATAAAATTGACTTACTTTTATGTGACTTGCAATCTTTTGTTTAAATTAATGGTTTTCGTGAAATTTGGCATCAAAAATTTAAATTACCGCCATTTTGAAACGGTTGATGATATTTTAATATAACTTTGAACTAAAATAGACCTTAATAAGGTAAACATTTGTGCAAAATCTCAACGCTGTGCCTCAAACCGTTTAGGAGTTATGAATTTTTGTGTGCAAAACACATACAAACAGACAGACGGAAAACTAGGCACCATAGACCCATGTTTATATAGTAAAATGTGTTTGTCTTGACCCAAGGAATAATGCTATGTATGTTTGTTCATAGGGTTGCAAGACTCCCTGTATAAAATAACTTTTATATTATTTTGCAGGAAGTGATGAAACTTTACAGTTGTGTATCTAGTACAAATAGGAATATTTTGGCATATTTTCTCAGTTTTTTGCACGATGAGGGGACGGCCCACGCTGGAAGTCTTGAAATTGTTAAATGTAATCATCCACAAAGATTTTAATGTTGGCCATTAAACTCAAGGCTAAAATCAGGGAGAAAGTCTAATTACTAATAAAGTACTCGGAACGATGTGGTTTGGTTTTAGATACATGTATTTCTTATTGATAAGGATAATTTGACTTATTAAAAAAAGTAATTCATGACCACGGGACGACCCGTGATGGAAGTCCAAAACTTCTTAAGGGTAAGCTACCTCGAGTTATACCTCATTTTAAAGGTTAGTAGATTAGTAGATCATAACAGCGCAAACCGCGCCTCAAAAGGTTGATCCAATCAGAAGTTCAGCTTGATAAATATATAAATAATTGTGTGTTCAATAGTTTACTGATTTTATTATAATGATATTTCTTTCATTCCATTTTTTAAAGCCACTAATCGAAAATCGAAAAAACTAAGTAAGGTGGGGTTGGATTATTTTTTAACAATAATCTGATAAAAAATATAATGATACTCATTGCGGTTAAATACTAGTTTTATTTACAGCCTTACAGACTAACTTAAAGGTACTATAAATATTACATCATTATTGTTAATATATTAATTGCACTTTCACTCTAACCTATTCTAGTGCAAATGCTCGAAATGATTCCTGGCATTCTCCTAGAAAAGCATTATTCACGTTCGTTCTCATTTCGTTAGACATTCCTGGATTTGCCGCTCAATTCTGCTTTTAAGTTCTTCGAAGACCCTAGGCTTGTTTTGGTATACTTTCATCTTCAAATATCCCCAAAGGAAATAATCCAATGGATTAAGATCGGGGGATCTTAGCGGCCACTCAACAGGACCCCTTCTACCAATCCTCTGATTTGGAAATGTTGCGTCAAGGTACTCACGCACATCTGCACGGTAGTGAGAGGGGGCACCGTCAAGTTGGAACCACAGATTGTTAAAATCAATCTCGTGGTCTTCACAAATTTACACTATTGCTGGCAAAATCCTGACTTGAAGAAGCCGTAAGTGGCGCTCTCCATTTAAGGTCTCGCCCATCATTAAGGGATAATGTGACTGCCCAACATTCCTGCCCAAACATTCATTTTCTCTGGCCACTGAGTGTGCAGTTCTCTTATCCAATGAGGATTTTCCGTTGACCAATATCTCATATTTTGTTTGTTTACACTTCTGTGAAGAGTAAAAGTAGCCTCATCAGTAAAAATTAAGTTAGAGGAGAAATTGTTATCAGCTACACATATTTCCATTAAATCCTCACAAAATTCGAGTATTTGATTCTAGTCGTCATCAACCAACTCATGAACAATTTGTATCTTTTAAGGGTGGAATTTTTTGAGTTTCAAGATTCTAGCAACAGATCTTCGGCTTATACCTTCTTTCATCGAAATCTGGTTTGTAGAGCAACAGGGGTTTTCTTGAACTGAGAGCAGAACATTTAACGACTTTTCTTCAGTTGTCGCAACCTTAGGTCTTCCACTTCGAGATCTGTCTTAAACGTTTCCCGTATCACTAAACAGTTTTATTACTTTCGATACAGTTGATTGACGCAGAGGTTCTCTTTCAGGGTACAGCTGATTGAAGATATCACAGACTTCTTGCTGGGTTCGTTTTTTTGTCGCCATATCCATGAATATTCAAAATTTAAATTCGCTTTTTAGTAGATGATGCTGTCATTGTAATCCTTTTTATTTTATTTTTGAACACTTGTTTTAAGTTTAACAATTAAATAAAAAATATAAACCTAAAAAATAACTTAAAATGTAAAATAAACTTACCAAAACTTATTCTGGATAAAAACACGAACTTAACGCAACAAGATACTTCATTCAATAATACGGAAGCAATTCTTTTTTAGAACGCACGGTAAATAAACAAAAATCATATGATTGCAACAATGAAAAAATTGAATTGTATTTTTTCTGGTTAAAGAAGGTGTTCCCCTCGGAAGTGATATCAATAATTTAAAAAGCTGAAACACCTGATTAAATCAACCTTTCCCAACTGGGGTTTCGCTTTGTGCTCTACTAAATAATACCTTTAAAATTAGGCACAACAATACCCGGAAAGTATGCTTACCCTTAAGAATGTAAATGCTTACCCTTATGCTTACCCCTTATGTATGCGACCCTTCCATCAAGGGTCGTCCCCTGGGCATGGGTATTTTTTTAATACGTCAAATTATCCTTATCAATGAGAAATACATGTATCTGAAACTAAACCACATCGTTCCGAGTGCTTTATTAGTAATTAGACTTTTTCCCTGATTTTAGCCTTAAGTTTAATGGCCAACAATAAAATCTTTGAGGAGCTATAACTTCTGATTGGATCAACCTTTTGAGGCGCTGTTTGTGCTGTTGTCATCTAATAATGAAGACATTTAAAAATGAGATATAACTCAAGGTATGCTTACATTTAAGAAGTTCAAGACTTCCAGCGTGGGCCGTCCCCTCATCGTGCGAAAAACTGAGAAAATACACCAAAATATTTCTCTTTGCAATAGATACACAAATGTAAAGTTTCATCACTTTCTGCAATAAAATATAAAAGTTATTTTATATATTCCAGACTTTTGCCCAGTCTTGTGTATACGTTAAATACATAGTTTAAACTATAATTACAACTTTTTTGTTAATATTTAACTATATAAGGGATTTAACAGCTATTGCAATCAACATTGCCGGAACGGTAATGTTGGAATAAGCCTAACTGGCAATCTAAAAACTCCAGACCTGAAGTGAGTAAAATTTAATTAAACATTTTGTTTGAGGTGTAGAGTCCAGTAGCAATTCATCGAAATGGTAACACATTTTAGTTGTGAAGTAATAATTAGAAACACGTTTAAGTTAGTTAATCAAATAAAACTATATAAAATATTGATTTCTTTGGACACTATACTATTTAAATTTATTTTAGTTCTTGAATTAAAATTAATGAAAATTAAAGGTATTTTTTTCAAAGGTTATTTTTCGGCTTTAGGCGCTTTTGAATTGTATACCTTTTATCTAGCATTAGTCAATATCATTAAATTATGTGATACAATATTAATATTCCACAAATTGGTGTCTTACAAAGTTGGGTTAAAATTAGGTAGTTGTCATAAACTAAATTTTCACTTCTCAATCTGATTTATAAGAGTAATTTTTAACAAGTAAGAAATTGTTCTATTGTTCTAGTATTTGGACTTTCCTATCCAGTAATAATGTTTAGAACTATACCTGGGTGTAGTTATAACACTAAAAGCGAATGTAAAAGTCCAAATAATTAAATAAACATAATCAATCCTTCGCTATGAATTTTTAAATGCAGATATAACCAATCTATTTAAACCCCAAACTATCTGTAACTTTAAAAAAAACCATAAGTCAATAAAAAGTGGTTTTAAGGGTGCAGCCATTATATTTGTTTTATTTACGATTATTAGTCCACTTTATCCCAGCGAAGCGGGTTACTATTAGCTAGCTAGTACAAGCTATAACCAAAACCCTGAAGGAGAAATCCCAAAAGTTAGAGAGAAAAGTCGACCAAACAGGGTTTTAGGCTTCATGATATAATATGGTGATGTTCAAAAATGACGTAGCCTATAATTTTTATAGTTCAATTTTCAATTATGATTTGTTCAGGTAACAGCGGAGTGAATGCAGTGAACGCCACCGTGGGCGGCAGTGCCGCTGTCAGCCACCCACTCCCTGACCTCAGCGGATTCTGGTCTTACAACGAGTCCGACCTCTCTAAATACGAAGACTTTGATCACTCAAAGTTCCTCGGTGAGTTTACATAAAATCACCGGTTTATATTTTATATAATAAGGAAAACCAAATTTTAAATCTTTTAAACCTAATCTCAAGAAAAAAACACCACCACCTTGAGTAATCGCTGAGCTTTAAGAAAGAAAATAAATATTTTTTTTTATGTGAATATGGAGAGCACTTTTAGAAAAAACAATACAAAAATATCGTGGTAAAATGTTATACGGTAACCTACGACCGTTAAATTTAAGTTTCATTTTTATTTATTTTGTACTAATTCATGTAATTTTTATCTTTCATTTATTTCCACTTTTTTTTGTTTGAAAAATAGCATTTCATTATGCCTTCAAAGTGATGTAAAATAGATTAAAATAAACGGTTTGTGCCTTTTACTTGTACGTACAATTTCATTTTAATAATATGTACCTGAAAATAGTAGTCCTAAAAAACGTTCACTTTAGAGGATAAAAAATATTTTTCATGAAATGTAGTTCGTAACTGACACTTCTGATTGTTAAGTGCTGAAATTAAATTATCATAATACAATAGTTACCTGATTGTCATACACATTCGATGTTTTGGAAGCAATGTTGTGTTTGCAGAGGAGCTGCCAGGGGTGCAGATCGAGGAGCCGGTGACGGGGTCCACGACGCGCGCCCCCTGGCTGCCGCTGAAGCCGCCCTCGCCGCGCACCACGCCCCCGCGCCTCGCGTCCTTCGACCTCCCGGTGTTCGACAACGGCCAGGTGACCAACGTGTCCACCCAGCTGGGCGACACCGCCTTCCTCCACTGCCGCATCAAGAACATCCCCGAGCACTCCGTGAGTAACAAATAGAGGAACATATTAGAATAAGAGAACTTGTTATGAAATTAGCCAAAACAAAATATTCGTGTCAGAAAAAAACTTTGAAATGCTCTGCATTCAAAAAACCTCTAACCAGAAACTTTCTATGTGTAGCTGAGCCAAATTGGATTTAAACGTATGTTGACGTATTTTATTAACAAAATCCTTATATCCTATTCCACCAGAGTTTTATTCAAAACACACATTAATTACTATTAAACACTATTTTAATATAAATTCATTTCTTAGTTGGCAGTTTCTTGAAATAAATAAAACATAATCAAGAATATGAATCACTTTAAAATTGCAATCCGTTTTAGTAAAAGGCTGAACATCCAAGGAGAACGAAAGCTTTAACGAGTAAATAGTCAAATATCTCTTTTACTCTTTTGAGCATTCAGTTACATCGACGTTACATGATAAAATGTCAGGAATAAATTAACATCTAGAGTTTCTCTTTGATGCATACTAGACATGTTTTACACGTTTATTACCTTTCTACTTTTCCCTCATGTCACAAAGACTGTGAGCTAGCATTTTAAATAAATGTTTTATAATGATAGTAAAGGCCCCCACACACGCTGAGATTGTCGCGAGACATTTCTCGAGACAAGAGGTATCATGAGACAAGCGGTATCAGCGATACAAGGCCACACACGCTGAGATCTGTCGCGATACATGTCTGAGACCAAAGTTTTATGAAACATGTGTTACAAAAATCATATTATTGAACAGATTTAGAATATTTGTTTACGTTTATAATTTTGATTCAAATCCTTCTATTGAATCTTTTCATTTAGTCTATTTTATATAATTTTTATTTTATTTTTATTTTATATATTTTATATCTATGTGTTTTTACATTGTTGGATGAAATACCGTAAGAAGTTTTGCTTGCTTGTGGGGTAGCCATTGCGGTTGCCCTAAAAAGAAAAAGAAATCCTAAAAGCAAATGGACTAAGAAATTGTCAAGTCCACCGAGTTAACATGGAAGTGACAACTCTTTACGAAGTTCATTATTACTCTATGGCGCCACTTTCATTTTTCAGTCCGATCGGAATTGTTGGTGCGAGTTTACGGATCAACCTGACTTTCCAAAGTCAAGCAGCTAGTTGTAATATTTTGAGAGTTGTATGTTATTGTTCAGTATTGTTATATCTTTTACCATAATGTGAAAATGAAATAATGAAATAATGATTTATTCCTTCAATATAAAATACGTGCAAAACAAAAGTGCAACTTAGGAATTATTGCTAGCCGGTGTCCAGTAGTTGGCCAGTAAAAAAACAATTCTTTTAATACATTGTTCTTATTCTTGATAAGGTGAGTTCAGCTGCACGATAATAATCACTGATAACAGAGCAGTTTCCCGCAGCGCCTGCAGGCACACTCTGCTAATCACTTTAAGATAAAGTTTGAACTAAAATGATTATGCAATTTTCCTTAACTATGATAAACAAGACCAAATATTTACTGAAATACTATGTTTACCTGTTGTTGTTAACAAACATTCTTATTTTGACATTTTTGTCAGTGGGTATAAGCGCGCACTATACGGAGTCAGCTTGAACTATTCCATATGATGTCCTAACTTAGAGGGTTCTATATACATTGACATCAGACACTATCTGCTTGTAAATTGTACCCCTCAAAATTTAACACCTCTCAATTTTAAATTTAGTAAATGTGTAATATCAAATGGGGGGAACTTACTGAATTCCCGAAAATTTATTCCAAACCGGCGTTTGCAGTTTGCTTTTTACGAAAGGGAAAGGAGAAAACCCAGATAAATTGGTTTATTTAAGTAAGGTTTGCACAACGATTCGATTCAATCAATAAATGATCCATGATTCATTTCATCGCGTCAATGAACCATTGAAACTGAACTGTTCTTTCGCGAACAACTACTATCAGCTGTGAAGTAAGTGTGAAACAGCACCACAAACGCAGATGTAAATAACGGTCTCAGAGACGGAGTGTGATACTGAAACATGCTTGAGACATCGCCACACACGCAGAGATCTGTCTCATGATACCTCTTGTCTCGAGAAATGTCTCGCGACAATCTCAGCGTGTGTGGGGGCCTTAACAATCATAATCTAGAGCTTTCTAACTGTCAATAATAATCTAGACTTTTTTAAGCAAAGGCAAAAACGTAGCATAAGGCTAAAGCTACTTTTTGTTTAGGAGGTGTCCTGGGTTCGGAGGAGAGACTGGCATATTTTATCTTCAGGGACAACCACCTTCACTAATGATGAGCGGTTCCAAGTCCTGCACTCTGACCACTCAGATAACTGGGACCTTCAGATTAAGTTTGTCCAGAAGAGAGACAACGGAACCTATGAATGTCAGGTACGTTAATTATAATGGTTTGCAGTTGCATTCTCCCAGTTGTGCTTATGGACCTATTTTCAAGGTATATACAATATCAAGGTATATACAATATATACCTATATACCTATTTTCAAGGTATATAGGTATATACAAGGTCCTCTATTCATGCACAATCTAACGCCATCCATTCGCTTGAGCCTATTTTCAAAATCAAGTGAATCCTGGTTAATCAAGTTCCTTAATTAGTTTGATGGTTTTGCAGCTTATTTTATTCCTTCGAGCCAATTCGAAGCATCCTTTCTTTCCCCGATTTCGTTGTATGTCCATGTAATATACTTCCATCATATAATAGTTATTTCTTTTTGAGGCTATTCAGTCTTAATTTTCATGCTTTTGCGTCTTTGTCCTCTGAAAAATTCGATAAGTTTTTGTGTGTATCAAACCTTAGTACGATTGAAGAAAAACAAAATTAATTACTCATAGTTAACATTTCATTGGGATTTAGAATCAAGATAAAGTTTTTAATCATATTAATGCTTGTTCCAATAGTTCATAACACATCCAAAGCAGTCCCTTAACAATAAAGCTTTACTCAATTAATATTATGACAACTTGAATATATATTATAAATAAAATATTATCTGTTTAGCAAAACGAAGTATTGAAATTACTTATTACTTACGTATTTTTAATAAACTTTTTTATTTGGCCAAGTATTTTGCAGTATTTAAATCGAAAAACAACATAGTTCAACTAAACAGAACAGTGGCACTAAACTAATATTTTTCTTTAGAAATTGAAAAATGAATGAAATTACAATGTTTCGAGTGTGTAAGCAATATTGTTATGTCGTAGGTGGCCACCGGTAAAGGCACGATATCTCACTACTACAACCTGCACGTGGTGATCCCGTCGGCCTACGTCATCGGCAGTGGAGAGTACCACATCGGCGAGGGCAGCACAATAAGTCTCGTCTGCATTATTGAAAACGTGAGTTTCCTTTCACCACTAAAGTTTCAGTTATTACAGTCCTTGTAAGTTCTAGGCTATTTAGTTTTTAATGTAGTTACAGTTTCCAATAGCTCGTCAAACATATAGAGGTAATGTAAATCGCATTTAATTTATATGATGAATTATGTTTTCAACCAAATATTTTTAGAAATTTTGTTACTTCGGTTGATTCTAAGTAAAATGGAAATAGCTATTTTTATTCTTAGGTAAAATCAAATCTTATTTAATGTTTTGTTCCATACTTGTATAAGATTTAAAATTAATATGTAATGCGCAACGACGTTTGGAGATATAAAGGCAATCTTTATTAATAACATATGGTAATACTTACCACATTATCCATCACAGTTGAAAATACTGGATGACCGAAGGTTTGGGCTTTCTAGGCTATGATCATATGATTATACAATGATTCAATCTACTGTGATTTAAGTATTATTCCATCTAAACGATGTCGTCGATAATACTTTAAATCAACGTCTCAAGAAAAATACTCATTCTTGTGTACCAGAGATGGGTGGAAAGTAAACAAATATTTATACACATTTAAATGCTAATTTACATAGTTAGTTAATTTAGTTATTAGTCATTTAGTTATTAGTTTATGCAAATGTATATTAGTATATATAAAAGGATTATAGTTTCACAGTAAGAATCAAATATAACTATCTTTATATGATCTTCCAGATATGTTGGATAGATTTATATTATGGACCACTAAAAAGAATAAGAATAAGAATACCAACGGATTGTTTTTTAACATTACATAGTAAAATACATAGACAAAGCCAATAAAATTATCATGACAAATCATTTAATCCTCTTCGATTAGTTCAAGTTATTTTATTAAACTCAAATAAACATTTTGCATTATCTTAACATTACTTTTTTACCAAAACAAAAAACCCATTTTTTTTAAATTTTAACTTATGAAACAAACAAAAACATCGTCTTTGGAACCAAACAGTCTTACAATAATAAGGCAGATATCATGCAAATATACATAAATGATTAAATGTTTTGAAAAACAATTAGGGCCTCCGAGGTAAAACCTATTTAGAGGTTTCTCCCACGCTCTTCAGATAACGTTATCAGCTCTCTGGACAATTGTTCTTACGTAAATCTGATAATTATGATTCCTTTCATTTCTTCAGAGTGATTAAATGGAGTGAAATACATTTTTCTTCCAGTCTACTTTTTGCGTTTGAGAAGTTTAAGGAACTATAATGTTTTTAAATTTGTTTCATACTATAAACTTATTCAACTACAATTTAAACAGCGAACACCCTATTCCAAATGATTATGGCATGGAACATGATATGATTCTTTAGTGAAATTGAATCTGTTATCATTAAATCATACAATTATTCCTCAACGATGACTTCCTTAAGGCGGAAGGCCATTTGGAACGAGATTTCATGTACAGTAAATCTCTATGTTGTTTTGATGAAAACGTCTTTTTGTTTTGATGTCACTTTGTTTTGAAGAAAGTTACAAAACAATATTTAAAAAATATAAACCCTGGGGTGTTACAGAGCCCGACGCCACCTCAGTACGTGTTCTGGTACCACAACGAACGCATGATCAACTACGACACAGTGCGGGGCGGCGTGTCGGTCAGCACGGAGCCCGGGGCCAAGACCCACAGCCGCCTCGTGGTCAACAGAGCCACCCCCAGCGACTCCGGCAACTACACGTGCCGCGCCCCCAACACCGAGGAGGACACCATCTACGTCTTCGTGTCGAAAGGTGATACAAAAATAATAAATTGATCTGATAATACCTTTCGCTGTGTATGTTCTTCACCCGGGCTAGAATAAAGAATGAATAGTCGATGAAGTTTGCATTTTAGTTAATTTGAAACTGTTCTTCCAGTTCGTAATTCAGCACGCAGTATTACGAGCTAGTCGTCTTTCAATATGTGCCTGTTAACTTTCTTGTGAAATGTTTACATTGAAATTTCGCAGGTTCACCTCGAGACGTAGTCCGAATAAAGACGCCAATAAGCCTATCTGTTGGCTGAGGTTGTCATCTATCCTATGAATATAAACACGCTAACAGAAGTCACCTTTACTCTCTGTAGCCATAATTAAGATAATAATTCATTGTTAGTTTTTATAACATAATGCTCTATGCCTGTAATACAGTTAGTAAGTGTTGTCATTTCACATAATATTTAAAAGATATGTACCTCAGAGGCAGAAAGCTTGGAATTCCAAGCTCCTAAATTCCCAAACAATAATAAGGGAAGTAGGAACAGTTAATACTTGCGATATAATTTAAAATGCGATATAAAAACTAGGTGCTTTAAAAAATTACAGTTTTTATCCACGTCAGTCACAAATATCTACTAAGCACCTAAATAGTTACATCCCAACAGTGGATTTTATTGCAACCGGGAAAAGAGAAGCGTATGTGAAGTATGAAAGTATGCCAAAAATGCGAGCAAAATTGTTGTTTATAATTGTTTTTATAACTTTTTACTTCATATATTTTGAGAAATGCACGTTCCGCAGAAGGCGACAACACGGCCGCCATTCAGAGGCAAGCCAGCTCGAAGACGTCGGGGTTGTCGTGGCTGCCTCCGGTCTGCGTGCTGTACTCCCTGCTGCCGCTGTGGCTGTGCTGACTCCACTAAACTTGTGTCTCACTTCGCTCCATGTTTCATCCATGTTAACTGATTCAGGCTCACTTAGTTGTGAGGGCTTGGTTTTTTCTTTTTAACCATTTTCATCTTATTTCTTTAGGTTACCAAACAAAAGAATAAAATGTTTTCAAATATGTTGATATACATTCAATTATTGATTTATCTTATGAAATAAATGTGGTATAAACATAAGGGAGAGGTATTAATTAAATTATCTATTACTATTTTAAAACTAAATTTATCTGCTAAATTAACTGCTAGGGATTATCAGTTTTTTTAAGGTTGTGGACACTTTCCAAACACTATTCCTGGTGAAAGATAGAAAGAAAGGCCCTAAGACGATTAGAACTATAAAACCGCCAAAAAATATAAAAAATACCAAACACCCTACACATAACACATCCAAAGCAGGGACGCATCCAAGTCTGGTGTGGTCCGGCACCACTGGTCCTTGTATCTTTTTCACACCTCGACACAAAATTAAACAAATTTATTTATAAAATCGGTCAAAACATAAATTATGTAGAAAATATTTATAAAATGCACTCTAAACTTATATTAAAAATTCAAAAGCCTCAACTAACTGACATACCAGAAAATTACAAATATAAAACTGAAGCACATCTTGATAAAATAACGGTAACTACATAACTATTTCGTTTTTACACTGCATGTGCAATATATATTTTTGTAAATATGATTAATAAATATTTTTTTTCTCGTACTTTTCGTGTATGTGTTGCAAACAGCTCATTTTAACACGCTAACAGAACAGATTAAGCTTTAAGATCAAAATTAAAACAGTTTGCTAATTTGAGTAAAAATATTATAAAAATTCTTTTCTAAGTTAAACCATACACCATATATACATTCCATAGCAAATCTAGATACTCCAGATTTATTGTTTACAATATACTGCACTTTGCAACTAGATACAAAACAATAATAATGTCGTTTATCTTTTTAGTTTGGCCTGCTATATTAATTTAAGATTCATCATGTAAGTTGAGTCACGTCAGTTAAGAAGCAGATACAATAAAGGGGAATTTCCTGATAAATTGTTAAAAAGGTTTAAACTAAACATATGATCAAAAGATTTGCCACGAACGAGTAATGTACATTTACCCAACACTAGTATTAAAATGTAAGACTCTAATAATATTTATAGGATCTATTCACTAAATATTCTGTAAATAGTTAATATTTTATATCTTCAACGAAACTAATATATATTTTGTATATTATTTGTATGTGTTAAGTGTTTGATTGTTTTATTGTGTATTGTAATTGTACAATATTCGTAATATGTAAAATTTATTATATGATTGTTGTTGCTGTTTTGATAGTTTTAATGAAACAGAGCTTGTAAAAAACTGTAAGGACACTGTGATAAAATCGTTGTAAATAAATCCTTTATTTATCATGTTCAATGTGTATTTTCTCTTTTGCTTTTAATTATAACTTAGGTCATACTGGTATGACTTCTACGTATCAAAGTTGTTAGAATCATACATAAGATTAAAATCGTTATAAAATCTACAACTTAACCAAGCTATCACGAATCATATAAAAAAACAACAGATACATAATAGTATTGATCTCCTCAAAATAAATTTAAGTAGTTGTCATCTTAAAATACTACGCTGTATTTTTTTCATGTATTTTTTGATTGACTTTCTATTAATTAGAAATTTTAATCGTTTAATACATACAAAACAGTTCCTACTACTGCAACCTTATTAATAAGAGTAATATTTTGCGAAGTTAATTCCAACTCGTCATCACTAATGTCCAATGTCACTAATTGCGCCATATTAATTTTATAGGCAAGAGAAGCTAATCAATTTAAAATGCAACGTAAAATAATCAGTTGAAGTGCAAAAAGTAGTAATGTAATCGGCTGGGGATAGCAATAGCTATTTGTATGTTGAGAGAATAAAATGCAACATTCGCTTACGAGGGAAATTTTTGGTTGACGAGACTTTCCAAGGGTGATACTGTAGCCTACTTTATTCCTCCTACTCCAAGGGTGATCATGAAAATACATGAATTTTCACCCCATCTGTATAATTAAACACAGAACCAAATAAAATATATGTTGACACAAAAAACGCAAATGCAACGAACACAAGTTGATGCTATTGCATTGATTAACAACACCTGAAAATCTTAAAAGTCGTATCAGCTTTGCCGTTTCTCCTGTAAGGTCAGAGTCATTACTAATTTGCCCTGCATTCCATCAGGCTTCAAAAAAGGCCTACTTACAGGTCTGCGGGGAATTTGAGGGTGCTTAATATTTCAGTTATTGATTTCGATGTTTTCTTAAATATTTACTTCACTTCCGCCGAGAAAATTCTTTGTTACCCGAGGCTTGCCAAAGACGATAATTTCTTGATTGAGGAAATTTCCTTAATACACAACACCCCCTGTATGAATTAATTAATAATCATTGCTTGAATAATTATTTTTATGGCACGAAAACACTATTGTCAAATACAAAATTTGATTGTTACAAAGCATCAGCTGTTACGGTTATGTTTGTTCTGCAGTTCCATTGCCACTAACCAGCTTTTAGCGCTCGTAATCCACTAAGCTGTAACGCATTTGCAGGACTTAGTGGGAATTTGAAGCCGTATGGTTATAGATTTTTTTTATGTTATTCTTATGGGTTAGTTTTACTCTCTTCTTTTTTGAGACAGTGAATTTCTTTAATCTATTGGCCAAATGGCCAGTGCCAAAGACAACAATAATTAATTTATATCTCGGTAACGACTTTCCAATATAGTTATACTTAAAAAGTAACTGATATTTTTGTCACAAGGGAATACATTACTCCCGTGATACACATAACATTTTCCTGATACTGCAGGAATAGATAAACACTCGAAGTATTACCATCTGTTTCATTACCATAATTTATGACGAAGAATATTATTCTTTTGTTCAGCTATTGCTACCGGCAATCCGGGTATCTGTGACAATTCATACACGTGCGATCAACTAATTCTTACAGAATTCTTCTTTTTTCAATCAGGGTGGTGGCCTACTTTTACCTTGTATCTGTCCCCCTCCTACATAGGCCTCAGGACTGAGCGTGGAAGTCATCAAGCAAAGCAAGGAATAAGCTGGTACAATAAAACGGTAAAAGTTTCTGCTTAAAGTACACGACCGCAGGTTGGACTCGAATTTACGATATCACTACCCTAGTTCCAAATCCCAGTGCAACAATCCTGCTTACTACGCTACCGACTTTCAACTTTAGAATAATTATTGTCAATGTTATTCTCATGGGTTAACTTTGACTCCTTCCAGGAGGCAACGTAATCATATTACGGATCTTTTCCGTTATACGTATACCACCATTCCAAATTTACCCATCAAGCTTGATTTTTAACCGAGAACCATAAACTAGGTCAAATAATTATTTGTTATTAATCGTTTTAAAGTGGAAATTCCTTGTAAGAATATTTTATCTGCGGTTTCGTTATCTTATCTCTCGTAATTCTGTCTAGACGCGAGAAGCCAGCGTATGGCCGTCTAGCGGTCCCACTTCCAGTTGGTTTGGTTAGGTTAGGTTAGGTTACGTTACGTTACGTTAATTTTACCTAACCAAGGTTTTTTAGGTTAGGATTTCAGAACGGACCATTAGGTTAGTTAGGTTTTTAGGGGTTTTTCGGCTAATTTTAGGGGGTTAGGTAACCTTACCAAACCTAACCTAACCTAACGTAACCTAACCAAACCAACCTAATCTAACCTACCTTTACCCTAACCAAACTTACCAAAATCAAGCTTGAAATACAAACCCGAAACAGTGGTATACGTATAACGGAAAAGATCCCATTTTACTCCTTTCAGAAGACAAAGTATTACTTTACTCTATTATTACAAGGAGTAAAAAGCGTCAAAACATAACAACTGGGGGGAGAAAAGTGATTAAGGAAGTGGAGGAAACATTGACTCACGAGGTAAATCGTCGCTACCCAAGGCCATTCGAGATAAAAAAACTGCTTCCCGATGGAATAAATTTACTTTACTCGCGTAATACATAAACATGTTCTACAAAATTTACTTATAAACAAAAGACAATATGAAAACAACCACCATTTTACAGAACAAAATTATGATCACAGCCAAAGATTTTCATCTGATTTTTCTGTGTCACAGCGAATATTACCATTCTAGTTAATTTACCCTAAAGGGAAGGAAGAAGCTGTTACCATAGGTCTCATGGTAAGACCTAAGCCCGAGACCTTCATTGCTTTTTGTCTTGATGTTCCCAGATGCCAAAAACACCATTAATTCATTTTCATAGATATATATATAAAGCGCGATAACTCGCGTAAAAATGGTCCGTTCTGAATGATATTTGCCACAGACATGTATAGTAGTAATTATTCGGACGAGTTCGAAAACCAGCCCTATCGGGTCATCGGGGAGGGGGAAAGGGGGTTTAAACCCCCACAAAAATTGTTTTTGTGGTTTTCACATAGAAAAATTAAAACAAAAATCTAATTTTGTTTAGCACCATTGGATCCAGCTCAAAAATGGGATCCCCTAAAATGGGTTTTAGAGTTTTTTAAATTTCAAAATAAAAATTATAACAATCTTTTTTGGACCATAGAATTCAGCTTAAAAAACAAATAACCTTTTGTCATACTGCTTCAAAAACAGCTGCTTTTGACACATGCGTTGGGATTAAAAAACTTTTTTCATTTTAGTCCTTGGATAGTAACATATGATTTGATGATTATTATTTTCCTTGGAACAAAAAGATCATTGTTAAAGATACTTTTGATTCGAGGTAAATAATCGAACAATCTTCATTCGATTACAAATAATCGAAATATTTATCGTTATTGTACTTCAGCGTCGATGGTGAGCGTTAAAAAACAGCTGGACTTGATATCTTTCGCAACGAAGTCTTTTGTCTTTCTTTGCGTACACAACAGCTTAGACATTGAGTCCCCGGAATCTGGCACACTGGAGTCTCCTCGCATGTGACCGCCGCGCTGGCAGAGCGTATCACTGGGACTCCTCCCGCTCCCGCAGACTCAACAAGGCTGCTGCGCTTAGAATCGCTAACCACCTGGGGATTTCTGAGCAGCACTTGATGGAGGTTCACTGTCATCAGAAGAACTTATTTGAGTTTGGGCTAAATGTACTAGTTAACCCTAGATTAGCTTTGATCAATATTTCTAAATATGAAAGCATAATCCATACTGAGAGTAGCAAGCCATTGGTTCCTGATCGTGCGAGTGATGTGATTACTCCTCCTCTATCCCTACCTGAACAGCAAACTCCGATCCTCCCCAGCCAGGTTCCTCCTTTATCCGCTGATTAACTTTTGATACAACATACTGGTCCCCCTAATCCTTTGACACCAAATGTTGAGGCAGATATAGCTATATCGCGTATATAAAGTAGTATTATTAGTAAGTCTAATGCTTGTATTAGTAATAGAATTTCTCTTTTAAGGCTCAAAAGATCTCTCACAGTTGATTGGAAATTAGTCAAGCCGAAAAATAAGCAGATAAAAAAAACCCCAAAGCCATGGTAGTTGTCGTTGGCGACTTTAATATAGACGTGACGACGTCATCGCAAGGTTCACAAATGTTGAAAGATTTAATGGTATCTTTTGGCTTAAAACATTTCATTCTTGAGTATACTAAAGAGTTGAAGGGTGCCAAGTTGATTATCGATTATGTGTATACAAATCTAGATGATTCTTTTGTCAATTACTTTTTTCTGAGAACAGTCATATCGGATCTTCATGCGCAGGTTGTTGATCTTAATTTAGCAGGACCTAAACACATACCAGCTAGTTGTCATATCTATACTCGGTCTATAAATTTTGTGTTCTTTGTCCATTCATGCACTTCCTGAGAGCTGAAACATAGGATGAGGTTGTGTCTGCAGGTAGTGTCAATGAAATGTTTCATACTTTTTTCTATCTCATTGAATACTATATGGATTCCGCTTTTCCTTTGAGGAAGAAGAAAATTGCTAGGAAACATTCAAGCTCAAAAATTAGGTTGGATGCTCATTTGATGAACATGAAGGAGAACTTGTTGCTGTTGTATTCGAGGACTATGGATTTAGCTTCAACCCACCCAATGCGTATTTTTTACCAACAAATGAAAAACAGTTACCGGTCCTCTATAAAAGCAGCAAAGCCATCAAATGTTCAGAACCTAATAGATCGTGCAAAGTGCAAATCAAAAGCTATGTGGGGAGTAATCAATGAAGGTAAAAGTAGCAGATCTCTGTTAATAGATTCTATTGATGATAGAAGTGGTAGAGTGGTTAGCGATCCTCTTACGAAAGCAAATGCTTTTAACAAGTTTTTACTGAGATAGGAAGAACTCTTTCTGGCCAGGCTGCAACAAAAACAATTCAACGTGTGAATCTTGCTCTGTTTTCCCTTATTTTTATGAGTTGACTAGTTCTGATGATGTTTTCACAGTTATAAAATCTCTAAAATGTACCAAGTCTACTGGCTTTGATGGGGTTTTATCTTACTTGTTGAATGAATGTGTTGAGGTTTTCCTCTTTTCATTAACTTGCATGATTAATACTTCGTTTGAGAGAGGTGTATTTCCTGATGTTCTTAAACTTGCTCTTGTAATGCCAATCCACAAAAAGGGTGAAGGGCAAAAATGTGAAGGGCGCCCATTTCAATTTTTTAACTTTATCCAAAGTTATTGAAAATATTGTTCTTCGCCGTGTTCTATATTTCCTTGAGTCAAACAATATTTTCTTTCGTAATCAGTTTGGTTTTCGGCAGAAGAAAAGTACATTAAAAGCCATGTTCGTTATGGTAAATGAGATTGTCAAGGCTCTAGATGAAGGAAAGAACGCCCTAGAAATATTTATAGACCTCAGTAAAGCATTCGATGTCGTAAATCGTGGTCTAATTGTTGATAAACTGTCCAATATTAGTATAAGAGGAGTGGCTTTGGACTGGTTTGTTTCACACCTTGAGAACCGAATGCAAAGTGTTGAAATACCGTACAATGATGAAAGTAGATGTCTTCAAAAGCAGTATTCAGATAAGTCGGAAGTGACAATGGGGGTTCCCCAAGGGTGTGCATTGGGGCCGATCCTTTTTCTTCTCTTCATCAACAACATTGATAGTAGTATAGACAATGGTGAGCTATGCATATTTGCGGACGATACATCTCCGAAAAAGCTGATGAATTGGAAATGGCTGCTTTCATCCAATCAAATTCAGTTGTCCAATGTTTATCGGAAAATGGTATTTTTGTAAACACTGCCAAGACAGGGATGGTTCATTTTCAAATTTGTAGTAAGGAAAAAGCAGGAGTTTCAAATTTGCTGCTATCTGAAATTGCTGTTGCATACACAGATTCAGTTTGCTTCCTTGGTCTTAAAATTGATTATAATCTAAAATTTTCTGCACATATAAATACGTTTTCAATTATATTTTGTGGTCATCACTCACCTAATTGGTTGAAGAGTACACGGCCAGGTCTTGTCTAAAGTTCAAAACACGAACACAAAAACACACACACAAATCGACCCGTTCTATGTACAGTCTTTTAAACCGACGTTTCGCCGCACCTAGGTGTTAACGTGAGGCGTTATCAAGGTTTTCCCTTAGTAAGCGGTCCGATCTTAAGTCGGACTTGAGTCGGGGTTAGAAGATCGGAAAGTTGTTACTAAGGGAATGATGTTACTTAGGATTGATGATGATATACTTGTATATAAATATATATGATTTATATACAAGTATATATGATTGACATTCTAAGTATATATGATTGACTACATATATACTTAGAATTTTACTAATGATTGATTGATTCATCGAGCTATCGATTGCATCGGGAGTGGTTATCGGTTATTATATTCAATTGCCCTTCATTGTTGCATTGTTGTCAGTTTAATCAATTTGTGAAACTCTCTTATTTCACCAATCGATTATTCGATCGATCGTTTTCTTATCGATTATTCGTTCGATATGTCGATTGTTGTTCATTACTGTCACTCTAACCTAACACAAATTAAACAATCAGCTGATTGCTTTAAATAGCAAGAACAAGATGGAAGCATCTTTGGAAGGGAAGGTATCTTTAAAGGTAAACAAGCTGTAACATTTTGGTTTTCTTAAGTAGTTGGCGTATTGTATTGACCGATATAACGAAAAATATAGTTCATCACACGGACCTAAAGCTGTTTTTCGTTACTCGGTAAAACTTGACCTTGTACGAAAAGCCTCACTTTAGGTTCTATTAATAAAATATACTATACTAATTTGCATTGTTGCTCTATATCCATTGCTTACTGATATATCGCTAGTGGTAAATACAGTACGTTGCCCCAATGTTAAACTTATGAGAAATAAAAAAAATCGATACATCGCTAACTTCTCAACATATCTGAATAAAACCTGATATATGACTTCATATAGTTAGTTGATATGTACTGGATTATTGCAAAAATATTTAAATTCCACACTTCTATGGCTGCAAACCTGCATACTCATTTCCTTTGCTATTCTAAAGGAGAATATTCATAATTATTATGAATGGGGTTAGGAATATATGTTTTTTTTTAAGTTTTGGGTAATACTTCAGTAAAGATGCAGCTTAGAAGCAATGTAAAAAGAATTGTTGAACTTAATATTATTTTGCCTGCAAGCGACGTTAGCAGCAAGTTTACAGCCTGTTTTCCGCACCTGCTCTTCTCTCTCAGCAAACATTTTACTATTATTATTTTCCTATATCAAGCGTACAAGTTAATAATATTGTCTTGCCAATGTAACCGATGAACATAGAACAGCGGTTTCAACTACCAAATTATTAGTTATTTTTTATCTGAAAAGAAAGACGTAAGTCTAAAATACAAAGTTTAATTTAGTTTCGTAGCAATGTATCACACGGCTTATAGAGAAAAAGGAGTTTATAATTACTAAGCATTTACAAAGGAACTCAATCCCCACTAAATCCGTCCAACTTCAACTCAAACCCTCCTTAACCATTAGCAATAGCAATTTGTGACGTTTTTTTTTAATGGATGCGATATGTGAACAGAATAAATGTAGAAATCTAAGAAAAAAATCACATTCTAAAAAAATTTATAAATCTAAGGAAGTAGATTCACTCGTTTTAAAGAATATGAATTACACCAATTGAGTAAAAGAAATAATTTAAGATTTTTATGAAAAAACCATCTACTGTATAAGCATCATCACAAAAACTATAAGCATCATAACAACAGCTAGAAGGGCATCACTGAGATTTGTATTAGGGATATACTTTAAAGCAAAAAACTCAAAATATAACAGAGGCAGCTTTTATGGAGGCCGATTAATTAAGCAAAAATAACACCATAAACTCACACATTCTTGTCATGAACAAAACTTATTTATTAGACGACCTGAGTCTTTGCAACAACGTTAAGCACATAAAAAATGCCTCACACCTTAAATAAATCAAAACCTCGTGTAAGGTGTACAAGGGTATGTAAAAACAAATTTGAATTCTCAACAACTAACAACCGCAAATGCTGGAGTGGCAATGGTAGATGCACATATAGACTAAAAATAAAAAGAGTTAACGATAAACAAAAATCTAATGAATACATGATTGTTTCTATCATACCTTTTAAAATATTTCGTAGGAAAACAAATAAATTAACTATAATAAACATTTATGAGGGGAGACTCATAGAAACAATCTTGAATATAAGTATTATGCGATACACTTTTTGTCTTGCAATTAAACATAAAATTATAAGGATTTTGTCAAGCCTAATTGAATGAATTGACGGGACATTAATGTACGTTGCCAATCTGAGAAATGTAAAAGCTAATATCACTTAAATTTGAGTATTAAACCAGTTAATCAATAATGAAATTTAAAATAATGTTATTGATTATTTTAAATAACATTTATTAGTAAATCATTGCATTTATGAAGTTTTTGTGACTGATGGGCTATACCATTTTTTCATAAGTAACAAAAAAATTCAGTCAAATGAACTCAAATGAACCATAATCGTACTATAATATCATCTAGTATTTACCTATACTAAACGAGATTTCAATATAATGAAACATTAGACGAATTTCTCACTTATACTCTACTTCATTATAGTTTTTAGTTATAGAAACATTTAAGTCCAATATCATGTTTGTATTTCCCCTCCCTGGAAATCATGTAAGTAGTTTTTTATTATTAATACTATCACCCCTACGGAACAACCAACACAGCGATTTATTCATTCATAAATGATATATTTATATTTACATAAAATTTATATAAGGAAAACCAACTACAAATTATAGTATATTTCTAATTACTCCGCCATGAACATAAAATACACTACTCCGTTTTATCTACTTGCAGTACGGATTGAAACTACTTTTCTATTTACAACTGCCTTTTGGGGACACACTACTTCTCAGCATCAGAATGGATCTGTTTCTTTAATCATCCTTCTATGAGTTGTATATCCCATTGGCTTGATTTATTTATTTATTTATTTTTGTTCATTTTTGTTTCTATCACTTGGCAATATGTCGGGAGTTGGCAACGTTATTTAATAAACGAAAAATCTATATTCTTTATATAGTTCTCCTTTCTGAGATTGGCATTATTAGCCCTTTTACATGTTATAAGTGTACCCATTTTCGTAAAATCTTTGGAGATATACCCACTGGGATTGATAAAAGAATAAGAATAGCTTGAACTACGTCTTCACGTTGGACTATGCATTGGTATTAGAAAAAAGTATTTTCCTGCAGCATTTAACGAGGCGTTGACGTGTCCTTAAAGTACATCTTGAGAACCAATAACGTAAAATACTTGCGAAAATTCAGTTAAAAATATAAGTCTGAACACTATACTATTCTAACATTGTGTGATTTAAAAAATATGTGTTAAACATATTGGAGACAAAATGGTGGCAACGAATAAGTTTTACGTTTAAAATAGTATATTGAAATCAGGGATATATGAATAAATGGAGATACATGGAGTTAACAATTAATCTTGTGAAGTACCAAATACCCCCGTTGCAGCAGACCTGCATACTCAGCGAATTTCAAATGCAAAACAGCATATTTTAATCCAATATAGCGAGATTTGACATGTTTTTGTAAGCTCCATAAGAATAACATGGGGAATGAGTATGCAGGTTTGCTGCTACAGGTGTGTTTAAACTGATTGGTTTTATTTCAATATTTAGTAGATCTGAACTAGAACAAGCCATTTACCAAGTTTTATCAAGATATGTTGAGAAATAAGCGAAATATAGAATTTTACTTATTTCCCATAAGGTTAACATAGAGACAACGTACCACCACGTGTGTTTACCACTTTCAATATCTCGGTAACCAATGGACATAGAGCAATAATTCAAAATACTAAATTGTTTGTTTTTTTTTTGAGCTGAATTCAATGGTGCCAACAAATATTTGGTAAATTGTATTTTTCTATGTGAAAAACTCAAAAAACCCATTTTTGGGGGGTTTATCCCCCTTTACCCCCCCTTCCGGTGGTCCGATTAGGCTGGTTCACGAACTCGTCCGAGTGATTACCACTTTACCCGTCTGTACCAAATTTAATTTAGATCGGACCATATTTACGGCCGCTATCGTGTTAACAGACATATATATATATATATATATATAAATTCGAACGAATGGTGTTTTTTGCTTCTGGGGACCCCAAAATGAAAAGTTAACATGGTCTCGGACTTAGGTCTTACCATGAGTACTACCGTAATAGCTTATTCCTTTAAGGAAATTCGCTAAAAACATTAATATAATGCCGTTTTAGGTCCTACTACATTAAATCCTACAGAAAACAAGTCTATAATTTATCAAATATTTTCTGAAAGGTTCAACATAGAAACCTCTTCTTTGCACCATGATTCTAACTTTATTAAGTCCTTTAAAATAACGTATAACTCGATCGGGGTTTATGTGAAGTTGACTCATGCTTGAACTATCCAGTTAATTAATTACATTTACATCATTCATAGCTCGTACTATATATAGTTGGGGAGACTTTATAGAAGTAGGATTGGGTATAGATTAGAAATGTGATTGCGAATAAAGTCGTTAGGAGCTGGCAGCGACGCGACATAATCTAGTATTCTGCGCCAAATGTCAGAGTTGTGGAGGTCGCAAATCGTTCCTTTCCAGTTGAGCTTACGTTGAATCATTATAGGTATCTAGAATGGATTAATAGTTTCAATTAACATATTTTGCTAAGTACCTGGTGAACTGAGCCTTACTCGGTATTGTTTCATATGTATCAGTTCATCTAATTACTATTAAACATATTTCAGCGTCATAAAGTTTATAAATAAAAATGTTTTTAGTACTCTATGCGATATTTATGCCACATGCTGTATTCTCCTTAGATGGCTGAAGTTTGCAAACAGCTGTTATTTTAACTACTTAATTTGTTTCCACTTTCCGTGTTTACTTCGTTGCTATTACGGGGAACTCATAAGACCAGTGTTAAAATTTTACAACTTTAAAATTAATTTCATTATGTTGTTCGATTTTTTCTGGACGAGTTCTCTGCATAGAACACGTTTTTGAGACATAAATTACTTATTTCCAGATTTTGAAGGAAATCCTCAGAGCCGTTTTAGAGATAATTGTGCAAACAGGCAAGCAAGCAAGCAAGCAAGCATACAAGAAAGAATGGACGATAAAATTGCTCAAATAAGAGTATAGGATAATTAATCTTAGTTGACCATTTGTTATTTTGACATACGCACATACAGGTGATTTTTGATCACAAAAAACTAACCGCAGTAGGCTATCAATAAATGTTTTATTAAATTTTTATTTCATTTTGAAAGATAAAATTATTTTTTAATGTTTAAATAAATAAATGAAATTCACCTCCATATTTGGAGAAATAGTCTTGACCTAAAAAATACCATTTATTTCCAGCTATGAGTTAATATTGCTTAAATTACAATGTATCATATATTAATATATAAACTTTTTAATACTATATGTTTGGTCAATAGCCTTTCTAAAAAGTATGATCAAGCCATTAGCTGAATTTTAACTTTATAAAAATAAAATCCTTTATTACAAAGCGTTAATATTCTATATTATTAAAAGAATTTCTAGAATTTTGTACAGAGCAAATCAACCCCTAAAAATTAATTTTTCTACACATATTTGGTACCAAATTAAAGCTATTACTCTCTAGATGTGCCATTTGCGGGTTTGGAAAATATCCCATGAAAAGCCTTCACACAGAAGGCTTTTGAAATTCCAGCGAAGGTGCTACTATCTGTGGTAGAACCTGTGAACCTTTTCCAGTTCGCATTTATTTGATCAGAGATGAAAGAAAAAGAATTTTGTGCTTCATCTGTGATTTGATACAAAACACATGATCAAGATTTGAAATAGTTCCGGAGATAAACCACAGAATGCAGAGCTAGCAAAAGTCAGCTAACATTCATCCACATTATGATTTTGGATTCTTAAAATATTGACGATTTTTAAGACATCAGAAAATAAGAAAGATTATTCAATTTGCTTGCCCTAAGACTAAATTCTTAGTTGGTCATTGAACATTTGGTCTTCCTGTAATCATCTTGATAAGCTGTATATCTTTTCTTAAAAGGAAACTAAAAAAGTAACTTAAGTAGCTCAGGAGGTGCTCTGGCGATGGGGTTTTCTAACAAACTATTGACAATGAATACACATTGACACATGTTTCAACACATTGATGCATGTCTTAACGTTTAAAATTTTAAAATAAAAATATTAGTTTAATATTAACCTAAAAAATTCGAGTTTTAAAACGCGTTGTAAATTAAAACCCTGTATTCTGTAAATGTACCTAGAATGTGAAAAAAATTGAAGTGTTAACGGTTAGCCTGCCTATTTTATTCGATTTTGAAATGTACCAATAACAATATGCTTATTTAATGAAGGCATTTCATAGAAAGTTATGTGATTTGCTTGGGTAAAAATTTCCCAAGCATGTATTTAAGATGCGAAACAAAAAAGCGAGTCAATTTGAAAATTGAATTCCTTGGCCGTTATGAGTGTTGAATAATTGTTTTTACGGCAAATGGCTATTTAAAAGATTTTATTTAGAGATTAGTTCATCAGTAAATCAGTGGTTTGTCTACATTTTTACCGTTTGTTGTTAAGACCTGTCAAAGGTTAATGCTAAAAACTGACGCGTAGATGTTGTGTAGAATTAACATAAAGATTCAATATTTTTGAAAAGAAAACTGTCACACAAAGATATGAAGATGCGCCGAGCAATGATTTCCATGTAAACTAACCTCAACTTTCTGCAAAAGGAATACTGTTGCGCTGTAAAAATTTCAAACTGTAGAACTAATTTAAAATAGATAAAATATCAATTCTGTGAGAAATTTCTTACCCATATTGAAATTTCAAGTCATAAGTTATTTTCAAAAGTTTGCCCCGATAAACCCTATTTTACCAAGTTGTTTTAAGTCACGAAGTAACGCGGGCTGATAGTATTAATTGATTTAAATTACTTTGTCGATTAAAAACAAGTCAGTACACTACACATTTTTTATTATATTAAATATTTATCAAAACTGTTGAAAATTCACTGTGTTACCTTGATACCTTTGGCACAAGCGCATTAAATAATAGGGAGGATTATTTTAAAGTAGTATAAAACACTAAAATAAGAAATATCTTCTGAACTATTTAATGATTTTAAGCACATCAAAGATAAAGCAATGTATTTCAGTTTTATACGTGTAGGTTTGATGCTAGTTTACAACTTTTACAAATCCTCGTTGTGAAATAATTTCGGTCTTCAATAAGTTATGTTTAAAGTCAACTGATTTCTCTCCTCACTATGTATGATTCAATAAACAAGTGGGCTTAATCGACTAAGTAGTCGGGAACTTTAGCCATTACTTAATCTAAAAACTTAATATTCTCTGGATATGTCAAAACTGTTGCTGTTAATAACTTGAACACACAAGCAATATGTTGGTTAAACGCGAAAGGAACATAAGTGGCCCCTTTCTTGCTCGCGTTCAGAGTGGCTTTCCGAAGGAGTTAATATTTTATGTGTCACGAGAAACAGCGTACGATGTTTTTCTCAGTTTTTCAATTCGACCACTTTGTGTTTATTTTGGATATACCGCCTTAATAATTTGAATACTCTTTGAAATGTACACCAACAAACCATTGTTTCTATAATTTTTAAAAATTATTTGATGATATCAATAAATTTTCAAACAAAATAAATAGTGCATTTATAGAAAACTTGCTACACTTTTTATCTACAACGGCTCAAAAAATTACATTAAGGAAGTTGAGATAATAGCAGTCAGGGTGATGCGAAAAAGATGCAATGTTTTAATGCTGTATCTAAAACATGTTTTATATTATTTTGTTTAACATTTCTCTGTCTGCATGCATTTCATACATAATTTAATAACACGTTTTAACTACTTGGAAGATTAGGCAAGCTGAGCTCAAATTTCTCATTCATTAGTAAAGAAAAACTCTAATAACAAAATCAACTATTGTGAACAGATGTGATGTGCACAGAAAATGATAATACATTATTAATCATCTCAAAAGTGGTAAAATAATATTGGTACGTACTCTTAAAATCCCCAAAATATCGCATAGCACAGGCCCATGTGCATGTAACTCGTTTATTTTAATGATGCTTCGTAATAAACCAGACATGAAGATAAAGGAGACAAATGAAGATTCGAGAAGGCAAATGGGTGTACTTAGTTTCATTTGTAGTGGGTAAGAGATAAAGTCAGTAGCTGTTATTGAAATGCTGAGAAGTTATTGGTGAAATATATCAACTTCTGCCACCAAACAAATCAAACTATTCTTCCTATGAATGAGGTCGAAGTGAAGATAAATTGCACATTGTCCGAACAACATTGAACTACTTTACTTGCATATGCTATAAAGTTTTTGTTTTTATAAACAGCATAATAAAAAGTTTAAAACTGTAATCATATAACACATTATTTTATTTTAATTTTATTCTCAAATTGTTTTGTTGGAATACTTTTAAGATCACTGGTTACCAACGAAAAAACAACTGTGATTAGGACTTTACAAAGATGTGTTTCAATTTGAAATAAAAATGTTTGATTCACGCATGGAGGTTTTTCTCAGAAGCTTGAAAAACTGCGAAATACTTTTTAAATCATCCTTTATAGAGATTTGATCATGCGTTTGTTTAATAATAATGAAATAAGTATTTTAAAAATTCATAACCATCTTAAAATTCCTAACTATTCCAGGATTAGGGAATGTATTTAAATCGGTCATCAGGAGCAAAAAAGTTGCCTGTTATATAATAACATCAGTTAAAAAAATCATAAATGAAATTTTTATCAATAAAAAATAGCGTATTCACTCAAATAACGTCTTAAAGTACTATCCCTCAATTACTATTGTCACAACAACCTACAACCAACGTTTAATAAAGCAAATCAAAACATTTATTTTCAACACTATAGTACGATTAAAACGATATTAATACTGGATTTCTTGATTTTATGAAAACTGCATCTGTGTTGTAGTGTGAATTTATTGCAAGCGCGTTGTTATGCAGCCTGCCAGCGACGTTACAGGCAGTCTGCAGCTCGTGTTACCACCTGCTCTCTTCTCATGGTTAATGCACTTCACTTGTATTCTCCCGCTAACAAGAAATAAAAAAGTAAACCATGAATACAGACTAACATTTAATAATACCGTGATTAGTCATTTTTATACTATTATGCACGAACCACTCGCTAGACTGGAGCACGGAGCCATCATAAATTTTCATTTCGGAGAAATGTGTTTGTTGTTTGTAAATATTTGTATACTTTCTCCCCCTATACATAGTATACGAAGAAAGTATTCTTTTCGTCAAAATTTTCGAATTTAAGTTGTTAGTGCTTCCCGAATCCAAAAAAATCTCCAAGATTAAATTTGGTATGTATTTGTCAGATAGTTGTTAATACGTTAGATTTCATCCTAGGTTTTCTTGCTTTAACGGAGAAAGTATGAATCAGCGTACATACCGTTTATTTTACTTATGTATTAAAAACACTCGTTACACCGTAGGCATGAACTTCAATTTTGGGTAGAAGGTTTGGCACTCGAGTTGCTTAAATGATTACCTGATTTCCACTATCTTTGGTTGGAATAATTTTCTATAATCTTATGACATGTTCGTTGTATAAAATAATAAATTATTGCAACATCTCTTTATCTACTGAGGAAGTTTTAAGCTGCACACGTAGGGGTAAAAACCTAATATAGGCGATTTAGATTGTATTTGGGATCAAAATTTTAAACATAAATATTTTATATAGATAAAAACGGCTCAATAATGTGATTTAATTATTCATGGTTCCTGCCAGCCCATTTTATATTTTAAGATGTAAAACCTACGTCAATATCTATTGTAACGACTTAATTATTGCAATAAATTCTTAGGTATCCTCATTTTGATACATTAATAGGATATTACATGTAGAGGACTGAGTATAAAATTTTCAATCAAACATAAATAAAAATTGAAGGCATAAAAAACATTATAATACAAATTATCTAAGCTTGTTTTGTAACACATTGGCAGTTAGTCTATCAAGTTGTATTTGTTACTTACTTGATGAATGATGAACTTCATTACAATTTCGAACAAGACAACGGCTTTCTTGCGAATACATAGCTTAAGTTAGGAAACTATAAAGTTAAGATATCCATCTTACCTTATGTCGTCTGGTGAAACATTAGGTCTTTGGAAGATCGTTAGTTATTATATTCCCCTCGTCTCGGTTGCCAAAGGGTCTAATGTCTTGGACTTTTGTCAATATGTTATATGCCTATAACGTGGCTCTAAAGTTTGTTGTAACTAGATTTTGATCAAACACAAAAGCACACGCAAGTATAGTGAAGGTAATATTCCTATGAGTAATCTTGTTTTATTTCATGTTACATAAAAATCCATTCAACAGCTGGTCATGCTAATAATAAAATTATTTTAATAATTTTTTTTATGAACGTCCAAAAAAACTTTCTCTATTGCATTGAGTTCACGTTCAGTGTTTCAGGTTCCTCCCAGTCATTAGATAGTTCTTCGTTAAGATTAAATATAACAGATATCCAATGTTTAACTTTATATAAATTGCTCATATATTTTTAGTTAAATAAAGTAGGTCTAATAAAAAATTCTTTTTGAAGAGTGGATATTGCTTCACCCCATGCAAAAACGTATGACAACTGCTTAAAAAAGGCATTTTTTTTATAAGAGGGTTTGAACTGTAAGGAAGTTGGATACAGTTTGATGATTGTTAAAACTGCAATACCCTTACTAACTATATCGATAATTTACGATAGTGCCTTTCCGATTCTACTACAATTAAATTCTGCTGTAAATAAAACTGTAATCAAATAGTATTTAGATTCCATGACACATTTACAAATACAACTACAAATCAAAGTACAAACTATGAAAACATGTCAATAGTTATTATTTTTCTTATATCCTTTCTCCATTAAATAGGTATGTTTGGGAAAAATGATAGAATAACGGTTTTGTTACTTCAATTAAAAGTAATAAATTATTACATATTAGTACAAAATATAATTACTTATTTAGAAACCAAAAAACATTAAAAGTTAAAGAATAAAGACAATTTTTGAATCGTCATTGTTAACTATACAAATGTGGTTGTTAATAGTCGTTAAACCATCTTTTCACAACTTCCGAGCGAAACAAACAAATCCAAAAATTAGGGCCGATGCGGACATCCCTGAGCACCCCGTAAATCGGCCCACTCGCCAGCGGAGAATGGCCGGCAATGAATTCAACAGCAGTGAGTGGCTGGGTGTGAGTTGTCACAAATTACCCTGCAAACAATAAAGAAGCCGGCAGAGAAGGACAATCACAACGAGTTTCTGGGGATGAGACTGATGCAAGAGATTCAAAATTCTACCATCCAACCTTGGTTGGTTGAGGTTGAAAACTCTTACCTTCTCCTGCTTCTTTACTTTGGGAGGAATGTTCATCCAATGGTATCGTTTAGGATTATTTACTCGATTTTGAATTGTAATCTTCAAAAGTGTATATCGTTCAATTTTTTTTAATCTTTCGTTCATTATTTGGTTTACCATTCTCTTGAGGGAAATGATGAAACCACAACGTCGTAAATTCTCACAGAGTAATAATTATTTACTAACAATTCTTAAAAAAAATGTAATTAAAAACCAGAAAACAATTGTTAAGTCAATGTACACTTAATTTCTGTATATTTATTTTTTTTAACTTTTTTATTCTTAGCTAACAATGTTTGGTTAATTAAGCATCTGCCAGCTGTCGATTTCACACGACAATGATGTTGGTAGATTTAATTTCTAACATCAACCTTTTTATTAAACACATTCATTATCTAAAAGGCACATGTTTTATTTTAACCGTGTCACAGTTCCGATATAGCTGCAAGCACCACTTTAAGATCACTTTGAGCTATCTGCAGGGTTTGTGACGTTTTAATTGCAGTTGCAATTTCAAGCCACTGCCTTACCTCTCACAGTTCTACCCGTCCTTAATGCAACTTCTCGTCGTGGTTTAGTAAACTTCCTCACTATCAAGCCTCAATTAAAACTTCACACTCAAAATTTAATAGGTTTTGTCGTGTTATCGTGAAACAGTCTTTAATACTTGACCAAATAAAAAATTCGATTTTATGCCAATGTTCATTGCTCTTTAAGGATGAAATGCAAACATCTTTATTATAAGAACCATCCATTATAAAATCCAACCTCTCAGTCCTAAAGATATTTGGGCTTATTCTGATTCTAAAAAATAATTCAAAATGTGAGAAGATAAGTAGCAAAAGTCGTACTCCTGCGATTCTTCGGCGAAAAGATTGTAACGGTTTAAAATGTATTGTTTGACTTTCATCACTTTAATTTTGCAATACTCTAGCCATTATAATAGACATAGAAGTACATGAGGAACGAATAGTTATAGTTCTATTGTATCAGATTTATATTTTATGGATTATTGGTTAATGTTGCAGCTGATAAAGAAAAAAGAAAGCATCTTGAATATAATCATTTTACATATACTTACATTTTAATTATAAAATAACTTATTCTAAATCATTTTATATATCGGCTATGAAAAATAATTTTGTATCGTGAAGAACATTTTTTTATTTACCAAAGAAAGATTCAGGTATGTTTTTATTGCTCTTAAATTATCATATTTTTATGCAACACTTACTAGTGACATCAGCAAAACAATGAATGTATTCTATATATTTACTCCCCCTAAAAAAAGATTATCCCAAGCAAAATCTATTTATTTTAGTTCAGTCTTTAGAACATGTCATAAGCATAGGAAATATGTAAGTGTACTCGCAGCTCCGTCGGTGTGGCAGTCCTCGTGGAAGGCTCTAAGGGGGAGGAGAGTTTTAATTACTGCCGCAACCTCTCCATCCAGTAACGAGTCTCGTCTCTGAGCGTTATGAAACAGTCAAAGGGTAAACCTGCCTATTAGGATTTAAATCGCACCTTTTACTAATTAGACCGTTTTATTTTTTAATTCTTACACAATATGTCAGACTCTTTTCTTCGTCAACACCTTTACTAAGAACGATTCACCAATTTCTAAAGTATTACACGCATAAGTGGATTTCAAAATTCTAGTAAGTGATTTATCTTACAATCATGAAAGAAACATTCAAATTAAAATACTTTAAAGAGTATATTTATGTGAAGTATAAAGTTTTTGCCATAATAATAAGTAGGTAGTATAAGTATATAATATTAAGTATTATATAATTAAAATGTTAAGTGCAGTATGACATTTAAGTTGAAGCTGGGTTATCTTCTTAATTCTTCTCAGATAATTGTCCTCCTTAAAACTACGTCGAAAGATGAACTGCGAAAAGACAGTGTTGTAAACTACTGTCTAAAAGCTTAGTTACCAACGATTTCCACATGTCTTGAAAAGGACTATTTATTTACAAATTATTGGAGGCTTAACGGAAAAATTTAAATTCATCTTATAAGCTTGCATTAAAAAATGTTAGGTCCATAAGCACAGCTTCTCAGGTTTTATTTGATTAATTGCTCACAACTTAAAACATCCTAATGAATTTTCAGTCATACTCCTCAAACTAATAAACGCAATCGAATACCATGACTGGAATGTTCTTTTGAATGATTTAGGCAGCATAGGAATAAAAAAGGGCTTTATATGATGCAACTTCCGCAGAAGCGTTACACAATTTTTTGCTATCCGTATATCACTTTCATTTTCTTATATATTTTAATACTCTGCTCTTACAACCTTAAAGACCATGAAAGTGCTAAAATTAAGTGTCAGAAATTTCATTTACTAACTAAAATACTGATTCAAAGTGTAGAGAAAATTACTTTTACCAATACCATCCCAATACATAAAACTTCATTCATGAAAATACACAGATTCAAAACTACAAAATGTAAATAAATATGTTTAAGGTTAGTTAAATTTGAATTATGCTTGTATTAATATAACTACTATTGAATCAAAACCAGAATTAACTAAACTATAGCTATCTAAACTATAACTGAAATATCAACCACCCATTTTTATCTCAACGTACTGACTATGCGGTTTGTGATCTAATTGATGTTCATTTTAAAACCCCTTAAAATGGTTAAGTAGGGTTTCAGGCAAATTTATTTTGTAATTTGGTAATGATTATCGCTCAATAGTTCCCCTCCAGACATTACAGGTTCGCACTGACTTCCCCTATTAGGTGTAACCCTTCTGCGGAAGTATAACCCTTTATATCGGGTAACAAAAATAAGAGAAACAGGCAAAAAATTATGTGCCAAAAATTATGTGTTATTGCAACACAAGTTCAGTTGGGGGGTTGAACTGAATGGACGGAGTTATACAGCCACATTATAGACATGGTACATGAACACGGAGCTACACAATAATCCGTAACAAGGCCACTAATATTCCTTAACTATATAAATGGCTTGCCTAAAAGCTTACGATATCATCAAAATGTTCTGAGCTCGCTGAGGATACCACGCCTGTTGTCTCAGGGGAATCAGTACAGGAAATTATTTACAGGATAACCTTACGACAGCGGTATGAAGGTCGAAGATGGTCTTAATAGCCTGAAATTTGATGTCAATCCTTAAAAAAGCTTTCTCAAAAACTTCTTAGACACAAATGCAGTATTTCAGGAAAATAATAATCTTAAATATAAAACAGGGGATTAAACAAATTTTAAGAGTCAAATAGCAAAATTTCAACTGAAAAATAAAACTGGGAATTTAGAAAATGCTTGATCAACAGCAGTATATGGAATGAAAGAAAATCAAAGAATTAGTGGGGAAAGATGCCGTACTGACGGCTTATTATTCAATTTTTCGTTTTTATGTCAGATTCAGTACTATAGCTTAGGTTGAATGTTCATAATAATCAACAACCTTCCACTTAAGATGCACTACAAACCTGTTTAATAATTAAGATAGAATTTTCTTTCACACATACATACGTACATACATATATACATACATACATACATACATACATACATACATACATACATACATATATATATATACATATACATAATGCAATGTAAACAAATCTTTATCAGGCAGTCAGCACCAATAGGCTCAACAAGATACTTTATTCATAAACTTTAATACTGTTCAAGAAGGAAGGATGACTACAACCTTCACGTTCAGCAGATTGATAAATCTCAAGACCATCCAATTTACAACGGCTTGAAGCTTCCCAATGTGCTTCCAAATTTCATCCAGTCAAAATTTGAATTTCTCAATTCAAGCAGATGCTTACCACAGAAGCACAGACAGATATTACAAATATACGGTACGGAATTCCTTTATTCAACCTACCAACCTAGCTCAACCTGGCGTTTTTACCTTAAACCACTCCCAGTCTGACGGAGGCGATGAATAGGATAAGCCTATTTGATTCTCCTCTGTCGATAAGCGTAAATATCCAATTCGCTGTAGGAAGGAACCACCGGTTTATATTTATTAAATAGTGTTTTCTTTTACCTTTTTTATGATCAACAAAACTCGCACATACTAAAGAAACGCTTTTATATTGAACCGTTAAAATACCTTATTTTCTTTGGAAAGGACACGAAAATGGCTTTTCAACGATAAATAATACAAAAGTAACAGGATACATAAACAACATATTATAATTTTATTATTCCAGTAAGAGATTAACAATGGGAGGACTACATGTAGCTGTTTTGTCTAGGGAACATCAAGACTAATGGGCAAAGTTAGATATGAAATGTCTTCGAGGAAACAAGCCACAAGACAAGAAAACATTTGACAACATGATGTATCGCATTAGTACATGTGTAAAAGTAAGCAATAAAAAAGATGTTTCATCCAGCTTTTCATTTCATTATTGTTACTCTTATTTATCATAATAACACAGATTTAAGCTTAGTTAAGGACTGACAAAATATTTTACGAATAAACACAAATACAAAACAATTATAATATTTTTTCTACTCTATTTGAATATTAAAAATAAATAAATTATGTCCAAATTGCATTTAGAATAACCAAACCATGTAATTTTTAAGATAGATTATTGTTTAAATGAAGTGAGGCTAAACCAAACAATTGTATATTATGTTTCTAGCCCGGGAATTACCACATTACCGTGCGAGCTTGACAGTTCCCACGCGAACCGCTAGGCGAGTGCAGGAATTTTCATGCAAGTGCGGTAAAACTTACCGGGCAAGAGAAGTGCGATACTTTATATCATAATACTCGGAAAAAATATTTTTTAGTCATGATGTATTCCTTGCATAGACAACTAACTTTTCAAACCAATCCTATAATGTATAAATGTGGTGCAAACAAACGTTTGCAACTACCACCAGTGCTGCTGCAACATTCCGCAGAAATAACCCATAAACTTCGGTTTTCTGCAATCAGCTGATCGTTTTTATTGTTGTCTTCCGTTATATCCATTTCTTAGTGCTCGGTAAATATACTGTGCACTGCACACTGCACGATGACTTAACCGTGCAGTGATCGGCAAATGGTAACTTCCCAGCCAACAGTAAGGCACAGAAAACAGATGGCTCTGTAAAGTATTGTGCACTGCACACTGCACGATGACTTAACCGTGCAGTGATCGGCAAATGGTAACTTCCCAGCCAAGAGTAAGGCACAGAAAACAGATGGCTCTGTAAAGTATGATGTAAATTCATTTACGGATATTACTTGTTAATAATCATATGAATAAAGGTGTCCAAAATATCGTCCATTAAAAAGGGGAAGTGATTTTAGCGGAGATTCCAGGAAAACACTTGTATTCATCTTTTAAACGGGGAGAGACTTTAAAGTAAAACAGATCAAACCAGGAGTGTTGTGATAAACGGTTCTCATTTAATTGATACAAAGAATAAGTAAATCGGGCTTCTACACTAACTGTCGTCGGACATTTAAACACGGTTACACATTCAGTATCTGAATGTATAATTGTTTAAAAGTAAACGGGATGTGTATGGTCCTGCCATATTCATATTAAAGATTTTCCAACTGCAATCTAAAAACCTTTATTCATCATTTATAAAAAAAAAAAAAAAAAACTGGAATCCATCCTTTAATACATATTTTTATATTCGTGTTTTATCCACCAAACAAAAGACCGCGGCATCCCTTATGAAGTACTCGGCATAAGTATACATTACATTATTACAAAAACATCTCTAACTTTAAAAGTAAAATTATTGTTGATTTGAATATAAGTTGTCTTCGTGTGAAAGGCCAAGCACAAAAATCGAAAATCTTTACATTGCTGGTAAATTACACATTGTTGCTCCTTGCGTTGGATAATTTAGATTCCTCTAGCTTTGTTCAAGAGGAAAATTCATAATTGAAACGAATTATTTGTTTGTAATTTAAAAGTTAGTGATTTTATAGGCCTACTTCAAACTTTATTTATTAAAAATATAATGTACATAACAATTGAAAATATAAATAAATAAAATACACTTAGTAAACCCCTAATAAATCGGGGTTTTCAGGCAGTATTTTAAATTATTAGAGAAGGTTTAAATATTTTTAACGAGGAATGAAAATGGGTTCTATAGGCTTCATAATATTGAGTAAAGCTAATTTAGAAAAGAAATTGTTTGAATTAAAACGTAAAATAAGTACTTATTTAAATATAAAAAATTATTGTATCCAAATGCTGCCTTGAAGCGGAGAAAAAGGTGTACGATGGCAGAATAATGAACTGATTTTCAATCATTTATCTCAAAAAACTTATGATTTCTTTGTTTTTTAATGCACTTATAGGTACATTCGTCTATAACTTGTATTAAATTTATATTTAATTTGTATTATATTTCATAAACAAAAACATTTTAATAGTCTAATAATAAGAGAAAACTAACTACTTAGCAATGGGGTAGCAAGGTTACTTAACATTGGCTCAGCCATAGCAAGGTTACGACAGACCCTCAGAGCCAAGCGTTCACAGAGGTTCGGGTTTCAAAGTGAATTAAGCGCTGCTTCCAATACTTGGAAATGAAACATTTTGTGTACAGGATATCTTTGGCTCTCGATGTTACAGGAAGGAAAATACGTATTTGATTTTTAAAATTTGTTGATAATTATAGATTTATCATAAAGCTGAAATATGAATTTTTAGGTGCTTAACTTTCGCTGTTAATCAATTCTAGTCAATCAGCTGATTAGTCAGCCGTATAATGTTTTATATAGGTATATTATTAAGAATATAGAAAATCATAATCCATTAAATTTTGTAAATAATAGGTTATGATGTAATAGATTTATTTTAAAAAGCTGATTTATAGACACCTAATTGACCAAAAACAGCTGATTAACAGTGACAAGCTTATTCACGAACAACTCAGCTGGTAAAGATATTAACGAATGAAGCTGCATATTTGGCCGTAAAATAGCTTTTCGCTGACAATCGAATGTGTCCAGACAATAAGCTGTTCGAAAACAATCAGCTGATTTGAAAAAATATAATTTTTTATACCGACAGGACACTATAACCCGTTATACGGTGTATTTTGTTATTTCAAAATAATTTTAAGGGAATAATTTCACATATGTGGGATTTTTGTAAAGAGAAGAAAAATATCTTTCAAATAGAAAGCAAACTTTTATGCGTCGGCATTTAAAATTGTTGGCTTGGGCATAAAAAATGGAGAATATCTTATTTTCATGAAAATATATTAATTACACATAAAATTCCATGTAAATTTGATTCCACTTGTATTCTTGTATCTTAAAAAAGAAGCGAATTATGGCAAATTTGACGTGTTGGGTAAAAACTTGAAGATAACGAACGAGTTCGATAAAATATTTTGATTTGCTCACTGCCTTTTCGCTATATTAGTTGTTATACTGTGGCGCATTTCGCTTCTTTAAATTTCCTTGTTTCTCTTATATTAATGTGATCAAATTTGTGTCTACAAAACATTAACACACTGTATAAGAAGATGAAAAAGGTAGATAGATAAATCCATTAGATTAATAGATCAAGTTAAAAAAAAAATCAATAAAGCTATAAGGAAATATGCACACTAGGGTGAAAAAGAGCTCTTCATTTCACATTCAATATTTAAGTTGCTTGATTAGGATCCTTTTACGTTGCCCAGTTTTAACCTGCTTTCGAGGAAAAAAACAATTTATTGAACACAAGACTTTTCTTTGTAACATAATACTATACAGGGTGAATCTTCTAAGCCGTCCACAACAGATTGTAGACGAACGGATTGACACACAAAGATTAAATAAAACCTTTCCCTACTAATTCATACCCAAGGGAAAAACGCGTAAAAATAAAATAAACCTAAATTATATATTTTTAACCTCATTAAAATACAGGGTATTCCAAATACCGGAGGTCATGGAAAAAGCCGAATCTCAAAATTTTCAAAAGTAAATATGTGTCATGTTACGCATCATTTTACAGCTCTAAACAAGACGAACAATGTGGTGAAAACAGAACGCATTTATCCTTATTCATTCCAAAATGTTGGCCATTTTAGTGAAATTTTTTTTTATTTGCGGAATACCCTTTATTTCGAGAACTACAAAACATATTTATGTTTTGTTTAAAAATTATTAATCCTCGTAAACTCAGCTTTAATTTGATATAGACATGCCAGCATTTAGAAAATAAAAGAGTTGACATTACATTTTATTTTGTTTCAATGTTGGTAGCCCTGAAAGACAAAAAATTTAAAAGGCAGCATATGTCAAATATTACTCAACAGGGTATTATTATAATTATTCTACAGGTCCTGCAAAGACCAATAACTTTTCAATTTACACCTAGCTCCTATCTTTGGTGGTTTTGTAGTTATAAGAAAAAATCCATTTTACCTTATAAAGCCCATGTTAAATGTGCAGTACTTAAGTTTAATGTATGCACTTTAATTTAAATGACTTGAAGACTACACATTTAACATGGGCTTCATATGGTACAATGGAGTTTTTTGCTTTTACCAAAGATAGGAGGTAGGTTTAAGTTAAAAGGTATTCTGAGATTCGAAACCATGACCTCCGGTCTTTGGAATATCCCGTATTTTAAAAACGTTAAACATAATATTTTTACTTGTTCCTTGGGTATGAATTAGTGGGAAAATATTTTGTATCGTCCTTGTGTGTCAAGCCTTTCGTCTACAATCTGTTGTGGACGACTTAGAAGTTTCGCCCTGTATTTAATATATATTAAAAAAAATAAAACAATAAAGCTATGAATATAATATAGTTGACTGGATAGCCGAGTGGATAAAGCGCTCACCTCATAACCTGAGGGTCGCCGGTTCGATTCCTGATAGGATCGAAACTGGGTCAAGTTGCCATTTGACAATGGGCTATGAATTAATGACGCTAACAAAAAGGTCGCCGTTAGATAGTAACAAGACTCGGGTTTGGACCGTTCCCGATCATAACGTTAAAAAATAACACTGGCGTAGAAAGCACAAAATACAAAAAATGTATGCAAAAAAACTCGTACTGAAACGAATGAAGGGATATTTGAATATCCCTTCATTACATTATTTATAAAAATCACACATAGCGCCAAGATGCTTCCCATGAGTTCTTTCCTTTTTTCTTTTAAAAAGATATTGCATGTCTGGCATCTCCTACCATGAACGGCATTCCATATTTTACAGTAGTATATATATATATATATACTACTGGTATATATATATATATATATATATATATATATATATATATACCAGCTGAACTGACGGTTACGACCAAGGTCGAAATAAGAAGATGTAATGATTTCCTGTGATTTTCCGGTTCCCCCAAGTTGGGGAATGGTATGTATATTTGCTACCATTAGCTAATACATTCTTCATTTGCAATTTGGCTATAAAAATACAAACATTTCCTATTTAAATAAAAAAAATTGGGTTTCTAGTTGCCTTTGAATATAGAAAATATCATTTGGGAGATGAATTTCAGCGAGTCAGACTCAGAACTTTCATCACACCGTGCACTCACCTCAATCCTGCTAGCCAATTTAGAACTAATTTCATAATAAGGCATAACAAGGGATGTAAAGCTCATATCGAAAAAAATATACCAAGTGCAGATTTTCGATACTAAATCTGAATGTTAATAATAATAATAATAATAATAATAATAATATTAGTAGGCAAAAAACTGCTCGACAAAGAGAAAATTAATTAATTGGCTAGAAGCTTAAGACACAAAAAATTATTGATTCAAATTACATATCGGATCACTAACTGCTAATGACGAAAAAGTATTGAAGAATTAGCCCTTCACCTACTAAAATCCTCCAATTTTTTTTGTATTAGTTTGACACCCCTTGCTCATACTCCCCGCGCGCCCGCACGCGAGTGTGCTTGTTTATGAGAGTGTATTTACATATTTTTAACATGTGCGTTTGTGGATATTTCAAAAACCTCTTTTTAAACCGCTATATAATATGTTTTTTAAGCTATAAATTATGTATTGCTAAGGACACCCGGCCAACAGTCAAACTATTACCGACCGTTCATTAAATTGTTCTGTTAACAACTGAAACATTGTCATATAAACTGTTAGCTGCCAAAATATAACGTCTCAACTATTTATATAATTGTTATTTTATCTTACAGTATTTTACCGTTCAAACATTTTGTCTTTTTTAAAATATTGTTGAAATACTTATTTTTCTTACTTCGTCGGGATGAAAGGAATGTTCATCAAACAATGTATTAGTTTGAAAAGAAGTGCTTTCGCAGTCAAAGCCAAAGTCATTATACACTGAAACAACTAACGACCTTCTAAGAGCTCCATGTTTTACAAGAGCCATTAGAGAAGACTGATACGTAAAGTTAGCTACTTGAAATGTTTATTCACATAAAATGTAGAATTCAATTTGCTTTTCAAACTAATGACTTAATTAAAACAAATTATTTTACAACACCCTACTCTTCTAGATCAACTAGCGATTCCAGGCAGAAACATATTTCTACTACTAGATTAATAGATTTTTATAAAATATTTCATTAGATTGTAACACAAAATTAAGAGTAAGGTATGGTTTTATTTCATAAGCGACCTAACCTTCCCTAGCACAACCTTTCTTAAAAGTGTTTATTAATTAAAAAGGTGCATATATTTTTATATGTGGATAAAATAGTTACACATATAAACACGTTCCGTAAACATTTTCACAGGAAGTATTTAAAGGTTTATTGAACGTTTTTTGAGAATATTTCTTTTTCTTTAATGTTTAAGGCCAAAAGCGGATTATAGTCCAATTTTATTGACTTATTTTTCCTAGATGATTAGCTTCCTGAATGATCACATCGCCCATTACATCTTGCAAAGGGCAAGTCACTGACAGCTACCCAGAAAAATGTTATATGAGCATCGACGATAGTCGTGTGCAGGTAAAGAGAAGCTCAACATTGTTTGCTCGCATGTAATTCCTTTAAGACCTGGGCCTCCCCAGAACGGCAGCCGCAATCGTCCTTGATCTGCGCCTAGTGGAAAACGCTGAGACGACGACAGAACGACACCACGACCACACCACGCTCAGCCCTCAAAACCACCACTCCAGTAAATACACACAGATCTGGATAAGAGCTCGTTCGTTAATATTTTCTTAAATTCACAGTCTTCCTTAACATCAAATAAATACACATGCGGTGAAATTGAAATGGATCCCCTCTAAATTAATAATTCCTATTAAGTAATTAATTTTGACTAGATAGTAATTTTGGACGACATCTTGGATATGCCATGATGATACGAAATATAATTATAATTTTTATATGAGGTTGCCTTGTGCATCTTAACTTCGGAGTATAATTTTACATTGATTACAATCTCATGTCGATATAAATTATGCGACTTGAATCAGGACTTCATATAATTTTTAACAGGTTTTAACAAGGGGTAATATATAATTATGACCTTAAACCTTAAATATACTATGCAAGCCATGTGTCCTAGACTTCGGCGGATTGATATTGCCGTAGTCTGTTCCCAAATACCCCTTCTTGTGTTTAAGATGTTGATATTTAACTATCAGTACTTAGTTAACTAAATAACTATCAATACTTTAGAAATTCGTTGATTTTACTGAAATTTAATTAAAATTCATCATGAAACTCAATTCTAAAACACATTTAAAGCACATAATGTATGCCCCACAACTCCTAGGGGTAGATCATATCCTTGAACACATAATGGTGATTGGTGTGGGTATATCAAATTGAAGATCTTTGTAATTCTTTTCCGAGTCCCTAAAAGAAATACGCATAAATTGTATTTGGATTTTGTGACCAGATTTTCGTTAAATACATCAAATTGAATGAGCAGATTTTTAATATTGAATTAGTTTCACAGCACGCTGCAACAAATTTCAATCTAGGTCGGAAATTATTGTGGTACTTCTTATTGTATAATTCATATTCCGTCAAGGTAAAATCAGGTATAAAAACTCATTTAAAACTAATTAAATGGTGTCAATTGCTTATTTCAGTTTGATTATTTGTAGTAAATGAGGTATATTTCAGCAGCAGGACGTGTGGGGCAGGCGGGAGACGGATGGATGCAACTACAACTTTCTTGCCTCCCAACTTGGGTGATGTATGGTCGAAGAGCGGATGTCGAGAATGTGGTTAGTCGATGGGAAAACTCGGAAGATCGTCAAACAAATGTTGTAAATAAAGTAACAATTGTTCAATAAAGAAAACAAATACACGGGGTTCACTAGATTGGTCAAGTCGTTTACAAACAAAGTAATGGATACATTTGTGTGATTCCTCTTTCCACATTAAGTACACCGATACTTTATTCATATTTTTCATTGTAAATTTACAATTGATAAGGTCTAATACGGCATTTTTCACACTTTTTACAATAGAAATAATATTTAAATAAAAACATTAACTATATTTCTTAACCGAATCTGACTTCCCTAACTTCCTGAAGCTAGCCATATCTTAACCAACCTAACCGAAACACATACAATTCAACCTGTTCCATACCTTTACAGCAATTTAAACCTAACCTAACTTAGAACTGACCTAACCCCAGTGGCCCGACTAAATAAAATACACTTAAACCAGTTCAACGCCTGGATGCAGGGCCATCATGAACGGAATTTCAAGTATCAAGTAAGTAAAGTATACTGTAATTTTTTGTCTAATAAAGCAGAGAAATTAGCATATTTTTTCAGAAAAATTCCTAACAGGCTCTTTTTCTGCATAAAGTATTTTTAGTTAATGTATTTGAATAACATAAGTATAAACAGGTAAGACAAATTTTGCGAATAAAAACTACTATTATTGATTTGTAAAATTCTTTGAATTTGAATAACCTTTCTGTAAGCATACAGGATGAGTCTTCTAAGCCGTCCACAACAGATTATAGGCGAACGACTTAACATACAAAGATGAAACAAATCAGGCAACATTTGTATTTACAACTCATTACCTGTGGGACGAAGCCTAATGGTCTGAGGGAATCCTTAATTTAATATGATTGACAACACAGTTAGTGTCTTGTCCCCCCAATCATAGAAATTTTCCCATTTTAGTGGCTTGGCTGAGCTCAGTAAAAAGGCCCCTTTAATGAAGAATTTATTGGAGCGCATATGGAATACATTCCCATTAATTTTAAAGAAAAAATAGACAGTCCAAGAAATGTTAAATTTTGAAGCCAACAAATTTGATCACATATTACTACAATTAGCACATTCAGGTAGAGATTTTTGGTAATCCCATTTCAGGGATACGAATCATTCACGTGAAAGGTGAAACACCACAGCTGGCGCAGTCTCTAGTGACGAATGCGTACTAATTTTGTGTTGAAATTTCTGGCTTCAAAACATGTGTAAGCATAAGCAGTCTCCTTTTGGGTATAAGGTCAATGACATTCCCAAAGGGGCTTAGCATATACATGTAGCTAAAGGAGTAGTAAAATACTGCGTGTCCCAAAAGTCCCGGAACGGTTTAATATCTTTTAAAGTAAGCCAGATATCAAAACAATATTTTTCACACCTTTTAGTACTAAAAAAATTGTCATTCCTGCCCCTGCCCCCAAAATTGGATTTTAGGGGGGAAGCCCCTAAATTTTAAATGTAAACCCCCATCGTGCTACTGCTTATTTTAAAGGGCTTGTTAAAAGAAACACAATGCTGCAAACCGGAGGTCGATATCATGCTCCAGTCCAAAATGGCAGCCATTCAAAAATTAAAAAATACTGTTCGTCAATTAAAATTGAGTATTTTCAGTGTTCGGCAATTCACATTTAAATCGAATAAGAACCACCATAACACATATTAACTACTTAAAAGATACAAAAAAAAATAATTTCTTGTTTAAGGCACAACCCTCCAAAATTGTTTTTGGGGGGTGGGGTTTTTTCCAACCAATTCCAATATCAGCTCATATCGTATGACCACTCGTTTTCATATGCTGAATGAGTAAAAAAATAAGCCAAAGCTTGTTTTAATGGAATTTTTAAAAAATTGTTATTTTTGTGGCAAATATTTGGTACTTCATGTATGGGGGATTTTCGAAAAGGTAACGCATAGACGACCCTCCGCAGGTATAGACCTTTGCCTCTGAGCCAAAGGTCGCATTAAGGCGGATATCTATTAGTATGTTAGTTGACCCTAACAAAATTCGTTTATTTATTACAAGTAAGGTAACTTTTTTGAAATTTGATTAAAACAAGCTTTGGCTTATTTTTTTACTCAGCAAATTAAAATGAGTGGTCATACGATATGAGCTGATATTGGAATTGGTTGGAAAACCCCCACCCCCCAAAAACAATTTTGGAGGGTTGTGCCTTGATGATGACAACAAGAAATTATTATTTTTTGTATCTTTTAAGTAGTAATTATGTGTTATGGTGGTTCTTATTCGATTTAAATGTGAATTGCCGAACACAGAAAATACTCAATTTTAATTGACGGACAGCATTTTTTAATATTTGAATGGATGCCATTTTGGGCTGGAGCATGATATCGACCTCCGGTTTGCGGCATTGTGTTTCTTTTAACAAGCACTTTAAAATAAGCATTCGCACTATGGGGGTTTACATTTAAAATTTTGGGGCTACCCCCCCAAAATCCAATTTTGGTGGCAGGGGCAGAAATGACACATACATCAAAAAGTAGTTTTTTTCAGTACTAAAAGGTATGCAAAATATTGTTTTGAAATCTGGCTTACTTTAAAAGATATTAAACCATTCCGGGACTTTTGGGACACACAGTATATTTTATATATGCAGGAAACTAGCAGTTGCCCACGATAAAAATTACAGTTGATGTTACTTCTGCTCTTTGAATTGTAAAACCTTAGTATTTACAGCTATACAAATTATATAATTATCTGTATATTTACAACTATACAATTTGTAAATTAATTTTAAACATTTGTATAAACCCCTTAATTTTTGGGCTTTATGCCCCCCCCCTGAAATGAGGGAGGGGGGCCTTCCATAAAAAGTGTATACTTATTTTTATATTTACAACTATACAATTTGTAAATTTATTTTGAACATTTGTATAAAATCCTCAATTTTGGGGCTTTATGCCCCCCTGAAATGAGGGGGGGGGGCTTCCAATTTATTCTCCCAACTTATTGGCTAATAAGATTATAGCAAATAAGATCTCTTAAGAATATCGAAAAATAGTTCCGGGTGCTTGAGTAAAAATCAATTTGAGACAACATACTGCGTTTGGCAACTTCAAATTTTGTCCATAAGTATTATTTTATGCTTTAAGAAAAGGCTTGAAATGATGTTATTTAATTTGCATCACGAAAACATACATTACACAGACATCAGAGGGGAACTAGGCTGATAAGAGTGAGTCATGAACTTATTGTGTTTGTTTTACTGGCCTCACAACTGGAAAAGTAGCCAGTTTATTTCCAGAACTTTAATTTATCTTGCAAATGTAACTTTTTGATTGGAAATAAATTATTTATTCATTATTCATTTTTAGCTTACATAATACTTTTAGTGCCTAAAAGCTCAAAAAACGGCATTTAGAAATTTTTTTTATTTGATTAAATTTATCTCCCGAAAGTGTAGTTAAGGGTGATCTGACTTTTGAACCCAACAAACTCGACCTAGATATTTTAGAAACTTATATTCCTACTACCACTAAAGAAAGCCGGACACAACTGTGATGGTTAGAGTGCCGTCACAAACACTCTAAAGTATGTAAATATATATACTTTTTTAATTAATTTGAAATTTTGATTCTCTTTCATGGGTAGACACTGATCATCCCCTGAGCAGCCAAGATCTTTAGATAAACATTGTATTATATATATGTATCTAAACTTTTCATCGATTTGTCTTTTTGGCATCTGGGGCCATAAAACCAAAATAATCATGGTCCCATCTCTCAGAGCTACCGAGCGTGTGATGCCAATATTACTCTAAATCATAGGGAGTTTGCGAAGAGGTTTTTTTAGTAATGCCCGCTTTGATTTAGAATTAAATATATTCGTTATATTTGTTCAAACAATTCCTATGTTTAAGTTTCCAAAACTTTTTATCAACACGATAACTTGCTTGTAAAAGGGTATGTAGTACCGATCATGCACACAAAATTTATAATCACTCTCGGAGTAATAATCCCTCACTGATAAAATAAAGTTTAAGGTTGCGCTTTAAAAGAAACATCCTGTATAAATAATCAATTGGTAAAAGAAATTCAATATGTTTTGTTAAATAAAAAAGTTGTCTTGTTTCAAGTAAACTCATAATGCGTAACAAAATTGTCTAATGGCTATCAACTAACCAGTATTTATAAATAATATATGCTATTATTATAATATTTATTTTGTATTCCGCGAATAAGCATTTCTTATGTATATTAGTTGAACAATATATGGTAAATATTAAGTTAGCTTTGGATAGGCCGATCAAGAAAGAACGTGAATATTTTTTTGGTATTTGGGTTGTGCAGAAACAGGTTAACTTAAACTTAATACCAAAGTAATAAATACACTTAAATTTTGATTTGTGGCGTAAAATCCAGTTCATTAGAAAGTTTACACGAAACAAAAATTCTTAGTACTTAATGCACAGTATTAACGCTGGTATCCTGAAAAGCAGATACCAGCACTCTGGTTTGACAGCCTCTAACCATTTTTCTTCCTTTATCGTATTCCCGCCTTCCTTTATTCCTGCTAATGTCTCAAGACGGAGAATCGTGTTCAATCCCAGTGTCTGTTCACCTGTTTTTCGGCTCAGAATTCGTTTCAAAATTACCATTAGCCAATCATAGTTTAGTGGTCATAAAAGTGTTAAATACAATACATAAAATAAAAAATAAATTATATTTACAACAAACAATATATATATATATATAATAACAGTGCTGTTACAGTTTTTAAAAGTATTTAAGAGACTATTTTACGATTATGTAATTATTATGCTTTCACATGATTTTGAAAAATTTATTGTTATAAGTAACTTTAATAATATTTTGAGTTCAATTCATAACTAAAAATTGTGATTTAACCTTCGTGAGGGAAATCATAATAAAACTATGATTTGGTTTGGAATTATTATATTATAGCTCTGAAAGTTATTATAATATCTTTCAACCTACATTTCATCAAAATTATAAATTTAAAAAAATAAAACCAATAACAACTTGAAAATTTTGAAGTTAAACTCCCAGCTAAAGAAAAATACCCCTACGACTGAGTCTTTTTTGGTTTATGACTTTGTTTTAAAATTATTTCAATAAAAAGCATCAAACATATTACATAAATTTGTCCTAATTTACGGTATATAAAACGCAGTATATGTTATTTTTAGGAATGTTAGCTTTTCCAGTCAATTTACCTATGTAGGTAGGCCGGAAAGCTAATTACGTGCACTGCTTTTGATACGTGATAACCTTGTTCCCAAATGACACATGGTACGTAATAATCTCTTTCGGGAATACTTTTTACCAAAAAGCTGTGATTAATGCAATATATATCAAGCATGCATAGATTTTCCTGTACTAAGTCCGTTAAGCTCCTTTAACTATTATCCAACTGCTATCAATGTTTGTCTTTCTTCTTCTTTTAAGGTTAAAACTGGAAGTGATATGAAAAAATCTTCGTTGAATAAAGGCCTGTAGACAGCCTGAGATAGGATTACAGCTGCCCCAAGGGTGGTATGACGTACAGCCCTCTCGGGACTCCGAATGTGGCGTTAACGTGGGGTAAAAACCATCGTAACGAATGTAGGAAAGAGTGTTAATTCTTTTCCTCGAATAAAAAGTAAGTAAAAACATTAAAGAATAACATTTTCTAGCGGAATAAGAAATCTGAATATTGCAGTAAACCATCCCTTGATTGTTTTTAGAATTACTATTATTCCGTAGTAAAAGTACTAGCTGATTTTAAATATAACAATAATCAGCACTATCGTAGAACTTTATTTACGTTTTGAACACTTTTACATACTTTTTCTGTTATTTTGTTGCTTATTCAGGGGTTTAGGCCACCAAGTAGTATTTATAAATATTTCTTTGATTGATTTAACAATTTTTAATCAGGGAATTTGTGTTTATGGCGCCCCGTTTGTCGTCCTTTTGTGTCTTATTTGTTCAATTGTTTTTTTATTTTATAATTTAAAATTTTGTACATGATAGCTAGGAAAAGGGTTAACAGAGAGCTATCCCTCCTTAATAAATTTTAAAACCAAATCTCAATACAATATAAAAATATAAACAGTTGAGTACCAACAAATAAAACAATATTTTAACAAATAAAACTAACAACTAACATCTGGATGGGATTTTTTTCACTCTGACTCAGTTGAAAACTTTAATACCTTTAAGTGTAGTAGGTAATATTAATGAGTATCACAATTTACAAATTAAAACAGGATTATGCCGAATGAAATTTGTTTTCTCAGTTGATATATGCAAATACACTAAAATTGCGAGAAGTTTGCTCTTATGACTTCGGAAATTCTTCAGGTGTCGGGCAATTTTAGCGCAAACTGAATAATAAATTTATTTTTATAGGAAAATAAAAATAACTGTATATTGTATGAAAATGTATTGAAATACCCTGTAAGTATGCACCTTGGCGTCAGTTACGCGGCTAGTCGTTTTTTCAGTGGAAATCATTTGTAATTATTACAATCACTGTGTCTTAAAATGGAAATTCGTTTCTTAACTAAAATGTTATAATTAATTAAGTAATAATTATATCATTATAGCACTATCAAACCTTTCTGTGAAAAAAAGGTATTTATCGCGTGAAGAATGAAGTGTACTGCATCATTAATTTGCCAATTGACGTCTGTATTGTTCGCCGTCTATTGTTCTACTGACAAGAGCTGTACTTGAGAATGACTCCTTGCCACGAGCATAATGGCCTAGTATTACCTACGCTTTGTGTTATAAAGGTGACATGATGTGTTTAATAACAATTATTGTTGTCTGAAGCGTAATCAGGTAACTATCATTGTTGTCAATAATTGTAGATACCAAACGTTTAAAAGCTTACGATTAGTGCGTTTATTAAATGCCTAGAGGTAAGCTAAGTGTTGTGATTTCAAAACATAAATTAAATGAAATTTGTTATAGGTGTCAATTATAATGCATTACATGTGACTGAAACATAAGATTTGAAAATTAGGAGTTCCTAAAGAAAAGGGTGACTGTAATGTCGTTGAAAATATAATGATTATTGTACTTCAGATTGATACCGGGACGTGGCATTGCCAACATATCGTATATCATTGTAAATAAATGAAGGACGTAGTTTGTTTTAGACGAGAACAGTATTCCTGAAAGCTAATAATTATTAATTAGAGGACCCACACTGCTCCGCAGCATTGAATTTTGATAATAAGAAACAACTTGAATGATTAAAATACTTGCTAACTTGAAAAAGTCAGATATTAGCGTACATAACATACAATTCAACCAACTATATACAAGAATATAAGAGAAGTGGAAATGGATATATGTTTAACTGAAGGCCAAAAAGGAAAATTTAAAGTTTGTTGGTGCTAGCAACTAGCAACTTGTTAAAGTTAGCCGTGAGCAACTCGATGGGCAACTCGGCGGGCAACCGATTGCCGGTGAGTTGCCCGGTCAGTCTCCCGGTTCAGCAACTGAGCTGGGCAACTCTTGGGCAACTGCAGAAACCAATACTCATTACAAACGCCTACTATATTCTATGGATAATTTTTAAAAGATATAGGCCTATTATAGCATTTACCAGTAGTGAAAAAATCTACTGATTCATTTAAAAAATGTCAAGAGACAAAAAATATTCAAAATTTAATTTTCTTTACAAAATGTAAAAATGTAAAATGTAGGGTCATAACCGAGTAATGTTTAATTTTCTGTGGTTTATAGGCCTACTGCAAATTTGAGTCATTTTTGCATGTAATAACTATATAAAATTGAACATTGCTCTGTTAGTTGTGTTATGATCATACTAAAACTATACATTTTTGTAGAGAAGATTAGATTTTGCATCTTTTTTGTCTCGATCTTGGCGTTCTTTCCTAAAATCAGTAGTATGTGAGATATTGAGCTATGAAAAGTTAATCGGGTTTAATTTAACAGTTATAAATTTAAGTTAACTAGTTGGTAGTGTAAAAGTTTGAAGTTAAGGTGACAGTGTAACAGTTTAAGTTAAAAGTTAAGTTAGTTAACAGTTTAAGGGGAGTCCCTACTAAAAATCCTAAAATCATTATTAAAGGTAATTTTAAGTATATAACCATGTATTATACTTCAGATGGACCTAAAACCACTATTCCCAAAGTCATTTATTAAAAAAAAATCTTTTATAGCGACTAAAATTCGATTTTACCGATTTTTTCAAGGTTTTTTTTAAATCGTTATGCAAAGAAAAGTATTGGACCTACACAATGTTCAAAGGTATCATTTTGTTCAGCATTAAATTTAGTTAAAAATCACGTATTTTTAGTTATGTAAGCTTAAAATTACTATTTTTAATTTTCCTTCAAACCTTGTACTTTCTTCATATTTTTTAATACAATTTAAGATTTTTAAATTTTTTATCCACTGATCCAAACTTATTCGAAATACGTGATTATTTAGATAATTTATCTTAGATAACCCAAAAAAATTTGAAGACTGTAGCTTCATTAGTTTTTTTGGAATATCAAAAGTTATATGCTAGATACAGTCAAAATACTACTTTTGGTAATCGCGAGTTTTCCAAAGAAGTGTTACATGTATATATATGCCAAAATAAAGCAAAACATTTTATTTATTGATACATTTTAAATTTATATAATCTTTACATATTAAATATGACACAGTGAATTAACACACAAGAGTGTCGAAATAATTTGTTGACACGAAAATAATACGAAAACCGCGAATTTTGTTTTTCTGCATAGCAACGTATAATATGAATTTTATGCCATAATAAAGTTGATAAAAAACATGAAATGTGTTTGTTTATATTCAGGAATAAACAAGGAAAAATTAGGTGTAAAAAATAGTTTTTTGAAATTTTCAAGATTTTTGGCCATTTTTAGTAGAGACTCCCCTTAAGTTAACAGTTTAGGGTTTCGTAATTTAAGTTAAAAACTTAAATAACGAACAGCACCACTTCACATGCGTCAGACACGAATAAAAGATGAGACTGAGAAGGTTTGACAGATCGGTGTAGCGCATGCGCACGCCGTCAGTTGCCCAAAAAGTCGCGCCGCTGGTTGCCTACGGCTAATAGGCGCCGTATGCTCCAATGCCCCCCGACGGCAGGGAGACTCAAATGGTTGCCCAGAGGTTGCCCGCGCAGTTGCCGGGGCCTGACACGCCCGGCAACTGCGCGGGCAACTTTTTTCAGTTGAGCAACCGATCGTTCACGGCTAATGGCTCCCATTTGATTCAATGCCCCGCTACAACATCGGCAATCGGTTGCCCGCCGAGTTGCCCACCGAGTTTTTAACAACAAATTTGAACAACTAGAACTTTAAAGAATATTACAGAAATTATAAACGAATTTATCGTAAAGTCATACATGCCACAAAATCGTACGACATTGAGAAAACCCTCCGGTCTTGTGAAAATTTTTCAAAAACTGCGTGGGGAGTAATTAATAGTTCAAGGAATCCTAAAACCTTTTCAAAACCAATCAAACTCGAATCACAGGAAGGTCTTGTTGAAAATCCCTATGACGTCGCCTGTGAATTTAAAAATTTTTTTTCAACCGTGGCAACGCCTGATATCCCCTTTGAAAAGCCATTCAGAAATTTAGCCGAACCCCTATTGTCGTCTATGGCCTTGACTCCTGTCGACGAGGATGAGGTGGCTCGTGTTGTTGAAAGTCTGAGTCCAAAAAAATCGTGTGACATTAACGGAATGTGGTTGATGAAACGATGCTTTAAGCACATTTCAAAACCCCTAACCAAGCTTGTGAACTTCTCATTCCAAGAAGGAGTTTTTCCATCACTTCTAAAAACAGCCAAAGTTGTTCCAATCTTCAAAAAAGACGATCCGAGCTCTTCAAGCAACTATCGTCCAATATCCATTCTCCCTGTCTTCAGCAAGGTCTTTGAGAAACTCTTTCTCAACAGGCTCACGCTTTTCCTTGAACGTTTCAACATTCTTTCTGAAAACCAATTTCGATTTCGAAAAACCAAATCAACAATTGATGCGGTGACGAACCTCATTGAATTAGTTGTCAATGGCATAGAGAGGAGAGAACATGTGCTAAGCGTATTTCTCGATCTCTCTAAGGCTTTTGACTGTGTGCATCATGAGACACTGTTGCACCAGTTAGAGCAGTACGGCATTCGAGGTCTACCCCTCAGGTGAGTCACCTCGTACTTGGAAGATAGAACTCAGCAAGTGCAGGTTGAAAACATACTTTCTCCTAAGGAGGGTATATCCTATGGCGTCCCCCAGGGATCAATATTAGGACCAGTTCTATTTTTGCTGTATGTTAACAATTTAGGTTCATCAATCCAGAATGGAAAGGTGATCCAGTATGCAGATGACACGACTCTCTGTGTAAAATCAAGTTCAAAAGTGGACTTGGAACTAAATTCTTTTGTTGATCTGAATTCCTGCATTCAGTTCTTCTCAGATATCAATTTGAGGACAAACAATTCGAAGTCGAATGTCATTTTGTTTCGTCTTCGACAGCAAGAGGCTGACCTGCAACCAGTTGTCATGGTGGATGAAGACCTCATAGAGTTAACTGATTCCACAAAGTTCCTCGGAATGATCCTCGATAGAGGTCTGACGTGGAGTGACCATGTTGACCATGTTTGTTCAAAGGTCACATCGGGTATTTTTGCTCTCCGCAACCTAGCCAAAGTATGTTCTAGAAATATACTTCTAATGGCCTAATATGGCCTAATTTTCCCCTACCTGGCTTATGGCATCAGGCTATGGGGTGGTTGCGCTAAACCCAGACTGGAAAGAGTGTTTAAATTGCAAAAGAGAGCAATCAGAATCATTTTGAATCGGCATCCAAGAGAGTCGTGCAGGGATGCCTTTAGGGAGCTTGATTTACTCACTCTGCCCTCACTTTACATCTTTGAGGTGGTACTTTACTGCCGCACGAAATGTTCTCTTGTTCAGGGCAGTAAAATACACTATGACAACTAAGACACCAGAGGCAGGGACAGTTTCCGTGCGCAGCAGCATAGGACAGTGGCGTGCGGGCACTTACCCTCGCAGGCTGGTGTTAAGTTTATTAACAAGCTCCCTAAAGAAATCAATTAAATCCCAAATCAAAATCAATTCAAAACTCGACTTAAACGCTTTTTAGTGTCAAAGTCGCTTTACTCGATTGATGAGTTCATGCTAAGCCACTGGGGAAATAAAAATAAGAGCAAATATTTTACGCGAATGAAATCTAGCATTGGCGTGTAACTTTTTAAACAAAGTGAAAAAATTGTACTTTTGTATGTAAAAGATTGTACTTTTGACGTTTGCAATGCAATGTATATTGTCTTTAATGCAATAAAAATATTTAAATTTGAATTTGAATTTGAGTTGCTCGCGGCTAATAGCGGCCTAAATAAACTATTCGTCAAATGAAAGCATGTAATCAACCGAGTGTCTTCATACTAGTAATATAAATAACATAAATAATGCCGTAGCCATAGATCTTTAATCAAAGGAAAACCTTAGGAAAAATTTAATTTATGTTAGTTGTCCACAGCGTGATTGCTTAAAACTCATCCAATTTCAATAATTAATTGGTCAAACGAAAACCGGTATTTCAGTGAAGGTTCTTAGACCAAATTATATATTATAACCTGATTTGGAATGAAGGTGTTCAATCAAAGGCAAATTTTAGAGAATTTAAATTAATGTTGGCTTAAAGTTTATAGCTCGCCTAAAACCTGCACAACTTAACTGATCAACAAATGAAAGCCTGTTTGTTATAGAATGTTTTAAGCTCAAAGCACACATAAAACATAAATAAAATTTTAGTTATTAATGATTAATTGCAGGCAAATCCTAAAAATAAAGGTTTTGTTGTTTGTGGTCTCCATTTGCTTCCTATTCACTAGAACTACATAAACTATAGCTGAAATCAAAACCCTGAATGCACTGAGCATTTTCATACCAAAACATGAATAATTAGTTAATAGTACTGGAGTTATCAAGCGTTAGTTGACGACAAATCTTGGAAAAATTAAACTTTAAGTTCGTTGTTCACTTGAAAATTGCCCAATTTCTATTAATAATAATTCAAATGAATGTCGCTACTTTATCATGGGTTCTGACACCAAACGTTATGAGTAACTTAGGAAATACTAGAGCCAAAAATCAAGACATTAATATATAAAAAATACCCCCGTTGTAGCAGACCTGCATACTCAGCGAATTTCAAATGCAAAACAACATAGTTCAATCCAACATAGCGAGATTTGACATGTTTTTGTAAGCTCCATAAGAATAACATGGGGAATGAGTATGCAGGTTTGCTGCTACAGATGTGTTTAAACTGGTTCGTTTTAATTCAATATTTAGTAGATCTGAACTATAAGAAGCCATTTACCAGGTTTTATCAAGATATGTTGAGAAATAAACGATATATAGAATTTTACTTATTTTCCATAAGGTTAACATCGGGACAACGTACAGTATTTACCACTTTCAATATCTCGGTAACAAATGGACATAGAGCAGTAATTCAAGATACTAAATTGTTTGTTTTTTTTTTGAGCTGAATTCAATGGTGCCAACAAAAATTTGATAAATTTATTTTTCTATGTGAAAAACTCAAAAACCCATTTAGGGGGGGGGGGTTATCCCCCTTTACCCCCCCCCCCCCTTCCGGTGGTCCGATTGGGCTGGTTCACGAACTCGTCCGAGTGATTACCACTTTACACGTCTGTACCAAATTTCATTAAGATTGGACCATATTTACGGCCGCTATCGTGTTAACAGACACGATATACCTACATGATATACCTGTGGCTGTATATATATCTATCTATATATACAGGGTGTTTCGAAACTCTCTCCCGAAACTCCGAGGGCACGTTCCTTAGGTCAAAACAAACAAAAAATGTCATGTAAGTATAGGGTCTATCTCGCTCAGTTTTCCGTCTGTGAGTCTGTTTGTGCTTTTCAATTAAAACTGTATAACTTTGAAACGCCATGTTATTTGCACGTCCATAGCAAACGGTCTGTGGGTACCCTTTGGTTATTATGAACTGCATAAATAACATGCACTTCATATGGGAAAATGGAGTTTTTTGACCATAACTAAAAAACTAAAAAAGTTTTAATACTTGTGTAAATTACAAAGTTGTAGGAATTTTGAAGACCTTTAAAATTATATGCTTTTTGGTATATGTTGCTATTTGATTTTTTTATTTTCAGGGCTGCCAACATTTTCAAAAAATAATTTTTTTTCAAAATTAAATTTTTTTTTTAATTATTGTCATGTGACATATCATAGTAAAGCTGAGTTACCAAGGATTAAGAATTTTGAATCAGAACTGAAAAATATTGAGTGGTTTGAAAAATACAGGGGTTTCTGTAAATACCGAAAAATTTCACAAAAATAGCTGCCATTTTGAAACGGCTTGAGATAATTTAGTTCTGTTTTCACCAAAATGTTTCTTTTAACAAGACCTTTAAAATGATATAATATTTGCTATAGGTTTACTTAAGAAAAGTTTGAGATTCGAACCCATGACCTTCATTTCTGGAACACCCTGTACATGAATTGTGATGAAAATATTTTTAATGAATTCTTCATATGCAAATTAGTGGGGAATAATTTTATTTGACGTTTCTATCTCAAACCGTTCTCCCGCTACAATAGGTGGACGGGTGGTCTGACTCACCCTGTGTATACAGGGTGTTTCGAAACTCTCTCCCGAAACTCCGTGGGCACGTTCCTTAGGTCAAAACAAACAAAAAATGTCATATAAGTATTGGGTCTATCTCGCTCCGTTTTCCGTCTGTGAGTCTGTTTGTGTTTTTCAATTAAAACGATATAACTTTGAAACGGCTCGAGTTAAATTATTGAAACTTGGTACGTAAACTAAAGTTAGTATGGCCAAGAATTTTACCAATTTTCAATATTTTATCTTTTAGGATTTCAAAATGGCAGCCTTTTAAAAAATTAATTTATTAATATCTAAAAAAGTTGACAAGTTAACACTACTCTTTTGATTATACATTTTATTTGCCATTTCATTACAAACATAATGACACTTCATTTGTTAAAATCGGACAATAAACAAGCGAGATACAGCGATTTAAGTAAAGCATGTCATGGCATATTCCATCCAGAGGCCGGCCCGCGAGACCGTGGCGCCCCGCGCCGCGCTGCAGCAACAATGAGTATCGCGCTAGTCGCGTGGAATATGCCATGACATGCTTTAATTAAATCGCTGTATCTCGCTTATTTATTATCCGATTTTAATAAATAAAGTGTCGTTATGTTTGTAATGAAATGGCAAAAAAATGTATAGTCAAAAGGATAGTGTTAAATGTCAACTTTTTTTAGATATTAATGATTTTTTTTTAAAGGCCGCCATTTTAAAATTCCAAAAGATAAAAAATTGAAAATTGGTAAAAATTTTGGTCATACTAACTATAGTTTACGTACCAAGTTTCAATAATTTAACTCAAACCGTATCAAAGTTATACAGTTTTAATTGAAAAACACAAACAGACTCACAGACGGAAAACGGAGCGAGATAGACCCTATGCTTATATGACTTTTTTTGTTTGTTTTGACCTAAGAAACGTGCCCACGGAGTTTCGGGAGAGAGTTTCGAAACACCCTGTATACAGGGTGTCTGTAAAGTCCGTCACCAAACGCCATAACTTTGTTTATTGGGTCAAAATAAGCAAAAAAGCTCCTGTGAAGGTATGTCCTAAAATGCATATTTACCCAAATATTGTATTTTGTATATGTATTTTTCACAAAATATTTTTTATCTCCGAAGTTTGTGAATCGATTTTTTTGAAACTTGGTATGTACCTATAACTAGTCAGAGTTAGTTTATGAAAAAATAATCAGCATGATCGAATGGTAAATTTCAAAATGGCGGCCGTTTGAAACCTTTAATTTGAAATATCGGAAAAACGTTACGTAGAACAAAAAAATATGACAAAATTAAAATTTTTAGAAAATTTAATTTCCTGTCTATTGACACCAGAGTTATGAAAATCGGTTTATAAATAACTGAGTTATGGTCAAATTTATCTACTGAGGCAGCGTAATTGACCTATGTCAGCGCATGACTCAATGCAACAATGGGCCATTCTCCTTCCAATTTATGCTGCCTCGTTGGATAAATTCGACCATAACTCAGTTATTTACTGACCGATTTTCATAATTCTGGTGTCATTAGACTGGAAATTAAATTTTATAAAAATTGTAATCCTTCATATTTTTTGTACTACGTAACGTTTTTCTGGTATTTCAAATTAAAAATTTTAAGCGGCCGCCATTGTGAAATTTACCATTCGATCATTCTGATTATTTTTTCATAAACTGACCTTGACTAGTTATAGGTACATACTAAGTTTCAAAAAATCGATTCACAAACTTCGGAGATAAAAAATATTTTGTGAAAAATACAAAATAGCGGATATCTGGGTAAATATGCATTTTAGGACATACCTTCACGGGAACTTTTTTGCTTATTTTGACCCAATAAACCAATTTATGGAGTTTGGTGACGGACTTAGACACCCTGTATATACACGGTGTCCAACTTAACTGTGCCACAATTGCTATCTCAGAAACTATTGGATTTAGAGAAAACCTCAAATGGGGGACTTCACCTACTTTTTAAAGACATTTAAAAATATAAATTCCATTTTCGCCTAAATGGCCGCCATTTTCCAATATGGCGGACAACTTTAATTTTTCTTTTGGAACACCCTGAATCTTATGGCGTATTTGGATTCTACGCTTAATTTTAAGAACTTTTTACCCTTTGTCATTTTTTCCTAAACTCAATGGTTAAGGAGATATGAGCAGTTAAAGTTTGATTTTTCCCCATAAGAAATGCATTGCGTTATTGTTGGTACTCAGTATATCAGTAACGGTTGGGTTAATTAGAACATACCAGGGAACAAAAGTGCTTTAAAATGTGATTTTAGTTTAGATGCAATCATATAAGTAGTTTTTAGTCGAGATTCACTCATGGAAATGAATAATTTTGAATATTTTTATACTCCATAAGGATTGCATGGGATGGCACAGTTAAAACGGACACAATGCATTTCAAATGGGGAAACATCAAACTTTAACTGCTTATATCTCCTTAACCATTGGGATTAGGAAAAAATGTCTAAGAGTAAAAAGTTCTTAAAATTAAGCGTAAAATCCACGTATGCCATAAAATACAGGGTGTTTTGTAAGAAAAATTAAAGTTGTCCGCCATATTGGAAAATGGCGGCCATTTAGGAGAGTATGAAATTCATATTTTTAAATATCTTAAAAAAGTAGGTGAAGTCCCCTATTTAAAGTTTTCTCCAGATCCAATAGTTTCTGAGATAGCAATGGTGGCACAGTTAAGTTGGACACCCTGTATATACCGGGTGTCTCACCTAAAGTGAAGCAATAGCTAACTTTTTTATTATAAATCTGACAAAGAACTTCTTATGGGGCACTTCCCTTAATTTTTAACGGTGCTTTTTGAAGTCACTTCGAAAATTAAAAATATGGCCGCCATTTTCCAATATGGCGGACAACTTTGATTTTTCTTAAGGAACACCCTATATTTTAGGGCGTTTTTAGATTCTACGCTTAATTTTAGGAACTTTTTATTCTTTATAATTTTTTTCTAAACCCAATGGTTCAGCAGATATGAGCAGTTAAAGTTAGATTTTATCGCCATTTAAAAAGCATTGTGAAATTGTTGGTAGTCTGAATATCGAAAACGGTTGGGTTTGATAAAAGATACCAAAGAATAAAAGTGCCTAAAAATGTTAGTTTAGTTGAGGTTTGATCATAAAATGATTTTTAGTCGAGATTTTATCATGGAAATGTGTTATTTTGAATATGATTTTACTCCATAAGGAATACATGAGATGGCACAGTTAAATGGACACAATGCATTTTAAATGGGGAAAAATCAAACTTTAACTGCTCATATCTGCTGAACCATTGGGTTTAGGAAAAAATTATAAAGAATAAAAAGTTCCTAAAATTAAGCGTAGAATCTAAAAACGCCCTAAAATATAGGGTGTTCCATAAGAATAATCAAAGTTGTCCGCCATATTGGAAAATGGCGGCCATATATTTAATTTTCGAAGTGACTCCAAAAAGCAGCGTTAAAAATTAAGGGAAGTGCCCCATAAGAGGTTCATTGTCAGATTTATAATAAAAAAGTTAGCTATTGGTTCACTTTAGGTGAGACACCCGGTATATATATTTCCGAACGAATGGTGTTTTTTGCTTCTGGGTACCCCAAAATGAAAAGTTAACATGGTCTCGGACATAGGTCTTACCATGAGTACTACCGTAATGGCTTATTCCTTTAAAGAAATTCGCTAAAACCAACCTTAATAATAAAATCAGATGGTAAATGTTCATTATCTTACACTTCTATCTACTATTCCTTCTTGCACCCATATTTTCGTAAATTGCTCCCTCTCGTTTTCTTATTCGATCAGAGTGTTTCCTTTTTAAAATTCCTCCACAGAGAACCTCATACGGGTACAGGCTATTCTGTTTTTTTTTTTGACGTACCAACTGACCACCCACTGCAATTTTCATTTCTAACCCACACATTATCTCCTCAAACATTCTTACTCTCTTCCTCTCATCTTTTGTTTGAAATTTCCAAACTTTAATTTCCACTCACTTTGTAAGGTTTGGTTTTATGTTTTTAGTTGGCATCCTACTAACCAAACCAATTCAGCCGGGGTCATTCCTGATATCTTCTATGGTGCATTTCCAAGAAATACCTAAAAACACTAGCTGTTTTTGAAGATACCAATAATCAGCACTTACGTAGAACGTTATTTACGAAAAAGAACTTTATTTACATAAACTATAAATAATAAATACATTTTAATAAATTCTAATAGCTTTTATGTGCTATTAAGCACTTTTTAAAGCGCTAACGAACCATCCCCCAGTTCTATTTTTGTTTTGTAATATCGTCTTTTCAGTGTTCTTATAAGTCTTTTGAAATGTGGCATCACTTACTTAAGGTCGCCCAAATATGGTTTATAGTTTTTCTCTTAAGAAATGCTCAATTTCATTTGATACAAACTGTGGTTCATTATCAGTTAAAATTTAAGTTGCATTTTGCGTGACCGGAAGTAGCTGTCAAAAAATTGACTGGCTGTCAAAGTTTGATTGGGCCAGAAACGACACCTCGCCACTACTGAGACTATACCTACAGAACCATGATTTTTACCGTTATATTATGACAGTAGAAGTTTTCTTTAGGCATTCAACCTCTGCCCACTTTGACAACACCGAAAATTCACATAGATCTACAAACTGGACTGCTAGATCAATATGTACCCGTTCTTATCCTGTATCGGGTATATTCCAAGGATATAATAGTACTTCTTCCATGTTATCTCGATTCTCTTGACAAGGTGTACACTTTTTTACAAAAGATTACATGTCCTGATCAATATTAGGCCACTAAACGTAACATTGCGTCACAGATCTCATAGAAACAATTTCAGGATATCCCGAGTGTCAACAAATCATCCTCATACTCTTCGGAACAATAACTCTTCGATGCCACAATAATAAATCGTCTTCCACAACGAGTTCTCATTTTCCTTGTATATGGTTTTAAGTTTTCAGGAACACTAGCAGGCCAGAAATCTATTAGTACATAACTTTTTACTGTTTTCATATATATAAGCGTTGATGTTCTCTGTTTTAGTAGTCCATAAAACAAAATAGTACTTCACTCTTAGTCTCAAGGAGAGGGGAGCCACTACGAGTCAGTAACTTGATTATTTACACTATTCGATATAAAAAGGACCCCTTTTCCTGAATAAAAAAAACATTTAATATCGGCCTATCTTATTAAATTCAATTTTCCTAAGTATTCTCGTAAAGACTTTTTACGAGTTATACATATAATGAGAATAAAAATAAAGCAATGATACCAATCATCTCGTGTTGGGTGCTGACATCACATCGACCGCACCATCACACCTAGCTGCCATCAGTCACAACGTTCATAACCAAGTGATCGTCAGATTGGAGTCGTTAACCCGATATTGTCAGCTTGACACAACGCCATTTGTCAAGCTGTCACACACAGATATAAATATGTTCAAATACAACTTTGTTAACGATTTTTACAGGTTACATCTATGAAGGTATCCAACTAATATATTTATGGTTTTATTTTTATTTTTATTTTGAAATCAATTTTATGTAAATAAACATTTTTGTGCACAATAGGGGTGGGACACTATTATAGGCTTCTCAATATTAATTCAAACTTTGGGCCTTTTCACGCTACTGGAATTTGACAAAATATACTCACACGTTTTTTAGGGAAAGCGGTCTAATCTCCAAATAAGTTTTTGGAAATGCCGGTAATCGAATCCGCGGCCTCTTGAACTGATATCCAAGACACTAACCGGTAGACTAGCAATATATATTCTCCTAATTTAAAACATAACTTACAAATTTTGCTTCCAGTTTTGCCTATACTTTAGCTTAAAAATTGCAACATTTAATAAAAGAATTATTGATAAGTATTTAAATATCTTTTTGTTGGTCATGAGTCATATAGGGTGACTGAAAAGTTCGCCACCAAACATCGTAATATGATTTATTGCGTCAAAATAAGCGCAAAAAGGTTTATTTGAAGGTGTGTCCTAAAATGCATAATTACCCAAATATCCGCGATTTTGTATTTTCAACAAGATATTTTTTATCTCTGAATCTTTTAAACCATTTTTTTTACTCGGTTTATACGTATATCTAGTCGAGTTCAGGTTAAACAAAATAATCAACATGATTGAATCCTTGATTAGAAAATAGCGGCCGCTTAAAAATCTTTAAGGGAAATGCCAGTAAAACCATACTTTATTTTAAACAATTATAAAAAATAACAGTTTGTTGTAAATTTATTATTCAATCTAATGACGCCAAGATTATGAAAATTAATTTATAAACTAGTATGTTATGGTCTAATTTAGCTAACGAGGCAGTATAGCTGGCCTATGTCAGCGCAACCAACTAATTTAAACATTAATTTGGACATTTCGCTCCATACGGCCAAATATGCCGCTCATCCAGGTATTTATTAAAGGTTATTTGTGATGATAATAATTTAAATAATTTTTTTACTAATGTTAATAAATCTTTGAGTTTTAATTTATCTTGTGTACATGTATTAATAACGAAAAAGGTGTTATACAATTTGTCAATAATACATTATGTTTTATATTTTGGCCCCTCCAGACATGCACCAAAATTCTAACAATTTCCGGACAGTGAGAGTGGCTTACGTTGCATAAATTTGCTTCCTTAATTCTTAACAAGAAGATGAGTGTGGACATCACACTATGTGTAAAGCTGCATCCCCATTGAATCAAAGCAATATGTTTTAATACAACATTAACACTTGTTTTTGTTGGCAGCCTGGGACTAAAATGAAAAGATAAACAAATAGCTCTTTAAACTGTAAAAGAGTATGATGTACTGAACCATTGTTAATTTATTTTTTATTTAAATATAAATATGTAATTAAACATTTGTAGGAATATTGCCAGTTAATATACTGAATATTCGTACACAAACAGTTGCTCAGAGCTGTAGAGGACCCTGGAAGCTTCACCACCCCTTGACATTCGCATTGTCTTTTGTTGGTTGTCTTTGTTCTTGAATACAAAGATTGCCCTCATTATGCAAGCCTGATCACGGATGTTCTTTATTATAAGTTGTTATAGTTACTAGCTAAATTCCAACATTTACGGTTTGATGATTAAGAACACGTAAGTTAAGAGGTGAACAGAGTTTATTTAAGTCCTTCAATTGGGCAAATATTAATGTAATACAAATTTGACAAATCTTAATTACTTGTTTGCTTTAGAAAAAACTTAAATGTGATGATTAAATACAAGTATGTATCCTAGGCAGCCATTGTTTAAAAAGTTAATTTGAAAAATGTATAGTACTACTCGTTTGAAATGTTTTGTAACCTATCGCGAAATGGGCTCCAGTTGCACGTCTGGGTTACTAGGGGAGTGGATTTAAGCTGTACACTCTTTTTAAACAAAATAAATTGTTTGTTGGAAATGGAACACTATGCACGTGAGTGCATAGTGTTCGTGAGTTGGCAACATTCTTCTGCGTATGCAGAGACTAACCACAGGCCCTCAAAGAAGAAGTGGTTACTCAGTTAAGGTATGTTGAATTATTATAACAATTAATTACATCTCGAATATAGTTCGTTTGGGTGGCTGGAACATCATAACATTTCCTGGATAGATACTCTACCGACTATATCGCCATTGCCAAATTTAGACCCTGACGTAATAAGAGTTGGCCATGCATTGATCAACTCACCAGTTTACACTCAATATCGTTTTTATTTTTTCTTTAACAAGGCTGTATCATACAGTTATAAATATACACACATTAATTACGTATGTGCTATATAAAACAAAGTAGCAATCCTGTGGCGAAATAATTGTTTGAGCAGTAAGCACGGAATTGTGAACGACATATGCTGCTCTTATTAGCGATTGAATTTCGTATTCGCTAGCATTTTATGTATTTTATTAGTAAGGTATAGCTTCAATTAATTGATCTAAACAAAACATATATTTCCAAGAGATTCAAGTGAAACCTCAATTAAGGGCCGTTTACAGGCGTAATACTTTCAGGTCGTTCAGTACACCAAAATATACTAAAAACATACACGTTTGTCGCTCTTATATACTCGATTACATTTGTATTGAATCTGAAACGAATCCAATTGTAATAAACGTTTAATAGATTTATTTCCGATTCACTGAAACTTTATATATTGAGTATTGAGCTCTTCAAGATCTGAGCACGGTAATTTTGAAATAAATGATTAAAACTGTACCCTGATTGAAAGTTCATTGGCATTTAAACACTCATTTTGTGAGTGAACTCTTATGAAAGTATTCTTCTCTCGTAATTCTTTTAACTGTCGCTAATAATTTAGCTCTACAAACAAGTTTTAACATAATATATAATCGTAAAAATAAAGGGTTCGTTGGTAATTTTTGATTTTTAATAGCGTCCAAGTTTATGGAGACAAAACCTGCATTTTGTTGAAGGTGACGAAATTATAATAAAAGTTTGATTCCTTAAACATATGTAATGGTACTTTTAATATATACAATAAACTATTGAATATAGGCAAATAAATTAGAAATAAAAGGAAAAACGATGACAGGAAAAATGTTTTTTGCAGGAAAATGTGCAGCCTGACGTCTTGAATGAAAGCCCAAGTTTTCTATTTGGGCCAGGTGAGCTAACTCCGCCATCTTGGACAATGTCGGTCGTGTTTGATTTATTTTTTCAATATAAAATACACATGAGTCTTCTGGTTTTCATGTAATTTTGTAGGAATATGTATTTTGAACATAAATATGTATTTTGAATTTATGTTGTTGTGCCCTCTTCGTGGATTTAAAGTAAGAAATTACTTTTTATTAATTTTTGTTTGTTTTATTGACATTTTTATCCAAAACGTGGATGATTTTTTAGTTTTTATATAAACTTTAAGCTACAGTACAACCATAAAGCAATTGTTATATTTAAAGCAGTACAGAAAAAAATTAATTTTAGTGCACTTTTCGAAATGTGGTAAAAATGAAAAAATTATAAATTTAGTTGTGGTGGAAAGTGATCACAATGACACCCTGTTTTCTACTTCGGGTCAGGTAAGCTAACGCCACCATGAAAGGAAAATTTCATAAAAAAGTATTGTTAAAAAAATTAAAAGATAGCTCCCTAATTATTGATTTTAAAAAGAAAGGATGGATATAAGTTAATTTGAATTTAAAAATCTACATGTGTTACGTTACTACGTTAAGGTGGCACCCAATATAAAGCAGCTATATTAGAAAATACTTGTAAAAGTTACAGTTTTCCAAGATTTCGGCTTTATATTGGGTTTCACTTAAATGTTGTAAATATACAACAAGTATAAGTCCAAGTATAAGTTGGTAATAATGTTCCTAAATTCACCGTTCTTAAAAGCGGATTTTTGCTGTACTATGCAAATTCAACGTTGCTACATGAAGCAATGACTCGTGAAATTATAGACGAGATAGGATATCGACGTTTTAATCTGGTCTGCACCTTGGGAAATTAGAACATAAATCTGAACAATGCTACCAGACTGAGGTAAAAAACCTCCAACTGGACTTTACAAAAAAAAGATACGTTTGTATCCCTCACGGTTTTTGTTTTGTTAGGGTTTGGTTATTTTATTGGTCAGAAACATGTTTTGCAGCGGAAAACAGTCATTTAAATAGTACAATATTTCATATATGTAGTTACATCAAATTAGCATTCATTAATAAGTTTGTTTAGGGCTCGCTTCTTTATCAATTGAATCTTTTCCAATTTTAAAATGGATAGAAATTTTGTGGGATAGTAGGTAAAGAAATCAATTAAGAAATTACGAGATTTTTTTAAAGTTTTGACTTAAGATGGTTGAAAACAAGTTCCACCGGGCGTCCGGGCGTGCTAAATGAGCACATAAGTCGCAATATTATACTGTGTAATATACGAAGGCTGAGAAACTTTTCAAAGTCTAATTTCAAATATGTTTTATTTCCATCGCTTCATGATAACGGATGAACCTTTTTAGAGGATAGTTAGATTTTGTGCATTATTTGATTCGAAATCGAAGAAATGTAATTTTGTGCAAGTGATCAGCTGTGATTAAGCATATTTAGGTGACATGTTTCAATAATCTCTAAAGTTCAACTGTATCACGTTAAGGGCTAACTTTAAAACCCAGGAACTATTTACTGTAAACTGTTCAGTAGACAAAAGCTAAACTGAGCCCGGAACCAAAAAATATAGTATCAAATTTATACCATATTTATTTCATATCCGTTACAGTTGGAAATGGATGGTGCTAGCCCCCGATAAACAGGTGTCCATAAAAAACTTGCCGACCTTTGGGATGTGACTGGTTACATATAAGCTAAAGATTCGTTAAAATTAACGTTTGTCCTAAAGCACACATTTTGTATTTTTCACAAACATTCTTTATTGATTCCGAAATTATTGTATCGATTCTTTTGAATCTCTGTATATACCTGTAACTAGTCAATATCGGGTTATAAAAACATATGTTTTAGTGAAAATCTAAATCTGGTGGCTATTTTTAACATTTAAATTTACGTAGGGTAAGTTGTACAATGAGTGGCTTTAAATGGATAGTGGCAAAAATTTTTTCGGAATTTTTATCTCCAACACAATAGCATTTAAATTAGGACAATTTTAAATTGACAACGAAATTGTGATTGAATTAAGCTAACTAGGCAATACAATTAATTGCCATGCGTCAACAAATGGCTCAGCACAACTATGGGCATTTTTGCTGCCTATTTTACTGAATTTAATTTAATTATAACTCAGTTATTTTAAAGTTACTTCGATTACTTAGGGGTTATTAAATTAGAAATACTATTTAGGTATTGTGTTTTTTTTCAATAATGAAACTTACAGTATTCCTATTTTTAGTTAAATGACCTAAAACCATCGTCATCTTGAAATTTACCATTGTATCGAGTTGATTAATTTTACTAATTTGTCCTTTCTGATTATTGACTTGCTGAGAATTCAAGAGAATCGGTATTATGATTTCGGAGGTAAGCAAATAAATGTAGGGTAATACAACATGACGAATATCCAGGTAAATATGCATTATAGGACATATGTCCAAATCAACATTTTTTTTGAGATGTAAGTAGTCGCGAACTTCGGCGACGTTTAACCCTGTACATTAAAAATTATTGCTAACTAAGAACCGTTCTCCGCAAAAATAAGCTATTGAACTAATAAAATAGTTAAGCTTCTACAATGCATTGCCAGGATTTTAATGCTTATATTATAGATACTTATTTTGTTTGTATATGTATCTTAGATACAATTATCATAACTGAAATATCCTAAATACGTTAAAAGGTAGTTTATAAATTCATAAAAAAAATATTTAGGAAGATTGAATAGAAAGAAGTTGCGTTGTAATTAATAAACAATCTTGTTTTATAAAATATATTCAAATCACAATAAACGTAATACTGGTTTATTGTGTTGGCTAAACTTATTGTTTAACTGTTGACGCAAACCTCGAACCACTTGGTGTTTTTTTTCTCTCTACCTGAGAACTGTGAAAGTGGATCGAGCTCTGGGCAAACTTTGGTCTGATGAGTATCTTTACTCCCTCCTCCAAAACTAATTTCCCCAGTCTTTCAGTATATTTTGTAATATTAGAAACACGTTTACCACTTTCGTAGAGTGTAAAATACCAAAAATATTATTTTTTACTTAAATCCATGATATAATATGTAAAATTAGGCTTTTTTACTACATTCGGTCAAAAAAATTACGAAATAATGTTAAGGGCATTTAAATGTTTTTGAAAAAATAAATAAAATGAATGGAAGTCAAAACAAAGTAATTTCAAAAATTCCTTGTATTGCATTCGTAACAACATTTTAAATAAAAGAAACTTTCTTTAAGAACTATCATGATAGTTCTATTATGTCTCAAGAAGTTACTAAAAAAATAAAGATTTACCTAAAAGAACCATTAATTTGTGACGTTAATAAATAAATTCTGGATTACAAATATAGAAAATAATTTTCTTGAAACATAAACACCTGTGTCAATTTATGATGGTCGAATAAACAATGAACCATAGCTTGTAGCAGTTCAGTAGGATTTATGGCATAGTTATATATACAGGGTGAGCAGTTCAGTAGGATTTATGGCATAGTTATATATATATACAGGGTGAGTCTTCTAAGCCATCTACAACAGATAGTAGACATCTTAATAACATCGTCATTAATTTAGTCCATTTGTAATATTTCAACTTAAAATATAATGCTAGATACGACCATTCAATGCTTTCGCACATTCGCATATGCTCATCCAGACATATCAGACCGGAAAGACTAAATTTCATATTTTGTTCCATTATTTTATATTTTACTAAAATACACAACATAGACAGGATTAATACACATGCTCTTGCATAAATTAACGACTTTCCTAAATGATAGACAAATCAAACAATAAATACAAAATATAATAGTTTAGCCTATTTCAGTAATTTTATATTTTATAAAATACAGGGTAAATAGAAGTAATCTACAGCTTTTACACATATGTTATCCTAGGATTGTTACATATTCAAAATACAACTACTAAATAGAATGGATAATAAAGACAAACAATAATTTATTTAGCCAGTTTATTTAATCAATTTTATAGCGTAGTTTTATAGGGTAAATAGGAATGATATATGGATTTTATACATGTACTAGCTCATATTTACCACATAGCAAAAGTATAGATAAATCAGTTAATAGTAAATATTTTTCTGTTTTGTAATTTTATAATACAAAATATACGTGTTGGATAGGATTATCATATTAAATTTACACAAGTACTAGCTATGAACTACCATATAATCGAATGTTAGACAAATCAGTTAATAAAAGTGAAAGTTAGGGTATTAGATTATGTTTATAATTTTTTAATATAAAATATATAAGGTAGATATGACTAATATATGCAGTATACATATGCACTTCTAGCTTCCAACTAACACATATCCAAATTTAAAACTAATCAATCATCTTATCAATGATCTAAGTTGTGTGATATTGGCATCTGAGTTTCCAAAATTCAATAGTTCGGCCCAGCTTACAACCACATAGCTTTTCCAGTTGTGGTACCTGCAATTCACAGTAGATAAAAAATTGTCTAAGGGTGAAAATATTATAGCAACGAATGATCAGGCGTTTTGGTATAGACCTAGGTATTCCGTTACATTGCTAAATGGTAATGAGAATAAATTAATCTGTAACAGTGCTTTTAGATGATTGCAACTACTTTGGTCTTAGCTAAAGGAATTTCAGGAAGCCAAATATTTCAACACGATTAGGAGTGTAAACACTAACTTCCTTTTCAACCACCTTCCTCACTTTCCGTTTATCCAAGAAGCAAGATCCCCTTTGGTATATAGTTATAATAAATAGGTTGCGCGTTTTAATCAGGATTTTCTTTTTCAAATTATTTAGTTGTCACTTAATTTTACAAGTTTTTAAAGTAGGTAGTAGTGGGGTGAGAATTTTAGTCCTCTAACACCATGATTATTTTTGAACAGAATTATAATAATTAAATTGGCACTTGCTTCAATTATCTATATGTAAGGAGTGTACTAGTGATACTGATGTTTACAAAGTAGCGTGTTTAATACATTTAGTCCACGCAACGAAGAGGTTTAGAGGGAAAGTTTTAGAACACATTTTTTGACTTTGCAGATTTGTTTGGACCGTGTTTCAACACGGAATTCTACAAATTTGTAATAATTTTTTTAAAAATGACATTTTTTGTGAGCTCGCCAACGCCTTTAGTTTAGACAAATTTTTATGATTGAGGTATCAAATTACTTGAATTTTTTTCAATATTTCCTGAATGCTGTTCATTTTTCTTTAGGTGAAAAAAGCGTTGCCTCATTGGGCATGTATGTTACACATACGTTTACATGCATTTCTAATCGAAGGGATATTTGTTATAATAGTAATACAATTAGTGCTTACCCTGTAAACTGATGGACCAAAATAGACATATTATAGACTTTTCTTACAGGAAATTAAATTTTCTTTAATTTTCAAATTTGATAAGTAATACTAATAAGTTAATAGTTTCCAAGATATTTAGGAAAAACAAAACAAATGGTACCTTTAGATCCCCCTCCCTCCCTCCGCTCAAGGGCTACGGACGGGGACTTTTGATATGTTCACCTCCTAACTAGTCCAAACAAAGCTGCAAAGTAAAAAATTGTGTTTCATGCAATTCGCTCCATACCTTTTTTGAGCGAAAGTTGACTGGACAAGGTGAGTAAAATGGATTCTTGCAAACTATTTGATGTTCATAATTTATTTTTCCTTTGCAGTTTTTTTTTGCATTAGCAACAATTCTATGAACCACAGGGCCTAGCAGTGAGAAGGCCACCATAAAGGATTATTCGACACTGATGAGTTTGCTTTGATGTATTGGAAATCTATCACTCAGAACATTCAATAAACCAATGATTATTATTGTTGTAAATAGTAACAACAATTAGTAACTGTGTTTAGTAACAAAATAGTAACTGTGCACCACAGTGTTCTCTTCCGTGCCTTTAACATGAAAATTCACAAGGAAAACGGAATAAATCTTGTTTTGCATTTTACATAGTTTTTTGAACAGTTATCATCCTAATTTATAATTTATTTTGACGTATTCGACTAAACATAGCCTAAACGTTCATCCGACACCTTCTGCATTTTGTCGCATTTACACCTTTTAATAAATGAGTAAAACTTGTTCTCAGAGGGGAAGTAAAGTAATTTATTTGCCTCCCGGCACGAAAAAAAAATTCAATGAGAATTACATAGGAATCAATAATTAAAAAATCGAACCCCCTAAAACGACCAAGCACGCACGCAATTATGTTGCAGCTCAATAGATTACACGTCTACCAGCTGATTAGTGACAGGAACAGGAAACTTTAGCAGACAGTTGATGCTTTGCGACAATTATGGTTTTGAGGCCGTGTTAATCAATACAATAGAAGAAACCTGTGCCTTTTACAATGGTATTTTGAAACAATGCAATAATTATTTTTGTTTTTCGTATCTCTTTATTCGCAAACATTTGGAGAAATATTTTATAAGCATTTTAAAATTAAAGTATATTGTCTCCATCGTGATGATTTTCACTCTTTCAAAGCCTGGATTGAGTAATGAAGATTACGATTAGTTAATGAATTATTTTGTATTTTTCAACAACGCTACATTAAAACATTATCATCTGCTTCGTGCTGGATAATTACAGGGTGGATTTCTTCTTCAGTGTCGTGTGTTTAAAATAAGTAAAGAAGTACATCAAATCGTATGAAAAACGATAGTGATAGGTCAAACTACCACTGGTTTTGATACCACTACTTATAAAAAAGTGAGGTGAGTATTAAACTTTGCTTCAATATCAACCTTAGATAGTTTTTAGAAGTGAAGGTGGTTAAGTACGGTTAAACACTTTGTCAGAAATATATAAGTTCCTCGTCTTTTTTGGGACCTGTACGAGCTTTTACTGTGTGTTTTGTACATTAAAAAGTTATTAAGAAAATATAATATGCCATTGTTCTTTAGCAGGCTACTCTTAATACTCCACCCTTTTGTTTTTAATTTTCTTCAAAATATAATGTCTCATTAAATTACCAGATTATTAAAAAATAAACGTATCCAAACTGACGTTTTATTCCAACATAAATCCAGTCGGCTAATGGATTTAAACTTTTACGGCAATAGGTTTCTAGTATTTTATACAGGATTACCCTAACAATATCTCTATATAATTAACTATATAGTCTATATTACACTAACTCAATACATATTTTAAAATATTTTTATTCTTAGATTTTACTCTAAGACTAAAAACCATTTTTGTAGATCGTGCAAATCTGATAAATTAATATTTTATTTTCATTCGAGGATAAAAAGCTATGTATTCATGCTAATATAGGCAAAGTAATGATAAAAATTTTATATTTGGAAAAGTAAAATAATAGAGATGGAGTAATGTATATTGGATTTTAAGAAAACAATTATCAAACGTTACATGTAACAATGTACTTTCTAGAAGTAGTAAACATTACATGGTCTTAAAAACCCCTTTCCAAAAATCATTATAAGATAAAAAATATAATAATTATTTTATTATAAAAATAAAAGTAAAACTTTCGAATCGCCAATATATTTTATTCTAAATATTTAAATCTGATACACTTTTCAACAGATTATAAGATTTTACTATGATTAACTACGATTCTTGAAGCAATTACAGCAAATCACTGCATAAAGTAAGTGACAATAAAGTTGTGCTAATTCATTAATTGATTTTATTCAAAAGAAATAGCTGAAAAAATATATATATATATGTATAAATAAGTAGCTTATATGAATTATTAACAACTTATACTATTTATTTGTATAATTATTTAGGCCTTTTTGTCCGTTTAAACGCAGCTTTCCTTAAATTCAAAATCCCTTTGATAGTAATCACGAAATTTAAAGGTCAATGCAATAATAATCAGTCCTGGCAAGGGGAACTAGTCTACACAAATACACAAATCTACTATATACACAAATATTAACAATAAAAAATCTCTAATATTTTTTATAAAATTCAAACAAAACTTGCTGCTTTTTCTGTACTAAATTGCAGCAACGACGAAACTGGTCATAAAATGTGTAATGCATAATAAAATACACAGTATATTTTGTCTACTAGGAAATTGTTGTCGACAACATAATAACAAGTTGTCGCATGAGCTCTTAACTCTTGACTTTTCTGGATATAAAACTTTATCGTGTGGACTAAACCTAAACCTTCAAATATGCTTTTTGTCAAAACTACAGCATTACAGCATATTACAGGGAATAGTGTAGTTTTGTTGTAAGATAAACTGCTAGTCCGATTGAATACCAAATTTAATACGATATACTTCACCTTTATAATGAATATTTACTATATTATCTTATAAATCAATGTCATGGTTTTTTGTTCATTTTCTAAAATTTAATGTCAGTTAATAACTAGCATATCGCTGAAAAATGTTAAGCAGTGCAGTTTTTGTCCTATGAACCATTTTTTTATTCGTAATGTTTAAGTAAATAATGACGAAAATACAAAAAAAAAAACAGAGCTCTGCTTGGCCAAAGATAAAAACAAATATTCTTACTAGAATTTACTCACAGACCTTTACATAGCTCACTTATTAGTTAAGCAGTACTAATACATCACGTTTAAAAAGGCTTATAGTTCTCTATTTAATATATTCCTTATGCCTTATTCACAAAATAATACTAAATCTATAAGACATTAAATTCACTGAAGGAAAATACTTTTTTTTACGCACTGCAATAAAAGGTATCGTAATGGAATAAAAAATATTATAAGATCATAAGTTGCTAGTACGAATTTATAGTTAAAATTCATAAAAACTTTTCAGTTCATATTCAAAATGGTATTTTTTTCGGCAAAGATAATAAATAAATGCCTTGAATTTTAGGTATAAGAAAGGACACTAACATTTATTTAGGACTTGGGCACCAATATCAAGTCATCAATATTTAGAGGTTTCGCTATGATGTGTTTTGGGACCACAATATATTAAAGGAGGTTTAATAATGTGAAATAAGCGTCGACATTTACTTCTATTTTTAGTCCTAACAACTGTCCATCATGATATAGGGATTAGACCTGTACGAAGACAATGAGTCACATTTCATATAAATTTTTAAAAACATATATAAATTCCCCCGCTGTAGCAGACCTGAATACTCGGCGAATTTCAAATGCTTAAATAAATCATTTAGACGGATCTTCATACCAAGTTAAATCTACTTAAATCCTAAAATGAGCATACAACAATTTTCTCCAAAAGAATAACATGGGAAATGAGTATGCAGGTTTGCAGCCTTAGAAGTGAAAAATTTAGATATTTATTGCAATAATTCAGTAGGTATCAACTAGATGAAACCATACACCAAGTTTCATTAAGATGTGTTGAAAAATTAGTTAGATATAGAATTTTATTTATTTCCCATAAGGTAAACATTGGAAGAATGAACTGTGATTACCACTAGCGATATTTTGGTAACCAATGGACATAGAGCAACAATTAAAAATACCAAATTATTAGATTTTTGAAGCTGAATTCAACGGTGTAAGCCAAAATTAATTTATTTTAATTTAAATATGTAAAAAATCCAAAAACACTTTTTTGGAGGGGGTTTACCCCCCTTCCAATAGTCCGCTCAGGCTGGTTTTCGAACTCGTCCGAATAATTACTTCAATATATGCCTGTGCCAAATTTCATTCAGATCGGACCATTTTTACGTGAGTTATCGTGCTTAAAGTCACTCACTCACTCACACACACACACACACACACACACATAGTTTATGATGGTCTCGGGCTTACGTTTTACCATACGACCTACGTTAACAGCTTCTTCCTGTTCAGTAAAATTCACTAAAATTGAAATCCATCCAACTACGTAAACTTACCGTTACACTTCCAGTGAGCCGCTTATACATACTTGGCTTTGATAAATCGTAACTTTCATTCTATAAGAACTTTCTTCTGGCTACGAACCAGTCAACAAACCCTCCAATGAATAATATAGTTGTAATTACTTCATTCAGTGGATAAATGTTCTTAGAAAATAAAATGTTTAAACTCATATATAGGAGGGTTTTGTATGCTTAGTATATAATGACTGCGTGTCCGACGTACTGGATTCAAAATTAATTTCAAACTTCACAAGCAAAGAAATAGTAATTTTAAACTGTATCCTAATACCACTCATTTAATCATGACTAACTTTAATTTCTATTCAGACCAAAATATATGAATAAAAGGCACTTTTAAGATTATATGTAAACACCGCACTTATAATTTTTGTTTATAACTTTGTAAACACCTCCTCTGAATGAATAACTCTCCTAATGCTTCAGCCACATTCCCCCACTAAGTGATCGTAACATTGTTTACCACATTCCGTGGGTTGAAACGTGGCGACGATTCAGACAAAATTATCTGTGCTGCATTTAATTAATTGTAATGATAGTATCAATCGATAATATCAATCGAGCAAGTTTTACTGTGCAGTTTAATGATTATGAACAAAATTGCGGAAAAATAATTTGGCCTAAATTTATAAATATTGTACATAACGTCCATTGGTGCTAAATACTACACCACATTTGAGATATCATTTTCATCTACTGTAATGTGACTTTGATGAGTTCCTGTCTCCTATTGACGTTTTGAGAAACAACCGCATTTATATATTTCTTCTTCCTGATCATCTGATAGACTTCCAAAAGCTTTTTAATATTCCAGTCTGATCAGCAATATATCAAGCGCTCAATGTTGTTTTGTAAATGATGCTACCAAAAATATAGTAGTAATTCACGAATATATCAAAGTATACTGCTAATGTCATGTAGTTCTCATACTAAATTTGTTATATTAAATACAAAATTCTTCTATGAAGGCCTTTGTTTGTAATATTCATAGACCATCACGTAGCAAGACTGTTATTTAATTTTTAGTTTAGAGTTATGGGTAATGGTCTTAGGTTTCAAGTATTTTTCACAGTTAATCAAAATTTTACAGGTATACAGTGTATAATCTCATTAATTAACTATGTTCATATTGAATCCTAATTTCACTTAATCAACATAATTCTCAAGATATAAAGTATGAGAATCAGCTTCACCAAGGAATTGCACTGACCGGAACTGGTCCGCTTTCGTCAAACCAGGTTTTTCCGGAACCATATTCTTTATTTTTTTTCATTTTTCCTTAATTAACATATTTTTCCAACCCAAAGTCACTGTCTCGACTCAAAAACCCGGTAACGTAATCTCCCTCAAATTGTTCATTAATATGCTATGATGAGCACGTGTGTCATTAAGTCCTTCAATCTGGCAGAAACAGTTGTAGGCCTTTAACAAAGTAAGTACATTGATTATTCCATTGTTTTCAGACTAACTTGAGCTTTTGAGATAGGACACTTTTTCCCACATTAGGTTAATGATAGGCTAAACATAACCTAGGAATATTTTACAGCTAGCCATCCCATAGTTTACATTTCTGGGCTATCTAAGAAATACACATACTAATAAGGAGTTTCTTCTCAAATTTCTGGTTAATCTGAACTATGAGATTTTCAAAGAAATAAAGCCCCAAGGAAGGAAGTTAGCGAGCTCTCTACATCGGTGCAGCACGCTTCAGATCGCCTTGACCAACTGAACGATATGATGACCGCATTAAAAAGTGATTATTCTGCACTAAAACGAGATAATGACAAACTAAATAGAAAGAATTCGGCATTTGATAACTCTGTTGGGGAACTTCACGAGCGGGTACGGGAGCTCGTAGGGTACACCAGACGAAACAACGTCGAGATCAGCAAGATCCCAACCCCCCCTCCCACCGCCGAGGAGGACGCCGTAGTGAAGGATGTGGAACTGCCCTGGGTGTCGCCTTGATGGAGAGCGAGATCGCCGCGCCGCAGGATCTAAACCACGTCGCTCGTTAGCCGAAAGATCTGACATATCGAGCAAGCCAAAAAACCTGGTGGTTAATGACAAACAGGTGCCGGGTTGTAAGATGTCTCCTTGGGTTATCAAGGCCATGTTTTACGACCGATTGTAACCGTGTTTTTTTGTTTTTGCTGTTTATGGCCTATTGAATAAAAAAAATGTTTGCCACCTTCAGGATAGCGGAAATCCAAGAGAGCGGACGTAATTGCTGATTAATGTAAAAGCTTAGTATTTTTTTTTACCTTTTCCTCATTAAATTTGATGAAGATTCGACAATTTTAACAAATGGTGTTGTAAGATTGGAAACACCTGATGATGGTTAAGTTTACACATACACATCCGGTCGTTATGTTGGATCTGCCGTATTGGATATAAATTATTTTCTTGAAATGTAAAAATTGAGTTATGACACACCATTTCAATTTTTATTTCTTTATAAACTCTGAGCTGTAATCCGTTTTCCTCAGGCGGAAGTCCTGATGCTTATCTCAAGCGGTATGTCAATTAGCCTAGCTCATTTCCGTGCGCGTTCAACTTCTTGTCGAACTAGATTCATAAAAACAGGACTGATGTCTACAGATGGTTGAAGAAAAAGGCGCATCATTTTCAGCCTTAAATAACGACTCCGTCAGATTCCTCTTACTCCAGTTTGGTTTACAATACGCAATTTTTCTACCCTGTCACATGATTTCATGATTTGCACTGACCGCAAGTTCACAGTTTTTAAATCTGTACGCTTCCCTAATTTTAACTTGTTTTATGTGTTCTGTTATCCGGATTTTAGTCGGCCTGGACGTCTTCCCGATGTAACTGCGTTTACAAGAGCACGAGGACCTCGTATGCCACATTTTTCGAAATTTTTCGTTATTTTTAGGATTGCCTCCTGCAAAACAGCTCCGGTTTGTCTCATCACATTTGACAACGGTACGGATGTTGTACTTTGAATTAATTCGCCTTATTTCCTTAGACATATTCGGAACATAGGGGATACGTACTGTCGTGACAGGCGGTTTATTATCAGTTGTATTCTCAGCACAGAGTTTTTTTACCTGTTGTAATGTTTTATTAAACATATTTCCGGAATAGCTTGAGTTCATTAGATATATTTTAATCAGTTCCAGTTCATCAGAACAGTAGTTCTGATGAACTAAACAGTTCATCAGAACTACAAATAGACATTTTATTAATCCTACTGCCAGGCATATCTTAACATGTGCAGGTCGGTTTTATTTATAGTTTAAATACTGCCACGTCAATTTTAGTTTCCTATAAACACTAGTATGCCAACTTTTATTAGATTTTTCAACCAGGAAATCCAGAAAGCGGTGACCTCTCAAGTTCTATGGTGAAATGTATCGCATCAAACTGGTGATTCAGGTGGTCTTTAAATTATCAAGTTTTGTCGGTGGCTCTTCCCATAGGTGGCCCCACCCATTGCCATGACTAATGATTGCTAAACAAATTCGTTATTTACCTGAAAGTAATTCAATTTTACACAAACAGACAGTAACTCCCTGATGGTAGAGATAGGCATTTTTGTGCTTTTAGTTGAGTTGTCATTTTCTAACAGCTTCCGAACTATTGAGAGGCAAGGCTCAATTGGACTATTAGGAAATAAGTTAGCGACATCAAAACTCATCATCATCATAATACTTGTTGGAGGGAACAAAGATAATTTTCTAAAAAACTTCAGAGGTTCACACTTTTAATCAATTTCAGATGTGCAGAATAACTCGACTTTTGTAGCTGTTGCCTCCAATAGTATTACACTGAAGCAAGATAATACAACTAAAAAGTTTAAAAAAAAATCTGAGAAGCAACGGGCTCAACACTATCATTGAAGTCCCAAAAATGGTCATTGAGGACTCTCACACGACCATCGATAGCTTCATCCACAAACCTCTCCATTTTTAAACTAGTTGCTATGCAAACACACATATCAGAATCTCAACACCAATAGAAACGAAAAACATAAAAATAGGTAGTAGACCTAAATAAATGGAACAAGGCAAAGTAAACTAAGCAAATACATTTTCAATAAATTAATTTTTCTATAGCCTAAAAGATTTACCTGAATCCAAATTCTCCAATCTAGCCTAGACTTAATTTACATCTGCGCAGGTTTCCGCCTTGCTCAACCTAACCTAACAACCGATCTACCCAAACGTGGATCCAGTGTAGCAGCTGGCGAGGCACTATTGAACGCCTTCAGCAGATTTACGAATAGGATATGTATGTATGCACGTATTTTAAACGCGTCTTATAAAACTTTAAATATACTTTTCCGTGTATTTTACATAAAAATAAAACGGTAAAGAAAATATTAAATGGAACTATGTTTTACCTGGCATTCGTTGGAGAATCAACATTAGGTCCAATAAGGCACTCATCTCCGTGATTATGGAACTTGACAGATAAAACTTAAGCACCCTGATAGATGTAATTAACGTATTTGGCTAAATACTCTACGGGATGTTCTATAGTGCATATAATTATGAGTAATAGCTTAGTGCAAATTTAAAAGACACCCTCCGATACTATCCTGCTTGATTGACCAAGGAAATATCTTAATTGTTAAACCGAGCGTATATCAAACGTAAGCCGTGCCCTTGACGTTTTGAATGGCCAATATATCTTGAAAATCTTGTGGAAGTTGGCCAAATATTTTCAATACACAAGCTTTATTTACAGCAAAATTATTTAAAAATAAATTCAACAGTGATATTAAGTTTTTTTAGAAAAGGAATATTATATTATTATTTACATTGGATGAATATGTTCAAACGAAAATTATGTTAAATAAATTAACCTTATTAAACTTATTCCTGTGTAATAAATAGTGTGTAACAAATGTACTGTATTGTTATTTTATTGTTCACTCAATTGGTACATTAATGTTTTCATACTAAATTGGCTGTTTGATAAAATAATTTTATAGTAGCCAAAAAGTTTAAATAAGTTTATTAAATTAAAATGTATCAGTTTAAAGCGTTTTTCACTTAAGATACGGAAGAAAATGCCGATTACTTCACCACACCGTTTTGCTTTAAAGTCCCTGTGAGAGTTACTGGAGAGAAGCTCAACTCACAGCTTTTCACACATTTTGCTGTAGTTGAAAATTTTCCTATGGTTTTAAAAGCTATGATATCCATAGAAAACAATAATAGTTCGTTAAAGTAATGTAGTATTTTAAATCACAAGGTTTTATGTTGCACACTCTAGTTAGACATTATTTGAAATCCACCCTAGTTGAAATAAAAAAACATGTTTTTATTCAGTATTATATTTAGGCTTAATGTTAATCAGAAAGTTAAATTATTCTCAAACTCCTGTCGTCCATATATTATTGATGACACTCCTTGGCAGAAAATATATGTATTTTTATTTGTAACATTTAAATTTTGTAAACTGGAATAGTATTACTATATATTGATACAGTTCAATATCTTTGTTCACTTGAGTAGAAAAAAAAACAAAATATAAAATACTTTATAGTTAATCAAGTTTGAATACAGGAGATGGCCTGTTTCTACATTAACACACGATAATGCCTTTGAAATCTCTTTATTAATTTTTTCGAACAGAGATAATCTACGAAAAACATGCAATACTCAGTTATACGGGAAAGGAAAGGGGCTATTAAAAGCAAATTGGATGGACGTACTCATAACAAGACGTACTTTCCCGTCGTCATTGCATTCTTGTTAGAAAAGTACGTAAAGAGCACTTTAAAAATCGTGCACTCAAGACATTAACAACTTACTGTCCACTTTTAGATTTAAATAGAATATATAAATAAATAAAGGACGAGAAGGCTAAATATATTAAAATGAACTATAATAATTAGACTATGCAGTAGGATAATACGTAATCGTTAGTTGTATTTTGAGGGAGTATATTTCAAAGTTGTCTCAGCTTGTGAGACATTGTACTTTATTTTTGAAATACATGCACCGATACATTTCCCTCCAGCCGTACGGAGAAATAAACACACAATTCAACAATATTTATTGTGTTGACACAAAAACCCGATTGTAAACCCAAATTGATACTGTATCGATTAACATAACGAAATATCTTTACAATCAAAGCTTTTCCTCAGTTCCCGCTGTAAGCCAATGCCTTTAATCTGCTATTAGGACCTGCAATTATTTAGCTAAAACATATCTGCATATGTCTGCGTACAAATTGAAGGAGCTTTATTACTTTTAAATTATAAATTTCAATGTTGTTCTTACGGGTTTACTTTACTCCTGCCGGGAGACAAAGCAATCTCTTTTCTTCCGGTGGGAGACAAATTATTATTTTAATCACTTAAAGCGAGGTGTAAAAAGCGTCTAAGCAAAGCAGATATCGGGAAATTATATTACTCCTTTTTTATTATAATTACAATGATAACACATAAAGCCAATATACAGATTTTTGTAAATTTTTTTTAAGAGCCTAAGATTTTTCATTTTAATAAAATACAGAACATACATAGCAAAATTTCGAACTATGCTCAATGTCTATTAAGCTTGCATTACACTATTAATGCAAGCTTAATATCTATTAAGCTTGTATTACATATTTTTTTTAAGATTGGGTTACACATATTAGCATAACAATTTTCATTTTGATTGGTTGAATCAAATTTCTTAGGACATATGTTTTGTAAAAGATTTGATTTGACCATTCAGAATTCAAGTTTGCATTTTGTTAGTCAGGTGTAACCCAATATTTAATAAAATATTGGATGAGATACTTGATAGTGTAATGCGGGCCTTAACAAGATAACAACAATATATTTTAATTAAACATTTGTAATTTTTCATTTTCAATTCAAAGCTGTAAATAGATGACCTTAAAAACTAGTTTTTAAAGGAAATTTTTCCTAGAGGAGGAAATTTTGTTAACGCTTGATACTGATGAGTAACTTGATAGGTTGAACGTTTATTTATGAACGTTCATGTTAACGTTATGTTAATATAGTTGTGGATCATTAAGTATAACAAAAATAGGCCTACGTGTGGTCAGTACATATGGGTACGGATAGGTAAATTGGCTTATTAATTACTAATGAACTGCCATTTGTCACAGTAAATTTACGAATTCACCTCATTATTTTAATATTATCATTGATCCGATATCATTCCGATTGATTTCCGAAGCCAAGTCTGGGCTGGCGCCATAGTGCTAATTGTAATGACGGAATTTTTCAGTTGACATTAATACAGTGATGAGCTCACAAGTGTGGGACTGAGGTTTGAAGGCGCTAGCCACCAGCCCATGCTATCGTTACGGGGGTGCCGCGGGCTGCATCATATCAGTCCCACACACGTTAGCTCACTATAGGCCCTAAAAACTTCAATACAACCTTATGAACCTCTTTTTTGAAAACAAATAAAACTATTTTTAAGACTATTTAATAGTCAAAAATTTTACAGTGGCTTAATTTTATTCTAGCTATAATCACTAATAACCTATTTTTACTAGTTAGTCTAACAAAGGGGCAGTTAACCTTGTTATAAGTAATATATTATTCAATTACATCTCAAACCATACAAATTGAAATTCAACGACAATAGTTATAATGACATTGATCTTACTTTCATTTGTAAGGTAATTATAATTAATAACCATCCTAAAGACATACGGGGAACACGTATTTTGTACGAACGGTGTTTCTATCAGTAAAATTAAAAATGTTTTAATACTAAACACTGAATACAATATGCTATGTCATAACAGTAAACTCAAGTTTACGATATTTATTTCGGTACCTAATATTCATATATTGTTGGGACACGAGTAACATTATTTACATTAAGTTTTAACCCAATGAATGATAAAGAAACTTTACCTACAACAAGCTAACTTATAAAAGCAAAGTCCTGTAGATTCTCCTATCCGAACCTCGGACAAGCAGGAATACTTTGTTGAATTATAATGTACTTTTGTTTGATGTATAATGCAATTTAATGACTTGCCGGGGTGAGTCAATAGAATGATGATATTGATTGTCACCGTACAACGACAGATGTTTGACTTTTTCTGTCATATTAAAGAAATAAATATTATTTGTAGCTTATTGTAGTGCGTGCCAAAATGTGAGTGCTTAGTTGTATAAATTAACAACATTGCTAGATTCTTTAAAATAAATTAAACAGTATTGCGTATTTATTCAGTAATTAGAGGCAAATCTAAGAGTGAATATTAGCTACTTAGATTGAAAGAATGATACAATCTTTTAGACATAAAAAGTGTGAATTACATACATTATTTGTTATTTGAAGTGTAAAATATAAAATAAAATAAAAATTTGTCTTGTGATCATGCAAATGTTGTGTGAGTAGCTAATTGCGGATCTTTTATTTTATCCATCAACACTGTGCAAGCCTTTAATATTTAATAATAATATTCAATATTTTTAATATTCAACTGAACCTCATAAAAATAATTTACTTGATTTAAATCCTACTTTGAATACTTTATTTCCCATTCCAAACCGGAACAATAAAACTCGTGGTGCCTGATCGTATCTACCTACTTCCTTATGTAAATGTATTTTTCACCTGCAGCAACGCTATATGTTGAGAAACCATTTCTACAATGAAGCCTGTTTTTGTACACAAACCAATCATACAGTTATATTGAGTATGTATAACAGTTATACTGAATAGACATGCATGCAAACTTCTTCGTTCATTAATTAATTTAGAAAACTTTCATTGAAATTAACTTTGATAAACAAAATAACCTACTTTAAATTAGGTGCAATAATTATTACTAATCAGGATTTTAACATGCATTCAATTTAGATGTATATTAATGCAGTTTTTTTATACGATCAATGATATTTAGCTATTAGTAATATTATCTTTAAAATAAGGTTATTACTCGACAAACAATAAAAACTGTGATTTAAAATTATACGTTGTATAAACTGTCCAAATCCTTTTGGATTTTTCGCCCTTGTTACATTAACATTTTCTCATATTATGGATTTTGTCACGTTAATTACATCTGCTAAAAATATATTTTTTATGTGAAGTATTAAAAGCCCCCGCAATGCTAGGTAGGGAATGTATCCCTATGGGATGTTATGCAGCTTACGGAAGGAAGGGATATGTGGATATTGGAAATATAAAACGTCATCAGTCAGCCTTACCCCTGAGGAAAGAGAGAAACATGCCTGACCTTTCCCCTGGGCTGTTGCTTGGGACTACTCATCCTCTATCCTGAGGACGCCGTAAGGGCCTCCAGATAAGGGCCGTCACAGCATTCCAGTAGAGAGTCTCAACCAGGACGGTTTCCCTCTAAACTGGTAGACTTTAGAAGCCCACCAGCTAAAGGTCTCTCATTCTGTACCATAAGGGTAAGCCAGGATGTTCCACTTGAGCTAGGACATCTGAGTTCAGCCGGGAATCAAAGTTCCCAGAGAGACAAGGAGGAACCAAGGTTTCAGGAGCTAGTCATTCTTGAAGTGACTCAGATTGGCCATTATAATAACTTTTTATTTTTAATGTACCCATTTCTACCTCTGCATGAGAGTAATCTAGTCAGAAAGACATCTAGTGCCTGCTCCAGCCAAGAATTTATTATTCTTTCATTATTTTTTTATAGAGGATATTATTTTGCGAATGAACAGCTTAACTATGTTTAAAAAAGTTATGTTCTTTTGACACTCATTTACAATATATTTACAATCTATGACAAAGTTCATTAGAAAACGTTACTTTTTATCAAACGCCATGGCACAAAACTTTTGTTATGATAGTTAAAATATCAGGCATTACAAAACAATAGACTGTTAGTGTTTTACCGTTTGTGATTAAAATATAACGTTCATTATAACAAAACTATGTAGTCAAGGAAATATTTTGGGTTGTAAAACATCTTCTATGTTTTTGTCTAAAGCATAACTACAGCATATTTTAAAATTATTTATTATTCTTAAATCCAGAGAAAACATGTTAACATTACAGGAAAAATATTCCCTATCTTGTTAACATTTGGGAGGATAATACGCAGATTTTTTGCCTCAGGAATCTAAATATTTGGGAATTTTAGGTCATAGTAAAGTAGATCATAACTATATGATGCCACATTCCAAGTATTACCAAGATATGTTGATAAATAAACAAATTACACAGTTTTTTTTATTTCCCATAAGGTTAACATGGGAAATAAGTATAAAGGTTTGCTACCTTACGTTTTTGACTCATTAAGATGAAGCCACCAACCATATTTTATTAAGATATGTTAAGAAAATAGCGAGATATAGCATTTTATTTATTCTCTATAAGGTTAACATTGGGACAACGTACTGTGTTTATTTTTTATCGGAAGTAATTTAGTATTTTAAATTATTGCTCTATGTCCACTGGTTACCGATATATCGCTAGTAAAGAAATTACGTTGTTCCAATGTTAAACTTATAGGAAATAAATACAATTTCATATCCCGCTTATTGCTCAACATTCGTATTTGAATAAAACTTGGTAAAAAGCTAAAAAATCAAATCACGTTCAAAATAAAAATGAAATAAAATAAATAAAATGTAAATATAAATAAAATAAAATAAATTATTAAACCTTGAATGAACTTGGCTTCATCTGGTTGATATCAAGTTTATTATTATTTTTCTATGGCACCAAATCGGCTTACTCATTTTCCATTTTATTCTTATGGAGAAAATTGTTGTATGCTCATCTTAGGATCTAGGTAATTTTTATTTAATTGAGTCTTTCTCTAAATGATTTATTTAAGCATTTGAAATTCACTGAGTATGCTGGTCTGCAGCAACGGGGGTATTTTTATGTCATGTTAGTGATACATAATTATTTTATAATAAACATTTACTTTTTCCAGAAAACAAACTTATTTACCTCCCTTCTAAAATGGAGTTAAAATATAAAAATCCTATTACAATCGTGATGATATTCTTTAATTAATGAAATATTAAGCTGGTGAAATTTTTAACGTTATTAAACACTATAAGATTATAACAAAATGCATCGAGTTCAAGTAAGCTTTTTTTGTGTAAGCTTATTTCATGTAACGCTTGTATTTCATAATATAAAATAGGCCTGTAGTTGGCAGTAACATTAAGGACAAAGAAGAAGAATAAGAAGGGTCAGAGCCACTTCCATTATCGTAAACGACCTTCCCTTCCCACCTAGTGACAAGAGATGTGACAAAATTGCGGATATTTCAAAACTGGCATCATTTTTTTATGTATCCTGATAAAATTTACAAATTACATTGTTCAATCGGAATCATTCGTTTATTGTACTCGTTCTTTGTACATATAAACAACTGGGAAACCTAGCTCCCATAGAAACCAAATAAAAACTATACTACCTCAAAAAAGTGCACAGTCTATATAGAAATATAAAGCCTATAGGGTGGAAATCGAGTGGATTTTAAGAACATAAACAGTCTCATGTGCTGGATGTGTTCATGGTCTACCTTTGTGTACTTCATTATTAGCTCATTCGATTTGGTAGGTTTTTTATTCACACAGAACAACAAAGAGGTCACCGCTTGCTTGTAGAACTATCATTAGATGTTGTACTCGTTTTCCATGGTTAAATTGGCAAATTAACAATAGTTAATATGAAAAAAAGATAATTCCAATTATTAATACAAAATACCTGAATAAGTAACTTACGAGGCAATGTCCAAGACAATTTCAGAAACATGAGTAGGCCTAGGATACATGTTTAAAATTTCAGCAGAGTCGGTTTAGTAGTTTTAGCGTTTATTCGAAACAATGGTTATAAACGGTAATAAACATTACGGTTATACACAAACATATAATTATGGAAGATTCCGTAGAAAATATGTCATTTGTGTTACGTTGAACATGTAAACACATAAAGAGTAGCACATATTGCCAAGAAAGTTGTGGAATAATCTTGAATTATTATTTCTCTATGGTCAATTGGAGCTCTATGTTTATAGAATAGAATAGAATAAAATAGAATAGAATAATATTTGTTCTTTCATATCACAGTATTTTACAATCATTTTACATCATATACATTTCGGTCTGTCAGTCCTCCTTTGTTTTCCATAACACTGCACAAAAAAGAAATATGTTAACTTGTCAGGCTGACTCAGGTTATATTATAACTAAAACTAAAGTAAAATTAAGGAAAACAATATGAGAAATTGCAGAATATTAAAACATAACAGAGAAAATAAATAGGGCCTCTGAAGGCAAAGCCTGTGTAGAGGTTCCGTAACTATACTTCATATATAATCTGATAACGTACAGATAAAACAAATTACTTTTCACCACACTACGACGAAATCATCTGTTTTACATACGGTAAACGCGGACCGAAACACACTGTTTGCCGCCACAGGACCGAAAACGTTGGGGGCCCTAGGGCCGAAATTCAGCTGATCGTTTATTTGCTTCAAAAATCGTCAGAACATCGCATAATTATACGGCGTTCAAGACAGGATAGTTGCGACCATATGATTTTCATAGCTGTGTTTTATTTTCAAATGGGTCAACTAATAATCAGTTTTTTATTATTTAGGGTATATTTCGTTGTGTAGTGTGGTGAAAAATAGCGTTCGCACCTCGGCCGAAAGGGTTTTTTTTTGGTCTCGATCGTTTCAAATTCTCGACTTCGTCTCGAATTTGAAACACGATCTCGAGCCTGCAAAACCTCATTTTCGGCCCTTGTTGCGAAATATACTATTACTTCGAAAACAAAACAAATCAAAATGTCTCTTTATGATTTAATTTTGCAAATAAGGATAAACATGATTTAAGGAAATATGACACAGTGTCAATTTTAATAAAATTAATCTATCTCTTATTTGGCTTGTTACAATGTCATGCTACCAAGGCCTGGAAACAAAAGAAAAGAAAATTATAAGAGTAATTAAAGACCCACCTAAAAGTTATTGATATATTTTAAATAATTGATCAATATCTTCCAAATTAATCAACCATTTTCAACTTTATTCAAAAATTTATTCTTATTATTTAAAATGTTTTTAATACTATCTGGTAGTTTACTAAATAGCTTTGGAGCAATTAAACTGAAAGTTCTTATAAAAAATGCGTAGTTAGGCTTTGGCACTAAAAAGGGATTTGGATTCCTCAATTTGGTACTATAATCATTTTTAATTCGAGGGATGTTTCCACTTACTTTGTAAAAGAGACTTAAAACATCATAAATATAGAGATGTTTAATCGGTAAAATGTTTTGTCGAATGAAAAGAGACTTTGTATGTTTACATCTATTTTTGTATGTTATCAATCTTAAAATATGTTTTTGCTTTAAATATAACGTTTTTGTGTAGGTCTCATAGGTATTGCCCCAAAATGCTGTTCCATACTGAAGTCTACTTTGAATTAAAGCGAAATATAACATGCGTAAAACTTGACTGTTAGTTAGGTGTTTAAAAAAATAGAATTATCTTACTAAATTGTTCAGTCTATCCTTTAATTTTCTTATGTGAATTTTCCCAACCAAGTTCTCTGTCCACATGAATTCCCAAATTTTTAATACTGGTTTCTAAAGGTAAAAATTTATGTATTTAGTTTTTACAGCACTCTGAACTAATCTATTGACCGTGAACCACCACTTTAGTGCTTATAAGCTATAAGTCATCATTATTTGCCAGTTGTACGGATTCCCAACTACTTTGAATATAACATAAAGCTGTATCATCAGCAAAGGAGGTTAAATTTCCATGAAATTTCGCAACAAACAAATCATTTATATAGATTACTAGCTGATCAACACGGTTTTACCCTTGGAAATAAAGAAAAACTTCCTTGGTTTCATGATTAAGGTTGCCATGATAACTACATGAGCTTCCCTATACTTTAACATTGAAACTTTGATGTATCATAGGGTGTAGCCCTGAGGGAATTTTTAAAAATCCGTTCTTAGTGGGTACCTATGCCCTGGGAGGAACGTTCATGCAAAGTTTCAAGGTTCTAGGTCAAGTAGTTTGGGCTGTGCGATGATAGGTCAGTGGTATTTGACAAATATATAGTAGATAAACAAGATAGCCCCCTAAAACAGACCCCCGAGAACTCCGCTTTTGATAGTATCCATATTACTGATTGATGAATTAATTTTGACACATTGCTTTCTGTCCGATAAGTAACTTTTGAACCAATCATAGACTATTCCTCTAACACTGATATTGAACAATTTTTTTAGCAGAATCTATGGTTTGTTAAGGACATTTTATAAGTAGCATAGAGAAAAATACGAAAGGAGAAGTATTTGTTTATTAAACGTTAAGTAATACTGAAGTTCTTGGAAAGGATTCTTTTTTTAAAAATACTCAGGTATTAACTCGTGAAATAATATTTCACTTCAAGGGGCAATTTTGCAACGTAGGTTCAAACGAAACCTCATAAGAAACTTTTCGTTATACTGCTTCAAAAACAGATGTTTTTAATGCATGCTTTCCGGACCTAAATACACTCTTTTTATTCCTAGGAATTAAAAGCTGATGTACTCGATACCAGCTGACTCTTTATAGTCCTAGGACTATAAAAGTCAAAAAGTGCCGAGTACTTACTTACTTGGATACTTGGAGATTCGCCTCGTTGGCAGTTGCATGAGACGTCGTCATAATGTGGCCGTAGGCCAACATTTAGAAGTTGGTGAATTTAGGCTTTAGGTTTTGGAGGGGGAAAACCGTAGGTTAGGGCTATAAAGTTCAAAAAACTCACTCAAGCTATAAACACTATTTTGTACCAGAAAGTTTTTTAAATCCCTTTTAAGTTTTCCTGTAGCCTAATGTTAGCTGGTAAGAGTTGAAAATCTTTAAACCGGAATATTTTGGCCTTTTTTTAAACAAAGACAAGTTATGTTGAATAGAAAAGTTGTGTTTGAATCTAGTATTATATCTATGGGCTGTATTAACGTATTTTACAGTATGTAATTTAATATAAATGGCAACTTCAAAAATGTACAAAGATGGAACAGTAAGCAAACCTAACCTAATAAAATGATCTTTGCAATGAGCATTGTAAGGAAGTCTTAACATGCTCCTAAGAGCTTTTTTTGCCAAAAAAAAAATTATTTTGAGATTTGACTCTGCAGCCCCACATAGAATAATTGAGTAGGAGATGTGAGACTGGAGCAAGCAGTAGACAGTCCAAAACTTGAGTAGCTCCAAGTTTTGGTACTTAGCCAGGTTTTTAAGAACAAAAGTTCCCCTGGCAAGTTTTCCCTCAATCCTGTCCAACTGCTCGCCCCAGCTTAAACCGCCGTCCAACGTCACCCCCAGAAAGTCAACCACATCAGCACAAAAAATTTCTGTGTCATCAATTGTGATGGTTGGAGTTTTTGACAATTTTGACATTTGTTTTTGGTATGTTTGGATGCAAATATATTGGGTTTTGTCCAGATTTAATTTCAATTTGTTTTCGCTGAAAAACTGGGCCGCTTCATTAATTTTGATAGTTGAATCTATTTCTAAGTTATTGATGTTTTTATTTTTGGTGACGATTGTGGTATCGTCAGCAAAAATAAACAGGTTGCTTTCTGGAATTCTATCGGAAAGATCGTTTATGTAAACCAAAAATTAGAGAGGGCCCATAATCGATCCTTGTGGAACACCACAAGAAATCGATTTCGGACTGGACAGGACTGACTTAATTTTGAATTTTGATTCGTGTTGAACTTCGGTAACTTGGCGTCTGTCACTGAGGTAGGATTTAACCCACTCCAGGGCACCACCACAGATACCGAGTTTGAGAAGTTTCTGGATGAGAAGATCTGCATCGACACAATCAAACGCCTTGCTGAGATCAGTAAAGCATCCTATTGCCGTCTCGCCAGCATCCATTGCCTCGATACAGTCATTTACAAAATCTATTAATGCCAATTTAGTGGATTTGTTTTTCCTGAAACCATACTGCCGCCCACACAAGAGTTCATTGTCCTCAAGGTAGGCAGTCAGCTGATCACAGGCCACTTTTTCAAGAAATTTGGAAACAACAGGGAGGAGTGATATCGGACGGTAGTTGCACATCTCCCCCTCATCCCCCTTTTTAAACAAAGCCTTAACCTTGGCAACCTTGCAGCCGTCCGGGAAAACGCCGCTGCAGGTCGAGACATTAATCAGGTGTGTCAGTGGTTTGATTAGAGCATCCTGACATCCCTTCAAAACTCGCATGCTTATATTGTCTATTCCAGTGGAGTTTTTCGGCTTGAATTTAGAAAACATCGCTGAAACTGTTTTTTCATTTACCTCATGAAATTTATTAAAAACATTTGCAGGCCTAACCATTTGGTTAAGATTTGTGAGCCTCTGAGGTGCAAAAGACGGAAGGTTGTCATCAATTTCATTCCCTATGTTACAGAAGTAATTGTTGAGCATTTCACACGTTCTATTTGGATTAGATGTCAGAGAACCATTTTCATTTAATTGAATATTCTTAGGCTGTTTACAGTTTTTGACCTCTCTCCATTCATTTATTATGTTCCAAGCCTCCTTCGCCTTATTATCAGCGGCAGTTATTCTAGAGTTATACCAATCACCTTTTGCTGTCTGTATGTTTAATCTGTAATCATGTAAAGCTGTTTCGTATCTATTTTTATTGTAGTCTGTTTTATTAGCTTTCCAAATATTGTATAGTTCTAGCATGGTGTTTTTACAATCAATAATATCATTATTGAGCCATTTATTTCTATTGTTGGTTGAACATTTAACTTCTTTCAATGGGCATGCAATGTTAAAATGATGGAGCAATGTTTCCATAAAAGTGGTGTATTTATCATTAACATCTGTGACACTGTAAAATTCAGTCCAGTTTTCTTTAGAGAGTTATTTTTAATTCATGCAAATTATTGCCATTGATAATTCTGGTCATCTTCTTCTTATAATTAATTTTCTTTATTCTAAAGTTAGTCTGTATTATAATGGCATGATGATCAGACGTACGTCGTAATAATCGAACAATATTAATTCGATTACAAATAATCGAAACATTTATCGTTATTATCGAAACATTCATTGTTGTCAGTTTGATCAATTTGTGAAACTCGCTCATTTCAGCAATCGATTATTACATGCGTTCGATACGTCGATAGTTGTTCATTGTTGTCAGTCTATCCTAACACAAATGAAACAGTCAATCAGCTGATTGCTTCAAATAGCAAGAACAAGACGGTAGTATCTTTTGAAGGAATCTTTAAAGGTACACATGCTGTAACATTTTGGTTTTCTTAAGTAGTTTACGTATTGTATTGAGCAATATAACGAAAAATATAATTCATCACACGGACCTAAAGCTGCTTTTCGTTACTCGGTCATTTTTCAACCTCGGCTTACAGCCTCGGTTGTAAAACTTGACCTTGTACGAAAAGCGTCACTTTAGGTCCTTGTAATGAAATATACTATTTTTTTTCATAATAAAGAAATAATGGAAATACAAGACGGTTCAAGACAAAAGAATATTCGTGCTAAGTTTCATCGCCCACGAAATGTGACGAAAAAATGGACAGTCAGTCAACCATACAAATATAATTAGATCTTGATTTTATTTTAGTTTGAATATCAAACCATTCCTTTGCACGCATAACCAAATGATTTCAATTTGAATTGTAATGAAGTGACAAGCCATTTGGCTTATGAAAAGCACACATATATTATTAAGCAATATGGATTTGTTAAGAAAATGCCTACCGTTATGATTTCATGATACATATAATAAAAGTAATATTATCTTTAGATACATAATTGGAACTAAGAAGGAAACCTTGGAACAGTTGCAATGTACACACCAAAACCAAAACATTATTTTCATTCCACTGAATGTGACCTTAAAACAAAACAAGTTCAATAAAACAGATTTATACAACAAATAAGAATTTCTATTGAAAATCAGTTTGCTGGAAATGATCCACTTAAAATCTCCTAAACTTCTTTCATAAACTTGCTTTCCTCTTTTCTCTTGGCAATACTGAAATAAATAATTTTTTTTGTAATTAAATAATTTTTTTATTATTAAAATAAAGAGAACAATTTCGAATTTAAACCAACCTAAGTATTACCTCGTACCTTTCGTCTTTTACCTTTGATGCTATCCCATGGAATCTATAAAATCTATATAAACTTTAGCACTGAGTCATGCCATATTGACTGAGTTATAGCAGTTTAGTTTGTTAAGTTAGGTTGGACTAGAAATAATGTCGGTTCGGCACGTCCATAGCTAGGGAGCTATTTGTGTAATAATGTGTAAGCAGCGCGGGGTTAATTTTTTTTTTGACATTGAATTTGAATTCTCGATTCATTATATATTAACAGGCATATTTTGAAAAAAAATCCCATGATGCATTTTAAGTCGAAAACCCACAGAATATGATTAAATAAGTACTATATAAAAACCTTTTCTGTTTATCGTCCATATAAGAGAATAGTAAAGTCATTTTATCCCGCAAATGTTAATAAGAGCCAGTGTAGTGGGTATAAAACCTAAAGCTAAAAATTATGGAAACCTACAATCAAAACATTAGTTTACAATAGTGAATAGAAGGGGCCAAAAGCCACTAATTAAAATAGAGATTTTTTTATTAACACAGTTCTTCTTTACAAAATAACTGTCAGTGGAAAATAACTTCATAGTAAATGGACATTTGGATTCACCATATGTTAATATTAATACATGGCACATGGTTTTGAATTAGGTAACAACATCTCATATTTTAATGTATACATAGCTGACGTTTTTGGATTCCAATACGTTTTTTTCTTTATTAAAAAAAGATTTCAATCGAGTATTTAAACTTATTTTCAATAAGTATTTATTTTAATTATACTATAATCAAACCATTTTCAATTATGTTTATTAATTATTAAATGAAAACCTTCCTTCATTTAGTAACAGATACCCACGGCTTGAACCGCTAAAGGAATAATTAATTCTTTAATAAATTATTCTCCGTAATGTAACATTTTCACATTAACTAATGAGCTGATTCTTTTCTCTCATACAGGGTGTCCAGAAATTACGGTAAATTATTTTAGTGTATGATAGTAGAGGAAAAAATGAGAAAATACGTTTACCTTACCTTAAATTACCTTGAATTACCATCGTCTTGGTCTTTGACCCTTGATTTGATGGGAATGGACTGTGTCAGCTTAAAAACACATTACACTTTCACACATAAAAATATATATTTACATACTCATTCATCGGACTGGATTTTTGCGAACATGGCGGAACACAAAAACTCTCAAATATGTAGGTCGCTCAGGTCGTCTTCCAGGAACTACTCGCTGATGGAGTAAAAAGGTTTCCTCCTACAGAACGTACTCGTAGCGCCCCTAAACTTCCGGTTGTCCAAGTCCTTCACACCTGGTGGGAGCCTATTGAGATAGTTCATGGCAGTCTCAGGGAAGGAGTCTCTGTTCCTGCTGAGTCTTGTGCGCGGCATGTTGATTTTGGTTCGGCCTCTGGTGTTATGGTCATGTATATCTGTCCTGGTCTCCCAGCCCTGCTCCCTGTTTCTTGCTTGCAGCAAACAAGTCCAGGTGTAATGGCTGTACATCGTCATGATACTTAGTCGCTCAAAGAGGGGCCTATAGTGCTCTAGGTATTGGCTGCCAGTGATGATGTGGATGGCTTTCTGCTGGAGCTTAAGGACGTCTGAAGCTCCCGAGGCGTACCCCCTCGCAGAGATGGATGCCATAAGAAATGTGGCAGTTTATACGAGCGTAAAAACCTCTTAGCGAAAAATGTTCAATCTTGGTATATGGATGATCACTATTGAGGATTATTTTTTTAAGAAGTACCAAATTTCTACTTTGCACCATATTAAATTGGCGACGGTTTTATGTTTTTAAAGCTAAATATCTTAAAGACCGTAAATTTTAGGAAAATTATAAAAGAGACAAAAAAAATGGGAAATTTGATCTCATTAAAGCTGATATTAAGATTATAATGATTGGACAACTAGTAATGGAGGAATTGTAAACTTTTCAAATACGAACATGCAAATTGCATTCAACATCTAAAGAACCATGTTTTATTCAAAAAAGTTAAAATTTCTCCGATATTAGTAGTCCGAATATCATAATCATGATATCAGCGTTAATTTGATTAAATTCCGCACCTTTTTTTGTTTCAGATATAATTTTTCTTAAGCTTGCAGTTTTTAAAATACTCAGCTTTGAAAATAGAAAACAATTGCCATTTTGATATGGTATAAAGTAGAAATTTGATACTTCTTACAAGAATAGTTCTTAATAGTGATTATCCATATACCGAGTTTGGAGTTTATACATTAAGAGGTTCGTAAGATATTATTAAATTTGTAAAAATCTCAAACAGATACACTGACGGAAAACGAAGCCCTTTAGGACCTATGTTTCAATAAACTTTTTTTCTACTATCATATACTAAAATATTTTATCATAATTTCCAGACACCCTGTATAACAGCTATACACTGTGATTTGTAGGCACTAAACTACACCCTACGGGTGGCAGCTGGTGATTTCGTTCCAGGAAAAATGAGAAATTGTAATTTTTTCCTTGTGAGGGTAAGTATTTTGAAATGATTTCTTGGCAAGCACTTGCGGTTTTCATCGTTTACGAAATGTGACAAAATTATAGCTAGTTAGTGAACCATTCAGTTATAATTAGATCTTCATTTTTTTATTTTAAATATCATATCATTCCTTTGCACACATAACCACTCTGAATTAATTTTGAATTGAACTTACTTCTTACTTCTTGGTGCGTGCTTCCAGCTTCAGGTGATGCCGACCGCACGGTGTCTCTCGTATACATGGCTTGCCAGTCTCCAAATGTTGGGCTCAGTTAGGATTCTTTTGAGAGAGCAATCGGGTTGAAGTCTTCTCTTCAGCTCATCTCTTGCATCTAACTTGTTGGTACAGTGCAGGAGGATGTGTTCTAGGGTCTCCTCTTCCGAATGACACGAGACACAGGGGTGACTTGGTGAGGTTAAATCGAAAGAGATAGGACTGTGTTACTATATGTCCCATTCTTGCTCTTGAGGCGAATGATGCCACTGATCTGGGTAAGTTTTTATAAACTTCGATGTTGTTGGGCTCTTCAAGGAGACTATAAAGGTGGCGACCAGTCAGTTCGTCTTTCCATCTCTCCACCCACCTGTGTCTCAGAGGTTTGTGAGCTGTGGCTATGCAACTGGAGAGAGTTGGTTGTTTGGGTGGTATTGGATGCATGGTGTTGGCTGCTTTTGCAATTTTGTCTGCTTTTTCATTTCCATGCAGTCCACAGTGACTCGGTATCCATTGGAAACAAATATTTTTGCCCGAACCTAGACTCAGGAGATGAAATATTTATTGTACTCTTTCATAATAGTTTGAAGGCTTATATTGTTTTAAAAGCTGCAGTGCACTTTTTGAATCACTGAGGATGCATATGTTCTTACTTTCCACACTTAGGCAGTGGGCAGCTGCTGCGTTATTGGCAAGAGGTTCGGTTTCAGTGCTTGAGCATGAGTTTGCTGGAACAAAGGAGGAGGTGTTGGAGTGCTCTGCGAAATAACCGGCACCAGCTTTAGATTCAATAGGGTCTAAAGATCCATCGGTTTGGATTTTATAATAGTTCTTGTATTTTGTGTTTGTGACTTCCATTTTCGTAGCTCTTTGTGCTTCAGTGGGATCCTTTTTTGAGGTGAATCCTGGAAGTTCTAGTTCAATTTTTGGAGGTTGAATTGTAATGAAGTGACAAACCCTTTGAATAGCACAAGTGGTTTATGAAAAGCACATGGATTTGGAACGAGAATGCCTACGGTTCGTCATGAACTCGTTACCTGAGTACAGGACTTTGTATACCAACAGGTGATTAAGTGAGGGATTCCATTGGTTTTTCCTTCATATTGTTTGACACCCTCAGAGCGGTAACATGAGCTTGATACCTATCCGAAAAGGTAATTTCTCTAACCTCACTATTGTTGTTGTGATCGGTAGTTCTCTCTGCCTCTAGCTTAGTGATGAACTTCACTGCCTTGTGCAAGTGGATTCAAGAGCATTTCATTAATATAAATGGGGGCAGTGTCAGTAGTCCCAGCTCCCTTTACGGGCCTTCACCTAAAATGTTTTTTTTTTTAGCTGAAGTCAATGCTAATAATAAAATTTGATATTTTAATTTGCCTTTGCAAAGTGTAAAAAACTCATTTTTCGGGGGTTAATCGCCCCTTAACCCCTCCCCCTTCTCCTGATGCGATTGGCCGGTTTACAATCGCGTACTAATAATTACAAATTTACACGTCTAAGCCAAATTTCATTCAGATTGGACCACTTTTATACGGCTGCTATCGTGTTAACAGGCATAATTATAAATTTAAACGAATAGCGTTTTTGAAGCCCAGGGACCCCAAAATGGAAAGTTATCATGGTCTCGGGTTTTGGTCTTACCAATAGTATTATTTCAAATTTGAAATAATTTATTGAAAAATAAAGTTGTTTGTGAGCTCGCCAGCATATTTATATTAGACGAATTTTTATGATTGAGGTGTCAAATTACAGGAAATTTTGTCAATCATTCCTGAATGCTGTTCATTTTCCTTTAAGTAAAAAAAGCGTTGCCCTATTGGGCATGTATGTTACCCACAAATTTACATGTATTTCTTATGTAAGGAATATTTGTTTAAATATTAATAAAACCAGTGTTTTACTTTTAAAACGTTGGACAAAAATAGACAAATCTTATACTTTTCTGACAGCAAATTTAATTTTCTTTAATTTACAGATTAACAGGTACTACTAAAAGTTGGTAGTTTTCAAGATATTTAGGAAAAACCAAAAAATTTACCCCCAGACTCCCCTCCATCTCCCCGCTTAAGGGCTACGGACAGGGACTTTTGATATGTCCACCTCCTAACTAGTCCAAACAAAGCTGCAAAGTAAAAATTGTGACCCAAAAAATTCCCTCTTTACATTTTCGTTGCCTGGACTAAAAAGGCAAAGCCCTGGCTTCAAATTTATTAATAATGATAAAGATTTAAATAAACATGTATACAATACTTACACGTTATACTACCCATCGCAAAGGAAAATAACAGGTTTTTAAATAAGTATAAATTAAAGAGACGATGAATGTTAGGGTTAACATCTAATGGGTAGGATCAGAGCCAGCCTCCATATTGCCGGCTTTACATAATAACAATGATGGAAAACATTAGTGTGCTTCTTAGTAATGCAACTTGAACGTGAAATTAATTGTACACATTGCACTGACCTATCGTGATGTAGAATTTATTGTAGATTATAAATATTGGAATTACTTACGTCTATTCGACCTAAATAGTTTCTGGTATATATATGTTTTTGAATAAGTATTAACAACATAAGTTTCACTAATTCATTTTTACAAAGGAGTAATGTATTGAATTCTATTTATTTCCAATAACGTTTACATTAAGACAATGTAATCTGTTAACAACTACTGACATCTCAGTAACCAATGAACTACAGAAAATGATTCAAGGATAAAATATTTTTTTTTAGCTGAAAATGCTAATGCTAACATTTTTTAATTATTTTAATTTACCTATACAAAGTAAAAACATCATTATTCGAGGGGTTAATAGCCCCTTAACCCATCCCCCTTTCTCCTGGTGCGATTGGGCTGGCTTACAATCGCGTACGAATAATTACAACTTTACACGTCCAAGCCAAATTTCATTCAGATTGGACCATTTTTATATGGCTGCTATCGTGTTAACATAACATAAACTTGAATGACCAGGCCAGGGACCCCGAAACTCAGTTTTTGAAACTCAGGGACCCCGAAATGGAAAGTTATCGTGGTCTCGGGTTTAGGTCTTACCAATAGACCTCCGACAATAGCTTTTTCCTGTAGGAAAAATTCAACAAAAACGGAAATCTCAAAAGCGAAAATTATGATGGAAAATAGATCATGGAACTAAATTGTGCACGGATTTTTATTTTAAATTATCTTCATACTTTCAATAACGTACAAAAATAGAGGATCCAAGATGGCAGCAGAAAAATGTAAATAAAAAAGTTACGTGGACATGGTTGAATAACTATCACCGATGGTTTGCAATAATTATTTAGCATGATTTGGAAATAAAGAGCATATTTTCATGATGGTAAAATCAGTAAAAAAATGTAATATAGAAATTACAATATGCAATATATCAAGTGTTAATATATTAAAATAATATTAATATAGTCAAGAATTGTGAATGCTTGCGAACTCATTAAGTTTATGTTTCCTGTTTTAAATTATCATGCGATAACATTTGAACTACACTAGTGAGAGTTAAGACGTTGAACAAGTATCGATGTACGATCCGACGCAAAACCGGCCACTCGTGTTTAAATTTCATTATTTTTGGTACCCGGGCTAGCTTTAGAGAACCAATTGAATACTAAACAGTAGAAAATCTCTTTCAGAATGAATTTTATTGCGAGTTTTTGAATCGTTGAGTGTTATGTAGTAGTAAATTTAATTACGAAAAAATGCAAATTTACAAGAGTGTATTAGATTTTTCGTAAAATATTATGACTTTTTTTACTTCAACGTACATAAACCTTCATACCATTACATCACCGTAAACTATTTTTTACTTTTAGGAAATTTATTTTTGAACTATATGAAATCAAAGTCAATACTCTAAGTCAATTATTTTTCGCTTAAACGAAGTTTGACTGGAAGTTTACAAAAGTCCAATATGGCAAAGGTTTTTTTTAAGTAACGGAAACCCCGTGACGGGATTTTTTGGAACTTTAATTTCAAAGCAAGGAAAACGTCCTGCACATATTCCCATCAAATTTCCTCCGTGTTTTTGAAGGGTAACCTAGGGCCTGCTTTTGCGAATTGCACTGCATTATAAAAGTGATCGCAAAGTGTGATATGACTTATTCTGTTTTGAATCAGAGAGTCTTATATTTGAGTCATAAGTGTTTAAGTTTTGATTGAGTATGATTTGGTAGCAGATAATTTTCCTGGTAGCTTACACCTTTGAAGTGTGAATGTTGTGTGGCTAATACTGCTGACACCGCACCGCAGCTCCATTTCAATTTACCTTAAATGACTTACTCAAGCCTTTGTGGAACTTAAGATGACGAAACTGTTCCGTTCCATCGTATGTTGTATAACTTTTTCCAACTAACTCTAGAATAAAATGAATAATTGTTATTTGCCTCAATACGATTACTAGGTATTATCGTACCATATTGCTTGGCTGCGTTTGTTAGTCCAATAAAACTGAAAATTTGACTGTAGCTGAAGGATCTTTTCAGTCTAAAGTACCTTTTTTATAGCATAGAAAATGTCTTCAAAACAAAATACAAAAGTACCTACTAAAGTAATTCAAGTCATTCTTATTTATCTGTAGAATTAGCCCTGGATTTTATGAAAAAATATAATGCAGAGTAATGTTTTTATTTACTAACGTGTGTAGGGGTCATTGACCATTACACTGTACATACTATACGTTATCTTTTAACAAATCTTTCATTGTATACAGTGAAATCACAGAATAACAGTGGCATCATGGAATGTTGAATAATATCATAACTGAAGTAGGTAATACAAAATTTCATTGAAGAACTATGAAACAAATAAGCTTTTACGTTAGCATCAGGCCCCCAGGTGGAAAGTAATAATGCTATTGAATATCATATTTGGAATCATAGGCTATGTTCCATATTAATTGGAGGTCTAAAGTAGTAAATGTGATACATTTTAGAGGTTTCCTTCAAAAACATGATTATAATACTCTGCACCTATATTACCATAACGATATTTTGTATCCGTTTTACCTACATTTATTATTTAGTTTTTTACTGGGAAGTAGCAGTAGTTAAATCATGTTAATAATAACACAAATTTAAAAGCTTTGAAACATTGAGTAAAGTAAATCAAGATTTAAAGAGAGAGCCACACTCGTATATAAAAAACCCTTTACTTGTTTTTTTTATATATATATAAATGAGAAAACAAGTAAAACCTTTACTTGTTTTCATTCCTAGTGATATAAAACGTATCTTCTTTTTAACAATTCTTCTTGGTAAAAACGCAAGGATAATACATTAAGAATAAATAATCTCTCTGAATTCACATATGAAGTACACAACAAAGGGCCTATTCAAATGCATTCACGTCCGTGGAACCGAGGACAAAGTGAATAATACCAGTTGTGGTTTATTACGTTGGTAGCAATATACTCGATTGTTCAATACCTAGGCTTATGGAGGTCGTATTTTGTGTGTTTGTAAAATTTTGAATATACTGATCAATAGTCTGATGGGTCATATTATTGAGTATTGATAGTACTATTAAATAATTAATGTAGTCAAACAACCATACTAACCATACCATTGCGACCACCAAAACTGTCACTTTAAGGTTAGTTTTAAGTGAAACCAATATCCTAAAGTAATGGAGGGAATCCTCCTTTGATCAATATAGTGGCTTATGGTGCTCTTGACATTTGTAAAGAACTAAACAGAACTAGGAATTTTTGAAATATTTTTTTACGGTTTTAGTAAGGCTCTAATTAGAAAGGTAAGGGTAAATTCGGGCAAGAAAATAAATATGCAAATTGTAATTTTTCTGTTAAAGGGCAATTACCATTGATAAAACGTTCCAATGTAAAATAAAGTTAAACGATTCACATATTCAAAGAAAAATGCCGAGATACTGTGGCCCTTGCTGAGTAACTTATGGCCTTTTGGGATTATGGTTTGGCCGGAATACAGAATCATGAGCTTATCTACAATCACATAGGGAGTTGCTGCAGGAAAAGTAATAGGGGCAGGATAGGTTTTCACTGTAACATTTTTATATTATATTAACAACAAAAGTTGAACGTCTCGCAGTTTTAGTCTCATTTTATAGCCTGTTTTCTTCCTCATTCCAAAACATAGTATTTAAATTAATTACGGTATGTTTAAGTCATTATTACATAAAATAGAGATTTCCAGGAGATGTAAAATGTTTATAATATAAATAACCGGAAGAGGACATCTTACACTTTAAGATGATTAGGGATATCATACAAGATATTATTTTAATTATGATAAGTTTTTCATTCTTAAAACCCAATTGAGTGACTTACCTTTTACTAATTATAGAAATAATATTAACATAATCAACTTGAAACATGCATATCGATTTTACGATATAACTGTGGAAAAAAAGTGCATGGAAACGATCTCAGGATCTCTTTTATGTGCACTTCATTTGACGTGAAGAATTTAATCTGTTCCGGTGATAATTTGGACATAGTCCAACTTTCTACATGGAAAAGGCAGAACTATTCAATATTGTTGCCAAATCGGAACCACTTGGCCAGTACTTTAAGATATAAATAGTTCATAATCTAAAAAAGAATATCACCAAATTCATAAACAGTAACGACCACTATTTATAATAGGTACCAAACAAGTCCCTTATTTTCATAAAATCTAGTTTAAAAAATAATATTACAATAATAGTAACGAAATTTGATGTAAGCACACACAAATTTCGAATTCCCTGTTTTTTTTTAGTGAGAACCTTTGGCAAGTTGGTTGTAATATGTATATATATTTATATATATATATATATATATATATATATATATATAAATGTTTTTCATCTACAAAAACTCATATTTCCGGACCCGCAAGGCTGTTAGGGATTCAAAAGGCACAAATTATAGGGAATTATATCTTCTTAAACTTTGCAATGAGAGTTCTTTCTGCAAGAAGCATAGTTTTCAAGATATATGTAAACAAATAGATAAGGTAATAAAAACTGTTTCCCCCCGTTAGATTCCCGAGGTTTCAAAATTGTTGGCCATAAGCCAGTGTTTCCTATACCATATTTTCAGCCAATAAGAATTTCATATATATATATATATATACATATATATATATATATATATGTATATATATATATATATACATACAGGATGAGTTTTCTAAGCCATCCACAACAGATTATACGCGAAAGGCTGAACATACAAAGACGTAACCAAAACATTTCCCCACTAAATCGCAAATATAAGGATCAACGTAAAAATATTTTCAACCTTTTTAAAATACAGCGTGTAATGTACAGCTGATCAAAATGTCAGGTGTTGAGTGTTTACATTTATGTTTACAGTTTTTAGTTTAAACCTTCGGCCGTAAATGTAATCGTGGAACTTGGTAACGGCAAATATAATACCCAAAGCTTCTTTATCAATGACCGAATAACTTTTCTCGGAGCTCTGTACTACTCTTGACGCAAATGCGATAGGTCTAATGGTACCATCAGGAAACTGCTGGCTCAGTACCGCTCCAAGACCAGCGTTACTTACTTCAGAATCACTTAACAAATCGAATCACTTATAATATAGGAGCATCAACGGTACACTAAAACTACCTACGATTGTTGTTAAAGATGATGATGTACCGCTTTTTGGGCTGAGCTGAGCATTCAACTTACCGTTACCTCCTGGCTCTAGAGTATGCGCAGTACGTGAGGGGAGACTCAGGCTGTTTCGGAGTTGAATGCTATATTGACGAGTTGTACAATTGTTAAATAGTGAATTATTTTACACACCGTGTTTAACAAACCGGGGGTCATGGGTTCGAATCCTGGAATTTTTAAATGTAAACATATGTAATATTATACATAATTTTTAAGCTCTAAGTAAGACAAACAATTTTGTGAAAACAGAACAGAATTATCTTAACTGTTTTCCAAATGTCGGCCGTTTTGTGAAAAATATTGGTATTTACGGAATACCCTGGATCTCGAGGAACTACTGAAGGTTTTTTCGTTCTGTTTAAAAATTCTTAATCCTTGTAAACTCAGCTTTAATTTGATATGCAACATGCCAACATTAAAAGAAAATAAATATTTTATTAAGCATTTTATTGGTTGTAAATGTTGGTAGCACTGAAAATCTAAAATTTTTAAAGGCAACATGGGTCAAATAGGATATTATTTTAACGGTCTTGCAAAAACCTAAAGCTTCTTAATATATACTCACCTCCTATCTCATAATATAGGAGCATTAGGAGTAGTTTTAAAGGAGTAGTAGCATATAGGAGTAGTTTTGAAGTAATAAACAAAAACTCCATTTTCCTATATAACACCCATGTTAAATGTGCAGTAGTCAAAGCATTTAAATTTCCATCCGTTAACATTGAGGACAGTAAATTTAACATGGGTGTTGTATGGGAAAATAGAGTTCTTTGTTTATTACTGGAAAAAAAATATCAAAGATAGAAGGGGAGTGTAAACTGAAAAATTGAAGGTTTTTGGGTCCTTCAAAATTATATACTGTTTAATATATGTTGCCATTTAATTTTTTTATTTTCAGTGCTACCAACATAAAAAAATAAAATGTTTAAATATATTTCTTTTCCTTTAATGTTGGCATAATGCATATGAAATTAAAGCTGAGTTTGCAAGGATCAAGAATTTTCAAACATAACGAAAAAACCTTTAGTAGTTCTCGAGATAAAGGTATTCTGTAAATACCAATATGTTTCACAAAAACGGCCGCATTTTGAAAATAATAAAGATAATTGAGTTCTGTTTTCATCAAATTGTTTGCCTTGTCTAGAGCTTTAAGATGATTTATAATATGACATATGTTTCCCTTTGAAAATTCCGAGATTCGAACCCATGACCCCCGGTTTTTGGAACACCCTGTATTTAAAAAGGTTAAAAATATTTTTACGTTGTTCCTTGGGTATGATTTAGTGGGAAAATGTTTTGTTTTGTCCTTGTATGTTAGGCCATTCGTCTACAATCTGTTGTGTGTGGCTTAGAAGACTCACGCTGTATATATAATGCTTATTTATAAATGAGAAGCTTTGGCAACTCGGTTGTTAAAATATATATATATATACATATATAACAGGGACTTGGAAATTTTTGTGTACTTACATAAAATGTGGTTACTATTTTTATTCTATTATTTTTAAAACTACATTTTATTGTTTCAAAAACAACAAATTATATTAAATCAGACTATTTAAGTAAGTAACAACTACTGCAGTAAAAATAGTGAATAGGTCTATCATACATTTTAAATGGCGTCAGATTCTATGAAATATTTCCTTCACCATGTTACTTGTTCAATATGTATAGTTAATTTTAGGATACAGAAAACAAAAAAAATTACGCTAGAATAAACATAAATCACGTCCAGTCAGAACCGGGTTACGTCTACAACCAATCAAACCTTAATAAAGACTGGAGGGAGAAGGAAGAAATAGCAGCGGTGGAGGAAATGGTCGCAACCACAGCCAACCAAACTGCAGCGTACTTCCGGTGGTGAGACTCCGAAACAAAGACATTATTTTAAAATCATTGTTATTATCTAGCCACTGCAATAAGATACTACTGTAAATTAAATAGTTCATTTCAACTCAAGGTAGGGTGTGATAATTGACGCAATGGAATGTATCATCTTAAAATGAAAAAAATCAAAAATTTTAACACGCTTTCCCCTATATATCGTCCTACATTCACTTTTCCTAAAGATCTATTTCAATTCTCCCCTTCGTGTTTGAGGTATGACATCCAATATCTTCATGTATAAAGCCTAAAGGGGCTACAGCCTGCCTAATTCAATGTGCTGGACAACATTTTGCCATAATTTATTTAAAAATTATAATATACTAAATAAAAAAGTTTTCTAAATATAATTTAGAATTTTTTTTACATGTTTGACATTTATCATATGTTATTTCTTGACGAAAAGACAGTGTCGAAACTACTCTCCGTGTAATTCATATTCCTCGTAATGTCTCTAAATAAAATAAGAACATGTTATTTCCAGGGAATACAAAAAAATCATAAATGTTCAATGGGTGACTATTTGTGTTTATAACTGAAAATGTAACAACAATAAATTGAAAATTTCAACAAGATAAATTTATAAATAAATATTATTTTTATAAAATATAGAACTAAACCAAGGAAATAAACCTACTAAAGCATGCGTCTTTACGTGGGATTAGCCGGCTAGCTGCTGTCCTTAACAAGCGTAAGCTATTAAATAACAAAACTTGAATACATTTTCGGAAGTTTCCTTTAGATTAAAACTAAGAGCAATTCGAAAAAATACTCATCATTGATGTAACTTTTCTGGAAATACAAAGTTATATGTGGTGTCTGAAATAACTTGCTATTTTCACAAACCGTAATTTGTGGTATAATGAAAATATCACAATGAATTATTAATAAAATGAAAGGTAAACTCAGCAGGTTTTTTGTTTCACGTTCAATAAATCTTTACACAAGTGGCAAATATTAAGCGTAAAAGATAAATAATCCTCATTCAAAAGAAAAAAAAGTCACTAATGTAATAATCATACCTCCGTTCGATACCCGTTTAATTATCTTGAAAAAGTGTAAGTAGAAAAAACTTAGAAAACAAGCGTATGACAAAGGACCCATCTATATCTTTGATTAGACGAAATAAAATAAAAAACTGAATTCATTTCATCCATGACTGTTGGTCAGTTAGTTATTGTTCTTGCAGCATCTCTTTTGACTATTATATATATATATATATATATATATATATATATATATATATATATATATACATATACATATATATATATGCCTGTTAACACGATAGCGGCCGTAAATATGGTCCGATCTTAATGACATTTGGTGCAGACGTGTAAAGTGGTAATCACTCGGACGAGTTCGTGAACTAGCCCGATCGGACCACCGGAAGGGAGGGTAAAGGGGGGTAAACCCCTCAAAAATGGGTTTTTTTAGTTTTTCACATCGAAAAATGGAATTTATAAAATTTTTGTTGGCACCATTGAATTCAGCTCAAAAAAACAATTTAGTATTTTGAATCACTGCTCAATATCCATTGGTTACCGAGATATTGAAAGTGGTAAACACAGTACGTTGTCTCAATGTTAACCTTATGAGAAATAACTAAAATTCTATATCTCGCTTATTTCTCAACATACCTTGTTAAAACTTGGTAAACGGCTTCTTCTAGTTCATATCTACTAAATATTGAATTAAAACCAACCAGTTTAAACATCCCTGTGGCAGCAAACCTGCATACTCATACCCCATGTTATTATTATGGAGCTTACAAAAAACATGTCAAATCTAGCTATGTTGGATTAACATATGTTGTTTTGCATTTGAAATTCGCTGAGTATGCAGGTCTGCTGCAACGGAGGTATATTAATAGTATATTGATAAACCTTTCTCTACAAAGCTATGAGTGTCTAATAACAGTTACACGCCAAATTGTTTTTGTATGCCCCCCAGATATACTCTGCCCATTATTAACATGCCAAGATGGTATGGATGTTTTTTTTATTAGTATTGAGTAAACCTAGCTCTAAGTAACTATGAGCGACTAAAAACAGTTACAGGCTAAAGCAATTGTTTAAAATAGGCCCTGGGTGGGCTTCGACCCCCCACACCCCCCTTTAAGCTGCTATGATGGTTTACATGTTATTTTCTCTAATAGTATTAAATAAACCTAGCAATACAAAACTATCAGCGACTAATTACAAGCCAAAACAGTTGTTTGCAAAAAGAACATGGGGGGCTTCGCCCCCCACACCCTCCCGCCAAAGTAGGTGTTTGCAAAAGGACATGGGGGGGTTTCGCCCCCCCACACCCCCCTCTTTACACTGCCCATGATTATAAAGCCAAGATGGTTTAAATGCTTTTTTCTAATAGTATTAAATAGACTTAGCTCTACAAAACTATCGATGGCTCTACAAGCGACTAATTACACGCCAGAGCAGTTGGATTTAAATGGACATGGGGGGCTCCGCCCCCCACGCCCTTCCGCCAAAGCAGGTGTTTGCAAAAGGACATGGGGGGGCTTCACCCCCCCACACCCCCCCTTTGCACTGCCCATGATTATTAAGCCATGATGGTTTAAATGTTTTTTTTTCTATTAGTATTAAATATATTAGCTCTACAAAACTATCAGCCACTAATTACATGCCAAAGCAGTTGTTATAAATGTTTAACACGCCAAAGCATTTGTTTTAAAAAGAACATGGGGGGGCTTCGCTCGCCACGCCCTCCCGTCAAAGCTGTTGTTTGTAAAAAGACATGGGGGGCTTCGCCCCCCACGCCCTCCCGCTAAGGCAGTTGTTTGCCAAAGGACATGGGGGGCTTCGCCCCCCAACACTTTCTCCTTTACGCTGCCCATGATAGAAAAGCCATGATAGTTTAAATGCAGCTAGCCGGCTAATCCCACGTAAAGACGCTTGCTTTAGTAGGTTTATTTCCTTGGTTTAGTTCTATATTTTATAAAAATAACATTTATTTATAAATTTATCTTGTTGAAATTTTCAATTTATTGTTGTTACATTTTCAGTTATAAACACAAATAGTCACCCATTGAACATTTATGATTTTTTTGTATTCCCTGGAAATAACATTTTCTTATTTTATTTATAGACATTACGAGGAATATGAATTACAAGGACAGTAGATTCGGCATTATATATGCGTCAAGAAATATTTAGAGTTAGAGTTCTCAAGGCTATATTTAAAAAACCTTTTTTATTTAGTATATTATAAATTTTAAATAAATTATGGCAAAATGTGGTCCAGCACATTGAATTATGCAGGCTGTAGCCCTTTTAGACTTTATACATGAAGATATTGGATGTCATACCTTAAACACGAAGGGAAGAATTGGAATAGATCTTTAGGAAAAGTGAATGTAGGACGATAGATAGGGGAAAGCGTGAAGTAAAGTGAACAAGGAAAGGATAAAACAGGTGGTTGAATAGGATGTGAGAAGTGAAAGAAAGAATAGTAGGATAATAAAGAGTAAGGTAGAGTTAAGGCCGTCGAAAGACAAGTATAAAACTAACTCTTTTTGATTCGTACAAATGAAATTGAATTTTTGGACGTTATAGAAGGATGGGGTATTTAGTAAAAGAGGTATTCCTCTCATTGAATTTCCCCTTTTGTCATAAAAAGAAAGCAAGCAGTAAAGTTTAATTATGTCACCAAAAAGAGCTATAATATTATATTTTATAGAGTAGATTCACAGTAATGAATTCTCTGTAAGGTTAAAATTTTTGATTTTTTCATTTTAAGATGATACATTCCATTGCGTCAATTATCACACCCTACCTTGAGTTGAAATGAACTATTTAATTTACAGTAGTATCTTATTGCAGTGGCTAGATAATAACAATGATTTTAAAATAATGTCTTTGTTTCGGAGTCTCACCACCGGAAGTACGCTGCAGTTTGGTTGGCTGTGGTTGCGACCATTTCCTCCACCGCTGCTATTTCTTCCTTCTCCCTCCAGTCTTTACTAAGGTTTGATTGGTTGTAGACGTAACCCAGTTCTGACTGGACGTGATTTATGTTTATTCTAGCGTAATTTTTTTTGTTTTCTGTATCCTAAAATTAACTATACATATTGAACAAGTAACATGGTGAAGGAAATATTTCATAGAATCTGACGCCATTTAAAATGTATGATAGACCTATTCACTATTTTTACTGCAGTAGTTGTTACTTACTTAAATAGTCTGATTTAATATAATTTGTTGTTTTTGAAACGATGATGCAAACTCAACCTCATTATGAATGTGATAGTCATTTATAATGCACCCGCAGATACCTGCGGTTTTGCCCTCTGAAAGGATAAAAATGATATGCATAATCATACTTATCTGTAATGTGCAATTTTTACAAATTACCAAATAGACTGATTAATTTTAATCATTAATCGAGACTATCAGTTTCTGAGAATATAATTACACCCTTAATAAAGATAATCATATAGTGATTCCACTCCAGATTGAATTGAAGAAGTGAAACGTTTCCTCCACTGTTTTTATTTTTCTATAATAATATTATATGAATTGGCTACCATGTCTGACACATTATAATTTAGAAGTTTAGTCTAACAATACTGAAATTTCCTAGTTAATCAATCATTGAACCTATTGGGTTTCTATTTTTTAATAAAAAAGTAGCATTATTACTTCAGGGGTAACCAATAACTTTCAGCCGGCGAATATGACTCATGAGAATATGGGGCATATAAAATATAACTGATAGTCTAGGCAACGAATGTTCTAAAAAAGGAATAGAGGGAAATGCATGGGGCACGATTTTTGACCTTGCAGCTTCGTTTGAACTAGTTAGGAGGTGAACGTATCAGAAGTCCGCGACCGTAGCGCTGGAGCATGGGAGGGAGGGGGGGTCTATGGACTTTTTTTAGATTTTCCATAAATATATTGAAAACGATATACTTTTAGTATTAGCTAGGCCCTACTAAATTTCAAATTAAAGAGAATAAAATTTCCTAAAGTTAGAGAAAAGTATATAATATGTATTTTTTTGGTCTAAGCATTTTCAAGATAAGCGCTAATTTTATTAATGTTTAAACAAATATCCCACCTTAAACATTAATTTTCCGACTGAATGGGGAATGCTAAAATTTGATTGTTTTAAAGATATTTAGGACAAACAAAAATACGGGGACAAAAAAAAAACAAAAAAAAAAAAAAAGAGCGGGGGTTGGTAGGGGGTACCTTCAGACCCCCTACCAACCCCCGCTCAAGGGCTACGGACGGGGACTTTTGATATGTTCACCTCCTGACTAGTCCAACCAAAGCTCCAAAGTCAAAAATTGTGTTCCGAAAATTTGCCTTTATACCTCTTCGTTGCCTGGACTATGATGTAAAGGTCAAAAATTAGTGTAAGGGGTCTAGACTTAACATCAAAACATTAATGTGGATTATTTATAAAATAGACCAAAAACTTTAAACATAATATTAAGTGAAGGTTTTGGCCAAAAATGAGAAACCTAATTCCCCAAAATGTTCCTCTCACTGAAGATTGGATTAATCGTTTAGCGGATGAAAATAATCTCGTTGTTCGATAAAAACAGTCTTTTTTGGATTCTAGCCTAAAACGCCCTCGGCTAGCAGACAAGCCCTTCTAACATTTTAAATTCTGAAAACCCCTTCCAATGGAACCTTCGTAAAAGTAACGGAATGACGGAATTAAATGGCCATGCAGAGTATAAATTGTGGTTAGTTGTGAGTGATGTCTTGTGGAGGCGGTGTTCCTTAGTGGGGATTAACGTCCGCACTATTGAATACTATGTTCATAGGACCGTTCTCATAATTAGACCAGTTCGCAATTTGTAAACCAGGCAAAATTGTGGTTCGTATCCCACGTTAAAATCCCTAAAAAAAGCAACTCCAATTGCAATTGTGGTTCAGATCCCACGCATCCCCAAGGGGGGGGGCGTCAGGTCCCTTAGTTGACATTGGCTGTTTGGCTCTTAATTAACAGTCCTGTCTAAGGAAAATGTCGGTCTTAGTCAGTAACAGGACTACAAGATCGCGCCACAATCAGCCTTCACTCATCTGTCATTTATACTTCGCTTAAAATACCTATTGGGTAGGTCGCCATTTCAAGAAAAGTATTAAGTATTAAAGTTTAAAGATTCTAGTTCGTGAACCTAACTGGTATCTGGCCTAACTTGACCCCCCCCCCTTCTGTTGTCTAAGAAAGAGGAAGGATTGCTTCCCGATGCTCGCAATCAAACTCTTTAATGCACTGCCTTCCAAGGTTAAGTTGGACAGTCGGACGTTTAGATGTAGAAAAGGGAAGGGGGGGGGGAGAGTCGGACGTTTAGATGTGTCTTGGCTAAGGGAAAATCCACTCAACTCCATTAGTGAATTTTATTAGTTGGATCGGAGCACAATCGACTGATCCACCGCCTTCTAGATTGTACTTATGTAAATATTAGTTTTAGCTAGTTGTAACGATGAAACAGTCTATCCAGCAGTCCTGGTTAGCGACACAGGAAGAGGTATTCGAGGTGACCTATAAACAGTGAATGACCGTATTAATTGTGTATAGATTTAGTAGGTGAAATTTGTATCCTTTTGTCTCTTGAAAATATTCGTTACTTCCATCCTAACTTTTATTTAATCATAGCTCTAAAACTGAAAACGCCACTATTTAGAATTACATAATTTACCTTAATTTTTTGAAGAAAATAATTAAAAAAATGTCTCTTTGCATGCACATCTAGAGCTTCCATAGAATATTTGAGCCAAGCTTCATAGTCCAAAGCCAAATAGCCTTTGAGAAACTGTGATCAATGAGTCAGTCAGTCAGACAACCGTGTTTGGCTTTTATAGATAACACTTAGTTCATCATAAATTTAATATTTCCAGACAAAACCCCAATACAAGGGTTAACTATTTACTATTTAATTTTTTTGTCTTTAGTTGTATTGTGAATAAACATTGCTTTCACATTGACTTTTCATACAATAACTACAAAAGACTTGCATGAAAGTATGAAAAACTTGCATTCATTATCATACATACGTCATCTGTAGCTAGTAAAATGATAATATGTGTTAGCAGAGGTTCCACTGATATCTATCATTAACAGGAAGCCGACACAGGAAATGAGAAAAGTTTTAGTCTCATGCCACATTAGAATGCTGTGTGAATGAGACTTTACTATTCGAAACTATAATTTTAAATTTAGATTATATTTAGCATTTAAGTCAAACATTTTTCAAAGTCTGCGCCTTTGTATTTTGCAGGGTGTTTTTTTCCTAAGGCCGTTTAAAAGTAAATGTTCGTTTCAGACCACCCTCATTATTTTTGGTTGTAAGTACTTCATTTTGTGTTGATGGTCATTCTTGGACGGTGTTCTTGACCCACAATATTGGATACAAAATATAATTCATAATTTTAAACTAGAATGTTTTACATATTACAATGCTGCAGCCGTTTTAAAAATTTTGATTCATGACACAAAACCATCAGTCATTGTTGAGCATTTGTCATTTGATTGAAATCGATTGAAGATTTTTGGTCACAGATGCGTTAGATGCCTGTAAATTGTACAATCGTAAATCGTGCAATTTTAAAATCTATGTAAATATTAGGTGTAAATAAGGTATTTAGGTTATGCCAATCTATGCATACAATCAACTTGAGTTGATTGAAATCGTGTTTTGTGAAAATGCGATATGTTTTGTGTCAATGAAAGTATTTGACACAAAACACGCTTGTGTTAATGAAAGCATTGACACAAAACACGATTCACGACTGTTGGTCAGTTTGTTTGTTATTGTCCTTGCAGCATCTCTTTTCACTATTTTAGGAACACTTTATATTTATTTTTCTTACTCTCCAGTCTTTAAAAAAAAAAAAATATATATATATATATAAATTTGAACGAATGGTGTTTTTTGCTTCTGGGGACCCCAAAATGAAAAGCTAACATGGTCTCGGACTTAGGTCTTACCATGAGTACTACCGTAATAGCTTATATTCCTTTAAGGAAATTCGCTAAAAAACACTCAAATCATTATGGCACGTCAATCATGGGTGTCGTAAATGGGGGGTGTGGGGGGCCAGGCCCCCATTTCCTTTGGCAAACATAATTTATTAGTGGTTCATAGTTTTGTAGAGCTAGGTTTACACAGTAAAAAAAGCATTCAACCCGTCATAGCTTTTTAACTACGGGCGGAGTAAAAGGGGTGGTGTCCGGCCGGTGGGGGGGGGGGGGCGAAGCCCTCTCATGTCTTTTGGCAGTCATAATTTAATCGTCGCTTATAGTTTTGTTGAGCTAGGTTTGCTCAATTATAATAGGAAAAACCATTTAAACATTTAATGGCTTGTTGAACATTTTGTCAGCTGTTCAGCAACAAAACACAAAAAACATTTTGCCGCCTCAGTGTGTGGCCGGCCTAGTTGTCATTTATTTTAGAACTTTTGAAACAATACAAACACACGTTGCTCGTAAATTGACAAAATAATGCTTTGGTAATATCTGAGTTCACTCATCCCATTACGCGCAGAATAAGCGTACTCCTAGTATTATTAAGTTTTGAACAACAAACTATTTTTATAGGAGTTAGCCTATCGGTAGATTAATCAATACCGTTTTCATAAAGACCAGATGTTTGAATACAATCCAATAGTCTGCTATATGAACGAACGGCAGAAGATCAGATATGAAAGTCGTACCGGAAAAATTGTGAGTGAGCTAGGAGTAATAGTATATTTCATTACAAGGTGCGAAAGGGACGCTTTTCGTACGAGCTCAAGGTTTACGATCGAGCCATCAAGCGAGGTCGTAATTTGAGCGGGTAACGTACATAATGAGCGAGAAACGTTTGAGCGAGTAACGTAACGTAATTTGAGCGAGTAAGCGCTGAGCGATAACGAGCATCGTTGTCGCTCAGCTTATCTTCTCACTAAGGCAAAATTAAATATTTATTCGGCCTCTTGACCCTAAGTATTAATTAATTCTGATAGATAATTTTTTTTAAGGTGTTGTAAAATTAATCTAAATACTTACCATTTGTCTCTTCATCTTGTCTGATTGAAGCGCAGCAACGGAAAGAATACAACTGCAACTGACAACAATGCAACAATGAACTACTCGATAGTAATAATCGATTTTCACTTTCGATACGATCGATAACTTACCATTGACATGCACGTAGTTACATCTGTTCTACAATGTATTTACGAACAGCTAGTGCCCTCAACATCAGCTGACTCTTTTCCTCTATAGGGTGGAAAAGAGCTATTTTCGCCTCGCAACGCATGTATTGATAACAGTCGTTTTTGCAGCAGTATGACGTAAATTGTTTTAGTAAAAATTGGCACCTCCGGAGAGCCTCGGGTGTAAGAATTTCCCTGATAAAAAAATCTTACTTCGCTCCATCAACATAGGTACATATAACTATAAACATTTTAGTTAAAACACTACCACCACTTTATTATACAACAGCAGCTGGAACTAACGCCAAAACATTAAGTACTTATTTTGATAGGATTTGTAAAATAAGCATATTTTTGCAAACTCGAGGTTGAGGTTAATACCATGCCCTAATTAAAGCTACAGCTATTAAAAAATTCAAAATTGCCCAAATTTTATATTTTTTAAGTACTAAAATGACATGTTACAACTAATCAACAAGAAAACTGCTAAAAAAAAACTCTTAAAGAACTTCCGGCACAAACACTATCATTCGGTTAGATTTTGATATCAACCCATCACATTTTAATTTGGGGATGGGAGTTATCATATATCAAAAATTCAACCATAACCAAGCGACTATTATTTTGGAAGAATCGTTTGGATCTACAAGATGGTGCGTATATAAAGCCGATTCCATACCCCATAAACATTGTAGATGTTTTTGTTTTTATATATTAAAAACAAATTATCTTTAAAAATTGGGACTTTTGAAAATGGCTGGAAATTGATTTGGAGTATATCTTGGTGACCTGTTATGACAAGCCCTTCAACTTAATCGGTCACTCGATAGAGGATTGATTTTTCGTCCGGGCAACAAACGTCCCAAAAATGTAAAATTAAACACAATAATATCATCACATAGTTAATGCCAGGAATATTTTTAGAACAAAATCGGAATATTTTTATGTTTTAACGAAATCGGATAGTTTATGTGTCATTTGTGTGGTACTGACCTGTCATGTAAATAATTTTCATTACGAACCTTATGGTAATTTAAAATTTTCAAACAGCTGTAACTTTTGTTGGGGGCTTGATATTGACCTCGAGTTTGTAGAATTTTATTTATTTTTTGAAGTCTTTCAAAGTAATTCAAGTAGTAGCAAAACAATCATTTTGGAGACAGGATCAGATCTGACATGCTCAGTAAAAGTGGTGTTTTTCGGTCGGGAGCTCTAATATTTAGTTTAAGGTTGTCAAGCTGGTCTGACACTTTTGGGATATACGATAAATATAGACATGCAGTGGATTTTAATTTTTTTCGGGAAAACATCAACCATGTATTTGGGCTACAATATATACTAACGTAATGTTCAATTAGATATAACTGTGATTGTACACATCTAATCCAATAAAGTAAGACAATAATTCATGACAGTTTCTTGCAATTGGTTTTGAGTTTTTGAAAAATGATAAGCTTTCAGTGTACAATGTCAAGTTCAAGATCCAAGCAATTGTTTACAGACTCAAACTTAAGTCAATCACAGTTTTATATAATGTATTTCAGATTTATAGCATTTAAACATTTTAAACTAGGATAGAAAATGAATTCTTTATGATATTTTAAAATTCAAGCAATGTTATTTAACTTATCTTTAATTATAATTAATGGTAAATATTTAGAGCTTTTAATAGGATGTTCATTTTTGGTTTATACAATGTAATATGCGATTTAACCCTGATTGAATAGTCTTGTGTAATGTATCTTTAAGTTCTCCTTATTAATGAAAAAACTTTCTCTGTTTAGTTAATTCTTGAATAAGAATTATTTTTTACTCTAGCTATTCATGAGTCTACAATAATGTTGAATTTTGTAAACAATAAATTAAACACAAAAAAGAAGAATAGGTAGATATTTTAGAGTGTCCCTAAGGCCTAGCTTGCGGTGAAAATCTCATTTACTTAGTCACTAATCGGATTTGGCCTAAGGAGAACCATTCAGCGTTTAAGCTGAAGCTGTAACTTTTTAACAGTAAATTTACTATTTTATACCATGTGAAATAAAAACGCAAACCTATCGATTTAATTATTATGTGAATATGTATTAATATGTGTATTGTTCCAATAATTTTCGTTAAAATACGATAAATCTGACATTTTAGGTTCATCTTAGGTCTTGGTTAAAGGATATTGGACTTAGTACAGGATGCCTGGCGGCCAAAGAAAACTTCGTCACAAGGTTTATTTCTAAGAAGAAGTAAAGTAATATCCTTTCTTTGCTTTTTTTACGCCATCGGATTCTAAGGTGCAGATTAAAAATTAATTGCACTTTTGCTACTTATTACACTCAAAAGTAGGTTTTTCTCAAAGGCCTCACCTTTAAAGGGCCTTAAAGGCCTTAAAGGTGGGGATTTTCTTAAGAAAAGGTAAAGAAAGGTGAGTTGAAAATTCTAATGAAGTATATCAGAATGATGTTTTAATGAATTGTATTATAATTTAATGATGGCCTACTAACTTAAGGGGCCCGTTTTAAGCTGCTACATTTTTGAAAAACTCGACGCCGAACTGCGTAACTCTACATTACATAGTTGGTTTTGTTAATAAGGCATGTGATAAATTTTCATCTATTTCTTATTTTATTATTTATGTTAAAAACAGAATTACATAAAAGGGAAATATTATTCATCACATTGTTTTGTCTGGAATTAAAACAAAATGCCACAGATACAAACAAATTCAATTTAATGAGGAAAGTGCTGTAAAAAATGTTTATAAAACACTATAAAACAACAAACAAACGTGATCTAGGAAGAGGAATACTAGCAAAACATAAAACATATGTATGCTTTGAGCTGAGATCAAAAGCACTTATCCACCCATTAATAATGTAAATGTAAACCCTTGAGGCAAAGTTACAGCACTGGTATATATAAGAAAATATTTAAAAAATGCATCATGAATATTGCAATAGTAAACTGTAAAGCAATCCAGAAATAATCTTTCTTTACCGATACGATATTCTTCTCAATAGAAATACAACCTCTATTATTTTTTTCCTTTTTAGAACACCAATTTGCTTTTAAAAATATACCAAAATTGCCTGTGTCACGAGAGCGAAAAGAAATTAATACAGATGCCTTTTTTGAGTAAAAATAAGCTTAAAATGAAGTGTCTTAATACTATAAGCATAGTTAGTACAAATTGTACCCTTTTTCTCTTAAATATATGTATTTGACCAATATTAATAAAGGTTTAAGTCTTTAGCTAAGCCTTTCCTGTAACCAAAGAATTTGATAATTTTCTTTTTATGTAAGATATAATAATAATCATTATTATATCTTAATTCTTTATATTATATATTATTTATAAAACATAAAGTATTATAATAAATCAAAATTATTATAAACAAAGGCTCGAATTCGTAGGGAAGGTATTCAATATTTATGAAATTTTTGTGTAAATTGCTTATCTTTATTCATAAAATAATAAAAATTGAATAATTTAAACAAAAATGTAATTCTTGACTGTTTTCTAACGAACACTAAATGATTAGTTTTTTAAATAGTGAATTAAATCAAGAACCAAAAGATTAGCCTTATTGTCTCAGCTTGGTATTTACCTCGACTCTAAACGGTAAACAGCTCGGCGTGTTTTGCTAAGGCTTCGACCCGAATTATTTTCTGTAAAGGGAGATTCACTATATATATATATTTATATAATATGTGTTTTACTTTTTACCTGAGTTCCCTTTGTAAAATTAAATTTTCCTTTAATTCATTTTCTTGATTATATTTATAAATCAAAAATAAATATCAATAAGTAGGAGGATTTTTTATGGCAACTAAACATATTATGTTAAAAGTTATATGTAAACATACATACGTAATATAATACATATGTAACATACGTAATATAATAATTTATAATGATGATTATATATCTATGCAATGTAAATTATTATCACATATTTAATCAAACCTTGTATTGTTTCATGGTGGTAATTCAAGATCAAAATATATTTCTGATTTAACCTAATGTTTTAAAATTGTCTTCCTTAAAAATAGATAGTGCTTTGAACCAGTTTTTTAAGATACAAAGATTTCGTCTTGAGCTCAATGATCTTACTAACCTACTTCAATGCTTGAGTACTTTTTCTCTTGATCCTTTACCAACAAGTGTGGATAGATTGCGCCACTATTTTGTTTGTTGTATTACATACATTGAAACACAAGCACCCATACTGACGTGGCATAGCAGCATATTCAATCCATGTTTTAGTGGTTCTTTTCGATTGATATGCTCTTTAACTAGATCAAAATAAGCAGATCAATACACTGGTTAATACCAATCGTAAATTAATATAGTAAGGAAAGGGATGAATAATAGCTTGTAGATAGAAGAAAACCCCGTTACTGACCACATACTTTTGGAGTGGAAACTCTTGGTAATGTAACCAATATTTAGCAAATTCACGCTAAATGGCTAAATACTAATGCAAAAAATTATCATTAACAAATTCAACATTTGTTATACCTTTTGTGTGTTTTCCTGCTCAGCTGCTCTTTTGTTGCAGATGTCCGGTGCCGCTCAGTGTGCATTTATTAGATTCCTCATAAAAATGCGTGTCATATTTTTTAATTAACTTATGACTAACATAAAATATAAATACAACCAAGCTGCAAGCCATATATTCAATTAAATTACAATAATAACATTTGTTTTCGTTTACTTTATTATTCCTTAGATTTTTTCATTCCAGTGTGTTAGATACTGACTGACTTCTTACGGTTACTGTTGAAATATGTCTTGACTACACGTTCTGCCATGAGACAAAATCTCTGCCCACTTGCCGTGGGTAAAGCCATGGGTGCCAGGTAGGAGGATTTATAAATATGTTTAGTCTTATAAATATTAAGTTCGTTTTTGTACGGATAAAAATCCTATGAGCGTCTGAATTTTGCAAAATGTTATTCAACCCAATTAGTTATCAAATATAAATCTTAATGTAAAAATAAAATTACTTCGTAAGACGTGCATTATCTAATCATTTCAGGTTGTCGATAGCTTTGATTAACATAGCTTTGGAGTTGTATTACATGACTTTAGTTAGTTAGCTAAAGTATGAAAAAGCTATAAATCAAAAACTCCGAATTATATAGTGGAGAAACTGATAAAAAATATCTTCTTGGACTTAAGTATCTCGCTTTGTATTATGTCACTTAAATCGACGTTTATGCTTGGATATGGTAGTTTATGATCTTGACCTTCTCGATGCAAATGATTCATTTTCTGGTTAGTTGTTTTCGTCATAAATTAATAAGAAGGTAGCCATTTCATTAAATTTACCCGATTCTATACTATTAACATAAAGAGAGGACATTAAACTTTACTGCTTCACTTACAGTGAGCAGCCCGGGATTAAAGGCTAAAAGGCTCCATTTCCTGCAATTTATGCAGGAAATGGTATAATTGTTTAACGTTTCTCATCTCTAGGTGTTTAAACTCAGTTTCTCTGAATCATAAACATGTATTTCTTAAAAAGCAGATATTCTATATGTATTTTATTTTTAACCATGTTAAATTTTTTGTTTTAGATAATTTGTTTCCTACAATATCAATGAAAATACTTCTCTATTACTCAACCTCTTAAATCTTATACAATAAAAACGACTACTGTTCAGTTTTACATGCAATAACAGATTCATAACATCCACCCACACTGCCACGAGCAACCCCTCACCGCCGCGGCGACTGTCGCAGCCGCCACGCCGGCCACGCTTGCCGTCAGTTCCTACGCATCAATAATATTGTCTCCAACACAAGGACTTTCGACCGGCTAAAAAATATTTTTCTTATATTATTTTGTTGCATGAGTTTGGACATGATTTCGTAGTTTGAATGAAAAAATATGTATTACATACGTAATGATAACACCTGATGCAAATCATACGGAAATAGTTAACTGTCGTAGTTTAACAGCTAGAAATACAAGTGGAATAAACTATTTTTAACTATATTCTGTTAGTATATGAGCAGAATACTTACTTCTAGTTTACTTAATTTACTTATAAAATACTGTACCACTATTAAGTATGGCATAGGCTCCTTAATGTCTTTTGTCAAAAATTGGGCGATATCTTCCCAAGCATTTTCCTTTAAAATGCTATACCAATAGACCGCATTCTTTTTTAATTAACATTTCTAGAGCAGTCTACCAAACTACAGGCCGAGAACATACTTCTTCTGTTGATTGATCCATGTCAAAATGACAGCGCATCATAACAAAGAGCTTGACAAGGATGTGGCAGGTGGTGGTTGCCACCAGGTCAAGTCGGATCTACACATGTGCGGGAAAAACGTGCACTGAGAAAAATTTAGTCCTGAAATACGTGGAAAATTCACGTAAATAAGGGTGTGCGGGTTACCCACTGCAATCTGGACCCGGCACAATGCTCCGGCAGTGAGGCCGCCACACGGAAAATCAGGACTTAGTTTGTCTACGTAGTTATGACGTCACTGGCTATGACGTCATTACTGTCGGTTGTAAGTCCTGCTAATAAGAGTTGGCTCTCGTAATTGCAGAGACTTTTCTCAGAATATCCTGCGATTCATTTTGCCTTCACCACAGTTTATCACAGAATATACATTCCTATTCTCGTAAAATACAACCGGTTTCTATGAACTGACTTGCCTAGTCTCTACATTTACCGGTATTTTTGACTTAAAATCAGTAAAATATGTCTGGTCCCTCCCCTAGCGGTCACCCATCCAAGTTCTAACCACGCCCGATGTTTCTTGACTTGTATGTTCAGGTGAAGACTTCTATATCCATTGCGTTACGGCTGCCTGTTGACGAATGTAGTTGTTGAATAGGGTCTGAACAAGTGATAAGTGCAGTTTTACGCCTAATGGTACTTCTCTACAGTGACAATTTATTGCGTAATTGAGTCTAGACTAGCCCTCCGTATGTGTCGTGCGTGTTTCCCGGTATCGGAATTTTTATAAAAAGTGATGTTTGTTCGTTGTGTGCGTCTATCCGTTTGTATTACGTGGGTATGTGTCATGATAGTTTTCAGTGCTTCTTGGCGACTTCCACTTGAATGAAATTTGATTTCCATCGCCTGAGGAAGATTTCTCTGAGACTGTAACTGTCGTAGCCCATAATATGAGACTACAAAGGATCACTTTGACAGTACAAGGTATTTACACCATTAATAGTAACAATTTATTGCCCTGACATATTTATTTGATACATTTAAAAGTGGCAGTAAATCATTGCAAGGTTATACTCGACCTGCATTCCATTTCTTCCAATTCATCTTGTTTAAGACTTTGCTAAAAGTCCCTGAGTTATTAAAATCTAAGCAGGATTTAAACAGTGCAACTACTTGATTTGGTGATTTGTTCGTGTAAACTTTGGGCAGATAAAATTAATCTTAGGTCTAAAACTGATAAATGCGTCCTTGCAACTATTTAAAAATAAAACAATATTTATTGAACATAAGTACTGCTGGCAAATAAAACTATTTGATTTTCTTAAAAATCTAAGGTTTTTCTCTGAAAAATTGGAAATTTGATATTCTTTTAGACGTTTCACTACCATTTACTTTATATGTATTTACTATCAATGGTACTACAGTAAGTAAGACTGTAAAAAAATTAATAAAATTTGTATTATAGAAACCAAATGTTGTTATACAAACTTATATCACATTTGTAAATTTTCAATCCCAAATATAAAAACTAACACAACGGACTTTAAATCAATCCAGATTAGGTTAAAAATATTTATTCGATTGAAATAAAATATTTGATGATAATGCGAACAAAACAAGGCAAATACTAACTGCTTTTACCAAATCACATGGGAATAATTTGAAGTTCTCATCCTATCGTAAATACAGTGAGCTGCAGGCAGAAAGTAATCATGGATAAACTTATGACGTGTTTTGTGACGTATACAAACCATCTATGACGTCACTTAAATGTTTTTTCCTTAAAATCATGGTAAATTCCCTGATTATTTGCAAATACGGCAGTTCGAGCGTAATTGCAGAGAAAACGTTCTTAAAGAAGGACTGCGAGTCCTGCGTCTGTACTAATGCCCAAAACTCTGCCGAGTCATTGAGCTGGGTCCAGACACAACACTCCTGTACGTGAGTCAAGTCCTTATTTACGTATTGCGAGTACAGATTCTAGACTTGGGGCAAATCTCTGCTTTTCCGCTAAGATATTTTTCTCAGTGTGGTCGCCACGTTTTGGAAAAATCGCTCACTGGGGGAACTGTAGCCACGGCTTGGCCTGTGACCACTGCCTAATTTGACATGAGTAGCCATTTTTTACTTTCTCCTCCATTTACATAGTATATGGATAAAGTATTGTTCGCGACAATATTAACATTTTGAATTTGAGTTGTTGGTTTAAATATCTGTTTCACTGATCCCTGAATCCAAAAGAAGTGATTTTCGGGGTGGTGTCTGTCCGTGTGTCTGGAAGTGTGGATGTATGTAAGCAAAGCTAAAAACGACACCAAATGTCTGATTTTCATGAAATTTGGTATGTAGAAAACCGTGATGATTCGAGGTGTTATTCTATTTTTATGTTTGATTTTTAAGGGTATTTACCTTATAAAAACCCATGAAAAACGACAAAAATCTAAATTCCTCAAGAACGGCTCTATAACGATTTTGATAAAAATTTCATAGTTTTCAATGCTTAAGATGACAAATAAGATGACATCAACCGCATGTCTGTGAAAGTTCAGGTTCAGAAATGTGGGGGTTTAAGTGTAAAATAATTATTTTTTAATTTCCTAGAATCTGTAACTTGTAAGGTTGTAAGGACCATACTTGCAACTTGTAACTTGTAAACATACTTGCAACCATTAAATTTAGCTTTAAAAAATAAATAATCCAGTACTGTGAATCATCAGTTTACGTCAACTGGTTGCGGAGATAATTTATATTTTTTGCGGTAAGCGCAGTACGTTGTCTAATGTTTTTTCTATGGCATATATTTAAAACCGATATCTCCGTTAATTAATTGCTAACTGATTACAATAAAATTTGGTATATGTTTGTAAATTTATGTTATTTTATTGTATATTTTCTTTCTTTAAGGGAGAAAGTATGTGTCAGTTTGCTGATACCATTGATTTAAATGTGGCGTCCATCCTTCCAATGGATGGATGAATGGATGGATGGATGGATGGATGGATGTGCGGTGTGGAATGGCATTTGCACTGTTGTTCAACGATTACATTTCTTTCAACAGAGTGAAATAAGTACCATCCATTTGGCTATGCTGTAACGTCAATGCCTAATTGCAGCAGACCTGTAAGTAAATTTCATCTTTGAAAACATATTTCAATCTGTTATAAGCGATGTGTTAGTTTTATAGTCTTCTCTATAAGAATAACATTGGGATTGATTTAGAAGGTTTGCCATTACAGACTTTTTCCCAATTAGTACGAACCTCTGAAAGAAATTCTTCCAAGCAATCCCAATATCATTGCCCACCTGATGAATAATTGATCGCTTAATTAGTAGCTGTATTCCTGTTTACACTAAACAGTAACCATTTATTTATACTTTCTCCCTTATTTGTAGTATTATGAAAAAATCGTTGTTTTCGTAAAAAAAATAATTTGAAAGTAGAGATATTTGTTATACTGTAATTTTCTTGCAGGACCATTTAAAAGATACCCTCTGAAAAAACTGAGAAAGTACGAGTCAAATTTCGCCTCGCTATATTATGGCGTGTTTATAATGATTCGAACTTTAGATTTTATATACATTAATTAAATACATTACTTTGAAATGGCGACCTACCCAGGTAGGTATTTTATGCCAAGTATGAACGACAGATGAGTGAAGGATGACTGTGGCTACTTTTTACCAATCTAAAACCCATAAAAACGCCAAAATGCATTATTTTCCTGTGTTGGTTTGTGGTATATTGCACAAACTAACAATAGTTAGTTTTTGTTAGTTTTGCACGGATGCACGGTTCTAATTCTCGGTTTGCAGTGTTCAAGTTGCCAAACAATATTATACTATCCGCATGTAAGTAAAAAGGTTAATTCATAAGTTATAGAGATTTATTTTAAAATGTTTCTTCTACTTTTATATTACGATTGTATGATGAATAATCTGTGGAACTATTTCATGTGGCTAGAAAAAAATAAAAATAAATCAGTACCTCAATTCATCAAATAATTTTTTGTTTGGTTGTGGAGAAATTAGGATTTTTCGGTTGGCCTTAACACAGTATAATGTAACAATGTTATGTTTACAGGAAATAAAAAAGTTTTACTCATGGCTTATTCTTAAAAGATCTCAATAAAATCTCTTGGGTGGCTCAATTCAGTTAAAATCAATTGTTTATTAGTGTAAACTCCCTTTTATTACATTTCTGTGGAAGCAAATCTGTATATTTATATGTTGCATACATCATCTGAATTAAAAAAATAATTAAATTTATTCTTTACATCTTGGAGTTTCTTGATAGTAATTAGTATAAAGCTTCTTCTGGCTGAGTTCTCGTGTACATTGAGTTTGTCCTTCTAATTTTCTTATCTGTTCTTAATGCAGCAAACCCGGGTACTCATTACTCATGTAAATTTCATAGAAGAAACGAAAAAGTCATTTATCACAATATTAAGTCAAAATATGATTTAAGCTACTAATATATTTCCAGTATGCAGGTATGTTACAACGGGGGTGATTAATAATAATACTTAAAGAAAAGTTACTTTCTAAAAATCGGACAAATAAAAGAAGGAAATTCGCGATAACGGTTTTTTCGAGTCTGTTAATTTTTTCTCAATATTATTTGGTAGTTGACAAATATTTGGGTACTTTATTAAATAATACAAACTACATGATTGTACAAATTCAGGTTCGAAATTATAATTCGTAAAGTTGTTAAGCTGAAATATTGATAAAAACTGCGAAAGTACAAGTTCAGATACCAAACAAAAAAAACACAAAAAAGTATATTGTTGTAACTATATTGTTGTAACTGTATTGTTGGGTTGGTTCCAGATACCAATTATTCTTTTTTTTACAAATAATATTTCTAGGCCAGCATTTCACTATCAAATATTTTATAAAAGATTTGATTTGACCAATCAAAATTCAAGCCAGCTGATTTTCAAAACAAAACCTTTGATTCTGATTGGACAAATAAATCTTTTATAAAAGATATTTTATAAAATATTTTATGGTGTAATGCGGGCCTTAGGCTACATCAATTAAATCCAATAATATATACTAGAACCATTGGTTGAGAATTACATAGTATAATGCGGTATTATTTTCCTGCATTGTCATCTATTTATTTGTCTATTGTTTGACACAGACAATAGACAAACATTATACAGTCTCTTTACATTTTCAACAATATTTTTATAATTTTCTGTGAAAACTAATTTTATTTATAGAAGTATGGCCGTAACGACACACTCTTTATAAAACACGCACGACTTCCAGCAAGTTAATAAAAACCAACAAACATTTGCTTCCTTATAAGTTAGTAGGCTTCTGTCATAATTTTATGTTTTAATAGCCAAAAAAGTCTAGCATTTTTTGTAAAATCAGAGTTTTGCATTAGAAAATTTTAATATAATTTTTATTCACTAAATATTTTTTTTAGCCATAGTGTTTCTAGTCCCAGACGTTGTAAAAGTAAATATATTCAAAGCTCGGCTATAACGTAGGGTTTCTTAAAAACAGTAAAGTGCGCCAGTTGTAAGCTTTCCCTGGTATAAGACAAAATAGAATTGCAGTCAAATAAAGTATTTCAACATGTTAGTTAGAAATGTATTTATATCATCCATCTGAAAAATGTAACAAACTAAATAGAATTATCAATTATTCAGTTTTACCTCAATGATAATTTTGTTTTTATTTGAATATTTAAATTGCATTGTTATTCCTTATAATTATGTACACTTGAATATTTGCAGATTTAAGTAAAATTCACTGATATGCAAATGTTTCGTACCTGAGCTATATCGAATTGTATGAAATATTAATCAAATATGTGTACGAAAAACGTTGAATTACGCCATACTTATAGTTATAACTGCTATATGAAACTTCAATCAAATCTCTCATAATCATATAAAGTAAATGCCTTATATACCGTAATGTTATATTTAGCATTAGTTTTTTTATTTAATGCGAAAAAAATAAGTTCCTATTCTTAAGGAAACATTTTAATTGCTATAAACACACACATCACTTTAAACGCTTTGATCAATCAGGAAGATTCTTTATTTATTCCTGGAAAATTTATTCTATCCAGATTGACCTTGACTTCAATTTGATGCCTCTACATTAAATGATTGCACGAATTCGTACACAGTGGTCAGGGATCGCTGGTCAAACAAGTCCTCTCTAAAGATACTGCATCAAAATATTAGTGGTCTGTTGAAAAATATTGTGCCTTTTAAATGTTCATATCTGAGGAGTGTCCTGATGTCATCTATGTTGGTGAACGTAATCTTACTGATTCACAAAGTAAGGATTTCTATCAGGAAGGATTTGCCAATTCCAGTTTTTACGGTAGGCAACAAGTGAAGAAAGGAGGCGTTGGTATCTTTATCAAAGACGATATCCCATTTCGAACGGTTCATGTTGGTGAATTTTGCTTGGTGGCTCATTTTGAACTTTCAGCTGCACTCTTGCCCTCTTTACATAAAGTTGGTAAATGTATTGTTGTCAGAGTATACCGTTCTCCCCATAAAAAGAAATATATAAGGATTTTCTTGGCAGTATTTATGGTTGTTAAGAACGTTTAAGGAAAAACAACATTAAGACAGTTGTCTTGGGGGACTCTGACGTAGATATGGCTGTGTGTCCTCCTGAATCTAACACTCTTCTGGAGGACATGTCATCTCTTGATCTTCACCAGACGATTACATATTTCACCAAAGAATAGTAATAAATCTTATGTATATAAACTCCCCTTCTTTTTTAAGAATAATATTTATTTCCATGAGGCCTACAGACCATTTACATAGTCAGCATAGAACATTGTACTGGAACATAGTATTGCATTACACTGGTTGTGCTTTCATACATAACATTTTAATATTAATTTGGCAATTTTAATGAAAGAAAACATATATAACTAGAATAAATATATACATATCGTGAGGATCATACTAGGTCCATGTACATACATACTATGTATATATACATAAAAAAACAATTAACGCCAGAGTTGTGACGAAAAGTTGAGTTTGAGTTTTGATTAAAGTTTGGTTGTACAGGTTGGATTATGATGAGAATTGTACAGGTTGTTTGTGTATTGACATACACAAATTATGTCAATGCATTAAGAAAACAAGGAAGCCTCTAAAGGTAAACCTGTTTCGAGGCTTATCTTGGGGGCTGGACGAGCGATTGAGTTCGTGATTACTTGATTGATTTTGAAAAAATAAAAAATTAATAAGAAATAATTTCCAGTGTGCCTTAATTTGAAATCTATTTCATAGATCTGTACGGATATTTTGTCCTGCCGATCGTTATGCTCAAACAGTCACCGTAGATGATCTGCCTCTTTTGAAAACTCCTAGAGCTGCTATTCACTCAAAAGTAATATTTTCCAAGGATAACATCAAGTTGTTTTCCTTATATCTAATTATTTTAAGAGAAACTCAATCATAGTGAATAAATTATATATTTTATAAAACACTGAAAAGGGACTACTGAATGTAAAACAACAACAATAATAATAATAATTTATATCACATGATTTTAAAAAATGTGCTATATTAAACATCTCTCTCTTGAGCTTCTTATCTTACACTTCCTCTCCTCTTTATACAATTTTCATTTCTTCTTTTTATCCCCTTGTCTTTGATTTCGACTAGATATGACCTTGGCTGTTTGAGCTTTTGTACAATCATACCTTCATCCCACTGTTTGTTTAGTGTATCTTGAACCCATACTTTCTCTCCAACAGCAAAGTTTTCTTAATTTTTTAATGCAGTTTTGTCATAGTACAACTTTTGTTCTTTTTGTGTCTCGAGCATTTTCTCATAAACATTTTCATCAACTAACTTTGGTCTTATAAATCTTCTCTCATAGGAATCTTACTCCTTAATGTTCTGCTGTTAAGCAGCTGAGATGGTGACACTTCAAGATTGGATACGGGACTATTTCTGTTATTAAGTAAATATAACTCTAAATCTTGTTTTGTTTCTTGACATTTTTTCAACATTTCCTTGACTATTCCAACTGATTTTTCAGCCAGACCATTTGATTTAGGATAGTACGGACTTATGGTAATAATCTGCATATCCCACTCATGTGCAAACTGTTTAAATCCTTGACTGTTAAATGGTACATTATCAGCAATCATCGTTTTAGGGATCCCAAATCTTGAAAAAAACTTCTTTAAGTTTGGATATTATCACACCGCTTCTTTTGTCACTGATTTTTAAAGCTTCAATCCATCGAGAATAGTAGTCGACAATCACTAAATAGTAGCTTTTATGAAATTCAGCAATGTCCACTCCAATTTTATTGAATGGAATGCTTGGGATCTCATGATTTATCATAAGACTTTTGCTTTTAGACTTCCCAAATTTTTGACAAATCTTACATGTTGATTCAACATTTGTTACATCAGATGCTATTCCTGGCCAATAGAACAACTGTTTCATTTTCTTCAAGATTTTAGACAATCCTAGATGCGTTTCATGTAAAACATCTAGAACAAATTTCCGCAAACTTTTTGGAACTATCAATCTATTGCCATAGTATATTAAATCATCATTAGCTTGCAGTTCTTGTCTAATAGTAAAAAAATGCTTAGGTTCGCCTTCAAGGAAACTTAGATCTGGCCAACCTTGATGAAGATATTCATTAATCAATGTTAGAGTTTCATCGGTTTTAGTTTTAGTTTGAAACAGTTTCAATCTAGGTTCATCTTCAGCTATTTCATGAGCTTCGACAGTGTGAATGTAATCATCCATGAGCACATCTTTAGTTTCTGGCGTTTTGATTCCACATCTTGACATGAAGTCAGGAATGAACATGCACTTTCCAGGTAGATATTTTATTTTCAGTTGGTAATCAATTAATTTGAGTTTCAACCTTTTGAGCCTGTTGTTTGAAATCTTACTGAGTGGTTTTACCGCAATTGAAACTAGTGGTAAATGGTCTGTAAACACAACAACATGTTGGTGACCATAAATGTAAGTGTGTAGTTTATTAATTGCAAAACAAATGGCCAAAAACTCTTTTTCTATCTGAGCATAATCTTGTTCTGTACTGTTCATTGATCTTGGTCCAAAATGTACTGGTTTGTTGTTCTGAAGCATGCAAAAGCCAATGGCATCCTTGGAAGCATCACATTGAATTTCCACCGGTAAATCTGGGTTGAAAGGTGCAAAAACCTGTGAGCTGCAAATTATTTTCTTCAAATCTTCAAACACTTTTGTATGACTTTCAGTCCAGTTCCATTCAACATTCTTTTTTAATAGCTCTCTAAGTGGAGCGGTGATTTCAAACAGTTTCGGAATAAAACTTCTCAAATAATTTACCATACCAAGCATTCTCTGTAATTCAATTTTATTGCCTGGTTTAACTAACTTGTTAATACTATCAACTTTGTCGGGGTCAGGTGACATGCCTTCTTTTGAAAATCGTACACCTAGGTACTTCACTTCACTTTTGCAGTACTGAAATTTATTGAAATTAAACTTTATGTTGTATTGCCGTGCTCGGTCAAAAACCTTTTTAAGGATTTCATCGTTTTTTTCTTTAGAGGTGCTTGCAATGCATAAATCATCAAAATAAACTGATACTCCTGGTATATCTGCAAAGTATTTATTTACAAGCCTTTGAAACATTTCTGGCATACAGGAGAGTCCAAATGGAGCTCGCAAAAATTTGTATGTACCAAAAACAGTTGCAAATGAACATAAGTTACTTGACTCTTCATCTAAACGTACATGGTAAAACTCATCTTTCAAATCTATTATGGAGAAGTGAGTTTTGTTTACTAGTTTTGGAGCAATTTCATTTAATGTTGGAATTGTGAATTTCTCTTGTACGATATGTTTATTCAACTCAATAGGATCGATGCAAATCCTCAAAGAACCATTAGGTTTTTCCACTACTTCAACATTACTTACCCAATCGACTGGTTCCTCTACAGGTTTTATTATTCCCCTTTCCACAAGAGAATCTAGAGTTTCCTTAAATTTGTCTTTAATTTTCAAAGGTAATCTTCTTGCAGTACTGATGGTTGGTTTTGCTCCCTCTTTAAGTTTTATTTTGCACTTATCAGGAAAACAACCCAACCCTTCAAAAACATCTTTATTTTTCTCAAATACATTTAGTTTCTCCTTTCCAGGTAGAATTCGTTCTCTTCACTACTTACCATGTCGATACGTTTCAGCAAATTGAGTTTAACACAGGTCTCAAGCCCTAATATTGGCACTGTATTTTCATTTTTTACTATCAAAAAGCTAGCTATATCAATTTTGTTTTCTGTCTCGATTTGTCCATCAATGACACCAAAAGGTTTAATAGAAAACCCTCCAAATGATTGCAAAGTTATATTGCAAGGTCTTACTTTACAATTAATTTTGAGGTCCTTGAAATAATGATATGGTAAAACATTAACATCGGCTCCACTATCAAATTTGAATCTTATCTGTTTCCCTTCAAGCAAAAGTGTTTTGTGCCAAGCGTTTTTGTTCTTTAAAGAATCAACTATGTAGAGACTATTAATATCTGGATCATCACAAGGTTTTCCTTTTACTGATGGCTCATAGTTACTTTTATTTAATAAATCATTACAATGTTTATAACCAAGAAACTTTTGAGATGTCTTGCAAACATTTGCAAAATGATTTGGCTTACCACATTTCTTACATGTTTTTCCCAAAGCTGGACACAAATGAACCCCATTATTGAAACCACCACATCTATAACAATTTTATGTCTTATTTGGACTTACCTTTGACATGCCTTTGAGACCTTGTTGTGCAGTTGATACGCCTTCATTAGATGATACATCTTTACTGAATGATTCAACATTAAACTTCTCATGAACAATGTTATTATTACTATTGATGATTTGCATATTTTTCCCAGCAAGCTCTGATGCTTTACAAAAGTTCAAAACTTTGTCAAAACTTGTGTCTTCTCGTAAAAGTTTTTCTTGCAATTCTTTGTTACTGACTCCTAGAACTATTAGCACTTTTAGGATTTTTTCTTCCTGACCCTCAAACTTACAGGGCTTTATCAAGTGTCTTAGGGTCGCATAAAATGATTCAAAGTTTTCATCGGGTAATTGTCTCCTAGAAAATAGAATATGAATGATCATGGTCATGTTCTGTTTTGGCGTACAATGCTTTTCCAACGTTTCCATCACATATTCCACACTTTCAATTACAGATTCATTTTTTTGGAATTGTACAGTTTCAGTCCATCTGAACCTAATAAATTCTTCAGCCTTGCTAATTGAACTTCTTTACTTTCCTTTGTAGTTTTTGTGGCAACAAAATAAATATCAATTTCTTCCTTAAACTGCTTGAACTTATCCGCAACATTGCCTGTTAGGCTAAGAGGTTCTGGTTTGTTGAACTCCATTTTCGTTTTGTATTTTGTAGTACAAATACGAATCACTTCAAACTATTCATTTTGTATTTATCATTATTTTTACTTCTTTATTCGACTGCGCCATAATTATTTAAAGAGAAACTCATTCATAGTGAATAAATTATATATTTTATAAAACACTGAAAATGGACTACTGAATGTAAAACAACAACAATAATAATAATAATTTATATCACGTGGTTTTAAAACATGTGCTATATTAAACAATATCTAAGTGTTGAGAAGTGGTCAGATGTTACGGTAACTGGAGGTTTCAAGTTTGAAAAATTTCTTTCTGTTTTAAACTGCTATTTCGATATTTGTTTCCCTTTGGTCAAGAAAAAAAGGTCTCTTAGTGAGGGCATTTTTAAAGTAAGGTTGAAAGATAGAGTTCTTCGTGAAAAGCAGGAAGTACGAAGTCTGTAATTGATATCAAAAGACCTGCCCTCTGCGAGCCCTCTTCGCCAGAAACATCTATCCTAAAAGAAGAGGTATAGGCTATTTATTCTGGATCTCAAATCTGAGAATTTGGCTAAGCAATTACAGTTCTTCCAATCGATCAAGACTTTGGAGACTCAGAAATGCAAACGGGAATACGCCTTTTATCGAGTACAGATGCACTCCAGGCTTGAAGATGCTGATAGGAAATTGGATGATCCAAAAGCTGTAGCAAACAAGATATTTAGATCTTTTAAGTTCTAAGCTCTAAATATATTAATATTTATAGTAAATTTTCGAGATACAGAAATTTCAAGAAAGAGCCGCCATAAATAATAGTATTTAGAAAAACAAATGAATGAATCAGTAACTTTTAATGTTTTTGACATAATTAAAGTAGATAAACATTAAAAATAAATTGTTTTAATGATTTCAGGTTTTTGGTGATAAAGGGATGAAATCGTAAAATATTATCTAGTTCACCTTTCTAACGTGAGAAACAAAAAAATTCGTAATTTGAAGCCATTTTTTTTAAATAAGGCACTTCCGGTGGTCAAACTTTGGTAAACTTGTAGTGTGTTAAAATATGGCCAAACTTAAAATACGTTAAACTTGACCAGTACATAAAATATGGTGGAACAACGCAAATATCTTTTTAACATCATTTTTCTTGGATTAGCTGTTTTTTCATATCCTACCTCGACTAATAGTCAATTTATTACGACCTATAGGATGTTCGAAATGTGGAGGGTTTTAATTGCATATAGATTACTGGGAATGAAATTTGAATTATGGAGGTTTTCTCGATGACATACATGTCATTGCTGCCAAAAGTTCTGAGTATAAGACTGCACTATTTCATGTGTAAACGGGTTTTGTTACTTGTGCTCAATTCGAATATCAGAGGTGAAAATATACTTGTTGTATATAAGTGGTGGTGGAATAAGGTTGTTTGAATATAAGAAGCAACGGTTGGAATTAAAGCAACAAAATTCAGATGCTATAGAGTCGAGTAGACATATAGTTCCAGAGGCTATATTATGGACTGAAAACATTTTACTCGCATCCATAATACGTTTTAATCTGTATTATCGGTGTATAACATGTTTAATAATACAGATTTTTAAGAGTGCATACAAAACATACTAATAATAGAGGGTCTCGAATGATTGAAGTACGAATTCGTAAGGTTATACTGTGTTTAAATTAATTTTTGTGCACTGACATATATTATTAAGAATGCCAGTTTGGGCAAGTTGTGTTTATCCAAGAGATGGTGTACCAGCACTAGAGCGACGGCAGTAATCCCATCGCCCTGGGTGCGTTTGATATATTACGTCGCCTACAATTTCACCCGTCATTTCACTGATAAACACCCATTAATAATTTTATTTCTATACAAAAATAATTATATGCCTAGAAAACGTAAGTATTTTTCGTTCTCATACTTACGTATTAAGAGTGTATATAATATTATAATTCACACCTAGAAAAAAAGTGGATAAAGCGCTCACCTCATAACCTGAGGGTTGCCGGTTCGATTCCTGACAGGATCGAAACTGGGTCCAGTTGTCATTTGTCATTGGGCTATGAATTAATGATGCTATCCAACAAAAGGTCGCCGTTAGATAGTATCAAGACCCGGGTTTGGGCCGTTCCTGATCAAAACGTTAAAAATGCCACTGGCGTTGAAATTCACAAAATAAAAGACGTAAGTAAATTAATTAAATATATTCCTTCACCAAAATTACTATCCATCACTAAAGGAAATACAAAATAATTACTTATTAAACAGAAAATTACGACTTAAAATTAGTAGTTTGTTAATCAAAAAAATATATTCTTGAAATCTGATTAGATTTTCTCTCTTGATTAACAGCCAATATAAATTAAAAGGTACAGGATAATATCTGTAAGCTATCTCTTATCAAAATAAAGTGGCCAGTTTAGCGACCGCGCAACAACAAAGTTTTAACGAAAACATTATATTTTATAGACACTTAGAAGAAAAACTTTTGATCTAGTTAACACGGATGATGGACTTCAGTTGAATAGTCTGTGATAAGGTGCTAGCATCATAGAAGTAGCACGATACTATGAAACAAATACTAATAAAATTCGGAACTGACTTAATAAGTGAAAATGACTCAAGAAAGTTCATAAACAGGCACGATCGGTCCATTTGAAAGGAGTAAAAGAAATTAACAACTCAGAAAAAAGAGCAGTGATTATATACCAAAATTGTAAAATAAAAATTTCATTTATAACAGTTATGTTCACAGTGCTGATTCCTTCAGAAACATTATTGTCTGTTTTTTATCATTGCTAAGAATCTAACATATACCGGAGTATAATAAGTAGTAAACAGAAAACTTTTTACTATCACCAGAACAAAAACGAAAATAAACTTTGCCCGCAGGAAAAATAAATGCTATATTTCACTTTTTTTATAGACCCAAATTAAGTTTGCTATATTGTGGCTTCTTGCAACTTTTAAATAATAAATAATATGATAAAACCGCTCATTTTAAATTTCCATAGCATAAAATCTGCGTACTTTTATCCATATTTTTCGGGGAATATTTTGACGTCCCTAATACTAGGCTTGATTTTAAGTTCTGTATCGCAACACTGCGTATTTTATCCGGAATATGAATGAAGATCAAGTGAAGGCTGAATGAGAGAGGGCTTTGTGACTTATTTTATAATTTCTAGAAAGAGGATACGTTGATTATCCCTGATATAATGATTATTCAGAGCTCTTTTTTGTTTTTGACATTTACTGAGTGAGTACTCCGCTGCAACGGGGGTATTTATTATTGTATTAATTGCCTTTGTCGATTAACAATGGAAAAAATATTATTCGACTTATACAGAGTGAGTCTGACCTATTAAAACAGGAGAACAGTTCAACGTAGAAACGCCAAATTAAATTATTTCCCACTAATTTGCATAAGAATAATTCACTGAAAATATTTTCATCGCGATTTATCATCAGGGTGTTCTAGAAATAAAGGTCATGTGTTTGAATCTCAAAGTTTTCTAATGTTAACCTATAGCAAATTTTATATTACTTTAAAGGTCTTGTTAAAGAGGACATTTTTATAAAAAGATAACTAACTTATCTCATTCCGTTTCAAAATGGCGGTCATTTTTATGAAAATTTTCGATATTTACGGAAATTACTGTATTTTATAAACCCGTAAATATTTTTAACTTCTGATTCAAAATCCTTAATCCTTGGTGTCTCAGCTTTACTACAATATGTCAAATTAATATTTTTTTTATTATTATCAACATTTTGGAAAAAATTTAGTTTTGAAAATGTTGGTAGCCCTAAAAATGTAAAAATTCTGATAGCAACATTTGCCAAAAATCATATCATTTTCAAGGCCTTCAAAATTCCTACAACCTTGAAGCTTACACAAGTATTCTATATTTTTTTGTTTTTTAGTTATGGACAAAAAACTCAATTTTCCCATATGATGTGAGTGTTATTTGCATGTCCATAGCAAACGGCCCCTTTGGTAATATGTTCTGTAAAAATAACATGGACTTCATATGGGAAAATGGAGTATCTGTCTATAACTAAAAATCGATAAAAGAATTTTCAATATTTTTTATAAATTTTTATAATATAAAAAAATTGTCATGTGACATATCGTAGTAAAGCTGAGTTACCGAGGATTAAGGATTTCGAATCAGAACTGAAAAATGATTAGTGTTTAGAAAATAAAGAAATTTCCGTAAATATCGAAAATTTTCACAAAAATGGCCGTCATTTTGAAACAGATTTGAGATCATTTAGTTCAGTTTCACAAAAATGTTTATTTTCCATGACCATTATAACGTAATGAAATTTGCTATAGATTCACACAAGAAAAGTTTGAGATTCGAACCCATGACCTTCATTTCTGGAATACCCTGTAGATAATTCGCGATGAAAGTATTTTTAATGAATTATTTGTATGTAAATTATTTGTGATTATTTTTATTTGGCGTTTCTTCTTTAAACCTTTCTCCCGTTGTAAAGATAGAGAATTAATTGCAATTTCAGTTTGGCATAGCACTAGTAGCTTTACTGACCATAAACAAAAATATCCCCGTTGCGGCTGACCTGCCTTCTCAGTAAATTTCAAATGCAAAAGTGCATATTCCAATCCAACATAGCGAGATTTGACATGTTTTTAAGCTCCATAAGAATAACATAGGGAATGAGTATGTAGGTTTGCAACAGGTACGTTAAAACTTGGTGGTTTTAATTAAATATTTAGTAGATCTGAACTAGAAGAAGCCATATACCAAGTTTTAGCGAATTTCCCCAATAGGGAAGAAGCTATTACCGTAGGTCTCCTAAGACCTAAGACCTAGACCTAGACCTATGGTAAGGCCTAAGACATGGTAAGACCATGATAACGTTTTGTTTTGAGGTCCCCAGATGTCATAAACACCATTCGTTAATTTTAATAAATAAATAAAAAATTATATATATATACATTTGTGTGTGTCTTTAATCACGATAACTCGCGTAAAAATGGTCCAATCTGAATGAAATTTGCAACAGACATTTAAAATTTTAATTATTCGGACAAGTTCGAAAACCAGCCTAATCGGACTATTGGAAGGGGGTAAGATGGGGGTATCCCCCCCGAAATGTTTTATTTTGATTTTTTTAAATTTAAAAATTAAAATAATGTCATTTAGGTTACACCATTGAATTTAGCTTAAAAAAATTAGTATATTGAACTATTGTTTTTGCCCATTGGTTACCGAGATATCGCTAGTGGTAAACACAGTACGTTGTTCCAATATTAACCTTACGGAAAATAAGTCAAATTCTATATTTCGCTTATTTCTCAACATATCTCAATAAAACTTGGTATATGGCTTCTTCTAGTTCAGATCTACTAAATATTGAATTAAAACCACCCATTTTTAAGGTACCTGTTGCAGCAAACCTACATGCATTCCTCATGTTATTCTTATGGAGCTTAAAAATTAAGTTTCATACCTTGTAAATCTTATACCAATTGAAATAATAATCGTAGTTTTTACTTGAAATATAGTGGTTATCTTATTTTAGTGGTATGTCAAGGATGATTTTCGTATGACTACAATATTACTTATCTTCCAAAATCGTTAAGCTGTTATCTTGATATAACACATCAACCTCACCGAATAAATAGGATAACAAAGAAAAATTAAAAATATATCTGCTATAACACATTAACCACATCATACAACTAATTCATAGATACCTGCTATTAGTTTTACAAAAAACACATTGCAATTCAGGCATTGGGCCCCTGAAAGGTTTTATTGGCGGAATCACATATGACATCGGATATGTCGACACCAATACGTGTCTTGAGTTTAGAGTTGGTTTTGCATGTGGACAGGCTTAGTAAGCCCCAACTATGATTTCAGTATTCTTTTGTAGCATAGAGTGAAGTAAATTTAACCAAATAAATAAATGAGTATTTTTTTTAAATAATGATAACACTTAGTTCCACAAACAAATCCTAGTTTTCCTGTGACAACAGTGCCGATAATTAATCGATAGCTGTCCATCTTACGCTTGTCTTATAATAGAAGCACGCTAGCTTTTTACGTAACCAACTACGATCTTTTGATTTTTAGATTCCAAATACAAACCTTTCATCAACTTATTTAAAATTGTTATCGTTTTTACCTTTTTGAAGAATAAGACTACGAAAACGATAGTATATTTAGAAGTTATTAATGCTGTTTTATTTAATCGTAATAATGCTTGAAATACTTTAATGGCGCTAATAAAAAAACTAAGAGTTACATACATTTACATTAATATGCATATAGTAATTGTATGTAAACATTGAGTTTTAGAATAAAAATTGTTTTTTCAATACAAGTTTTTTAATACAAACTCACATCGATTGACCACTCGTATTGAAGGGCAGTAATGAAAAAAACCCTAATTTGATGTCGATATCATACCCCGAACTTTTTTTTTATATTAAGGTAGTTTTTAAATTCGAAATACATTAAAGTTTTCAATGAACATTTTTCAAATGGCAGATCAGTACCATGTACGTTGGCTCTAAACTTAAAGGAAGTTTTGAAGTTTAGAACGAGTTTTTAGACGTCTGCGTAAAAATGTGCACTACAAGGGCCAATTGGACACAATATTCCGTTTGCGCTCAGCGCTGACTGAGGCAATGTTGTAGAGCGGAGCATTGTACTGAGCATCCAACCTGCCGCGAGGCGCGCCATTGCATTTTCTCCAAGGCGCTGCCTTAATTTACCTTCTTTTAGATTAAGAAAATACGGTTAAGAAATGTTCAGCTTTAAGGAAGCCTTCACGTCACCCCATCAATCATTAAAATATTCTATGTTACTAAAATCTTCCTTTGCAGTGTCTCACTGTTTCAGTAAACACTTATTTTTTATGGAATGAACTCTCATATGTTCCATATTTATCTGTTAATATATATAGTTATATATATATGAAATATATATATATATATATATATATATATATATATATATATATATAATTTTTGCAAGCTTATTGAGCAAACTATCTCAAATAAAAATTTGTTTTGAACTTGTCAAGCACCCTAATGTTTGTTGTTATCATGAAAGTAGCAACTGTCCTTAAAAACTGTAAAGGATAATGTGTGTGTAAATTGCTTGAAAATTTTCAATAGACCACTAGAATTTGTTTAGTCGAGCCTAAGACTGCTTTTTCTGACACAGTTTTCCAATAACCAGCCAAGCCAGTCTTTTCTGCCACTGTCATGCAGATAGGTGGCTTAATTAATTCTCATTCTACCTAGAAACGATTTACATTAAATAAATGTACGCACAAGTATATTTCAATAGACACTTAAAAATTTACCAATGAAAGGTTTTCTTCATTTATTATTCTTGCTTGATAGAAATACGCAAATGCCAAATTTATCTCACATTTTAGTGAAGTAGACAATAAAATCTCCTCCCTGTTATATTTAGATGCCTTTTAATCCTTGTAATGAGTGAGTAAATTCAAACTCAAATAGGGAGTAAAGTTATTACTACACCTCCCAGCGTGGCGCGAGACAAGGAAAACCCTTGAGAATACCATTGAAATCAATAATAAAAAGTTGAGAGCCTTAAAATGGTCACGCAGACAAATATTATATGGCAGCTGAACGAATGCAGGTGCTGGAAGCTGATTAGAGGCATTGGATTAGAGCGGAAACGGAAGAGAACACTCAGCTTGTGCCAATTAATGATTTAAGTTAATCAACGCAATACAATCAACTTGCGCCTCCATCTTGATTTTCGTGTCAAGATAATGAATATTTCTCTATTAAGTATTTATTTAACTGTAAAGATGAGAGGAAAATTTAATTTTTTACAAACAGTAGAGTTATAGGTGTGTTGAGGGAGTAAAACACAATATTGTCTCTTGCTTGAAAATGTTAGAACCCAAGTTTGCCGGGAACGACAATTTTCACAAGGGAGACAATGTACTTTTTTATCGTAATATATGCCTGATTTTGTTCGGCCTATATGGATAAAAAATTCAAAATGCAAAAATATTAACTGAATTGCCACTAATATTAAGATTGTAAGCATAAGTTGATTGTATTGTATTTATTAACATGACATCAAAATCTTAATCATCACTAACTTCCGTTTCCACTCTAATCCAATGGCTCTGATCTCCTGTTAGCGGCTGCATTCATTAAGCTGCATTAGCTTAGCATGTTTGAGTAGGAATTCGAATGTGCTTGATTTCTCAAATATTTATTTCAATCCACTTTGTTCGCGAGAGAAAAATAAATCAATTTACTCCCGCTGGAAGGCAAAGTAATCAATTTAATCCCGTTGGGAGTCGAATTAACCTATTTTACTCTGACTGGGAGACGAAGTATTTATTCACTTAATTCAAGGAGTAAAATGTAAAAGCATAGCATTGGGGAGGAAGATTATCTAATGAAAAACGGCAGGTTTCTAGCCATTTGTTGTAAGATAAAAGAGGCTCGATCGTACTCTGGGAAGGTAAAGAATCAACTGATGCCAAGAGTATCGTAATTGGTAATTGGTAATAACAAATCGCGATTACGGAGATGCAACAGCTGTTTACTAAGAATAGAAAGGATAAAATTAATTGAAAATGAAAGCAAACTCTTAATAGTAAAACAGTCTTGAAAATTATTGTTTTGTGAAGTAGCTAGCTTAATATATACACGGTGTCCAATTTAACTGTGCCACCATTGGCATCCCAGAAACTATTAGAATTAGAAAAAAAACTTGGAATTGGAGACTTGATCTACTTTTTATAACCCTTAAAAATATGAATTACATTTTCTTCTAAATGGCCGCCATTTTCCGATTTAGCAGACAACTTTAATCTTCCTTATGAAACACGATTTAATGTATTTTTAATTTTACGACGAATTTTGAGAACATTTTTTAAAGACTTTTTTTCTGAACTTAATGGTTAAGTTGAGCCATTTTCACTGTTATATTCCATGCATGTATGTAAGAAGAGAATATTTAAATAATACAATTCCATGAATGAATCTTGACTAAAATAATTTTATGTTTGAATGTCAACTAAAATAAATTTTCAAGGCACATTTATATTCTGGTATGTTTTATTTAATATACTAATTATCGATATACAAATTACCAACGATTTAAATTTATCAATGCAATTCTAAAGGGGAAAAATCTAACTTTAACTGCTGATATCTTCTTAACCATTGAGTTCATAAAGAAAATGTCAATGAAAAAAGTTCTTAAAATTCACCGCGCAAAATAAAAAAGCCATAAAATACAGGGTATTTTATAAGAAAAATCTGTTGTATGCCATATTGGAAACTGGCCATTCATAAGAGAGTGGAATTCATGTTTTAATTGCCTTAAAAAGTAGGAGAAGTCCCCCTTTCAAGTTTTCTCTGATGCTAATTGTGGCACACTTAAGTTGGTTACCGAATATAACGATATAAAAAAAGTTCATCACAGGGGCCTAATGTTGATTTTCGTAGTTTGGTAATTTTAGAAAAGCGTTTCTAATGGTCTTGAAATAAAACAATTTAATAACATCTTTATTTTATCTTAAAAATTACTATCAATATACACAGAGATAAACTAAAATTAACATGTAATACGCCGACCCCCATGGGGTGTATTTTTAGACGAATATGACGGAAGTATGGTTGTGGCGCGATTTTGTAGTCTTGTTACTAAGAGCAATATGTTCCTTATAGCCGATGATTAATAGCCCAGTAGCTAATGACAGCTGAGGGACCTAGATTTTAACGTGAGATCCGAGCCGCAATCATGGTAATTTATTACGAACTAGTCTAGTTATAAGGATGGTCCTATAGATGAGCATAATATTCAACGATGCAATATTAGTTCTCACCAGGGAATACCGCATCCATAACCTATCGCGTATAACAAACCATTACCAACATACCAACGCTTTCAATCTCAGCCCTTAATTACTTCTGCAACGCCTTCTACAAAGAAGAAAGGAAAAAAAGCATAGTCATCTAGTTTATGGTTATTGTCAGTGTTTTTTTCTTTTTTTGGAACTGTATTTCCTTGAAAAAAAAATCTGTTCATACTTTTTCTCCAAGCTACCCCCGTTTCTCCAAGCTGTACTCGTTTCTAAGTTTTTAAACACTTATAATATTCAATACTGAAAGAAAGGCCAGGGGTCAGAGCCCAAAGGAGGTTCAAGAACTGGAATAGACAGCAACCTTTCTCAGTAATATATATAGAAATATAACCTTACCTCCTTGGCTACTCAAACCTAAGAAGGTTTTTGGCCTCGCCAACAAGTTTCCTCCACTGCTGCCGGTCTGACGCTAGGTCAAGAGATGCTCCCATTCTTTGTAAATATTTCTCGACTCGGTCCCTACACCGTAGCTTTGGTCTGCCCAGCAGTCGATTGCCACATGGCCTTCCATTCTTGATCTTCTTTGGGATCAATGGAAAAAAATCAATGGAAACTTCTTGGATCCATTCAAGGGAACATATAAACAAAAATTGTTTGCATACATTTATATCCTTAATAAAGTTCCATGGTGATCGGAATGGTTCTTACATGGTGATGCGGACGGTTTGATAATGCATAAAGGTCGGACAGACAAACAGTGAAATGTTTGCAGATTTGGTAAAATACATGTAAAACCCAACGTATATGCAACAATTAATTAATGTAATTTTTGTTGGAGATTGAAACTCTCAACATTCTGCAGCCGATGAGTTCTCATGGATAATTATGTACGCAGTGGCAACATGTATGGACGTCGTGTTACACATGTCAAGCTGATGATGAATAAATTTGCATAATTCATTACGCTTCGTTTGCCTCAGTTTTACGTCTGATGTTTCTTACACAGTATGTATCCGCGATGTTTTTAGTTAGTATTGCTTTATATTTTTTATCATTATTATATTTATTTCATCCCACGTTCGAATCTTTTTATATATATTTTTTAGTTTTTAATCATTGCCTAAAACCTTAAATTAACTTTATTAACTAATGACGTGTTTATAAAAGAGTGCCTGAAAAACTAGCAGTAACATTTACTTGCCGTCAAATAAGTTTGACCGTAATGTTGTTTTATGCTGGCATTGAAAACATAAATCGTAACTCCCTTTCTTACTTGTAAGTTTGCAATTTATATTGTAACAACCAGTATTTCACTGATTAAATGACTGTTAGGTAACAGGACAAAAAGGGCATGTTTCGAGAATGTCAACTCACTATGATGCAGCATCACTGTATTTGCATATATACAGGATGTATGTACACAATTTTGATTCGAAATAGCTCACTGAGCATTTGGATTAAATAAACGTTACTAGGCACAAAAGAACATATATTTTATGGAATTTTACTGACAAAGTCGATCAGTGTTGTGGCAGTTATTAAAAACCTTTTTAAATTGCATAAGTTCATTTTGTATTTGAATAAGGCTAAAATCGTATTCAAATGCAAGTTTTATATTAGCCTTTTCAGTGAATAAGATAAAAATGCTTATGAATTGTGGCATTTCACTCCCTCCTACCTCAAAACCTATAAAAAAATTTAAAAAAAATTGGACAATACCATAAACTATTTTGATGGGCATGTTCTTTTGTCCCTGAAATAACATTTGCAAGATTGAACGATGAATTTAGCAACAACACAAAAAAATCCGTATTACTTTCAGGGTATCTTTAAATACTCGACGTGCCATTCGAATATTAGAAGATAAACTAGCCCTTTTTATACCCGAAACAACGATTTGACTGCAACAACGGTTATTGAACGACCATGATATTTCATTGTGAACCATTTTTGCCAGGTTTTATTTGAATTCAACAGCCAACTGAAACTCATCCCCAAAACTTAAGTTCACATAAGCTAAGATATATTCCCTTATACCGTTAAAATCCCAAGATATATACCTTCTTTTAACATATTATTTATTTAACATATTATTTTTTTAAGAATAAAATAAAATAAAATGAATAATTTGCCAGATTTGCTGTTTGTTCTGAATGTTATAGATAAGTTGTATTTCTTGAATTATTAGCTATTTTTCTGTATAGTTAAACATTATTAGTGCATTTCTTTCCTGTATAGTTAAACATAGCTTAACGTTTTGTTTGCTCTTGCTCTTCTTCTGCTATCCTACTTAATGTAGTGGCTTCTCTTGTTTTTCTTTGGCTGGTCAATTTTTTTTAACTTTTTTGCCAATTTTGTGTCTTATGGTAGGGTTGTATCCGTTCGCTTTGGCTATATGTTTGATTATTTTACTTTTATTTTGCTTTTCTTTATAGTTCATTGGAATTTTATAGGCTCTTATCATCGATCTGAAACTGGCTGTTTTTTGTGTGTTTGGGTGATTTGACTTGTTGTTTATCGTGATGTCTGTGATGGTTTCCAGTATATTTTGAATTTCAGTTGGTTTTTTGTCCTAGTTAAGTCAGGTCTAAGTAATTGATTATGTTTTGTTCTTATTTTTGTATTGTACACTTTAGGTTTTTGTAGTGAGAATTGGACTTTTTTAGGATTTCATCTCTTTCTTTTTCGTCTTTCTCGTAACAAATAAGTATGTCATCTACATACCTGACGTACAATAAAATGTCATGGCCTTTTTTGAGTTTATGGATTATCAGTTCTTCTTGAGTTTTTAGAAAAAATTCTGAAGTTATTGCTGATAATGGCCTTCTCCTTGCTAGGCCTTCAAAGGTTCAAGGAAAGGTAAGTTTCAAAGTTGGGGCCTAAATTTATACAACAAATATTTAATAACTCAGATTACTAATTATTTTTATTAAAAAATAATAATTTTGTCCATTGATAAACTTTATTTAAGTACTAGTATAGTACTTAAAAAATACAATATATTTCTTGAACTATAAAAATAAACGTTGATATCCTTTTCAGAGAACGGGTTTAAGTCGGACATCGACAATGTCGGACGGCGAAAACCCGGGCATTTTTGTCATGGTCTGCCGTCATCCGACTTTGTCGTTGTCTGAATCCGTAAGCTATCCGAGTTATTTTCCGCCCAACTTTGATATCATCCTCATTGTTTCTTCGTTTTAGTTCATCACGTGTACGATTAGGATAGGTCCTTCCAGTGGCGGCTGGTGGGTTAAATGAACAGGAGGACTCAATTACTACTAACTACTAAAAGAGCATTAAGGATTTTGTGTATTACACTTACCTTTGTTTGCTATTCACAATTTCATGGTCTACGAATATCCGCTGAATTCACTATTAAAATAATAACAATCAATTATCACCAACCCTGGTTACCGACTCATTGGAGTAAAAGAGACACATGAAACACAGAATGTAAACAAATAACCTCACTTTAGCTCCCATCCCTCAACGTTTAGGTTACGAGGTTAGAGAGATTGGTAGGTTGCTATGGTTACTAAAACGAATAAACAACAGTTGCACCAACATGAATCGTGCAATCATAACGGCAGCAAAGGTTCAGCTTCTTAATGCCCTAAACAGATTGTGGTGGCTGCACTGATTACTGATGTGCGCGCGCATCTTCGGACGCTGCCCCAGGCTGCGTATAACACAACACGGCAATGACGTCAGAGCACCCTATCCACTGTCTGCTAGATTTGCCATAAGATAGCATGCGTTAGGATTGAGACGCTCCGGGCAGCGTCCGCGAGATAAACGCGCAACAGCAGTTGACTCTTAAATACTTTTGCAAAATATTTCGATGCTTATAGTTGAAATTAATTCATCATTAATGGTCAGTATAATGAAAATTAGTGGTTTTTCACTCTTTGTCGGATACATATGTAAATTAATTTAATTCAGTATATTTGAAAATCTTCTGGGGGGGCGGCGTCCGAGAGTCCTTATGGGCCGGCCGCCACTGGGTCCTTCGATTAGGACTTTGGATAGAAAGCCTTAGGCACAGTGTCTCTTAGCAGCAGCAGCTCAAACTTCTTCACTAACACAATTTTAAATTCGACGTGGAAACACACGAAAGACATACATGAACCGCTCTTACGTGGCCATCCACAAAGGTATATCTGGTCACTCGCCGCGCCGCTTGCACTTGTATCGCACCCAAGGCCTTAAGTCAGACAAATTATTTAAGTTTTCTATGACTTTTCTACCACTCTGCTTTCACATATGGTTTAAGTAAGTTTTAAATTTATTTATATCAGCTGGCACCATTTAAGTTTAAATATTTTTTCTGAATGCTCAATATAAATAATACTGAGCTGCGTAGATCCGGTTTAAACGAAATACAGCATTTACCTCAGTCGGGTACTTAAGGCTTTAACTAACTTAATCTAGGTTAACTTAAAGCTTGTTTACACTGAGGAAGTGCAAATGGTCCTTACCAGCCAAACGATTTACTAATCGTAAATGCAACATATTAGACGTGTCCTAATACCTCTAACACATCACTCCACATGTCCTCTCGACACATTACTGAGTGCCGATAATTAATAAGGCAATCAAAAAGTTGTAAACCGTTTACACTATTAAAAAACCATCTTAGAATCATGTATTTAACTCATAAATAATTTTGAGTCGCAAATAACTCAAATCGTTCTGTGTCAAAAGCATTGAAGTTCCAAACTATTTTAATGAATCTGCCAAGGTAAAGATCTGCCAATGTTATCACTAAAGATCACTTTGATCTCCATATTCATTCAACGCGTATACAGGGTGAGTTTTAATTGTCCCCCCTTACGTTTTTTTTACATTTCTAAAAATAACTATCCCAGACCCCGCCCAAACATTATTTGGTAGTAAGTACCTCGTTTTGAGGGGGTACTCATTTTCGGCCGCCATCTTGGATCCGCCATATTGGATCCAAAATATTTTTTTTCAAAATTAAAAGTGGTGTTGTGACCCATCATTTCAAGATAGATTTTTTCACTGACTACAATGCCACAATCCGTTTTTTAGTATCTCGATTTGTTCTCAAGGTATGAGTACTTTTAATTGATTTATTTTCAACCAATTTTAACATTAGAAACTGATAAAATAGGCCCATAACCACAAAACAACGCTAGATAGTGATGAATAACCACCATCAGTCATTGTTAAGCGATTTACACTTAACTTTCAACAATGTAAATTTTTTTGGCCGCTATCTTGGATCCGCCATTTTGAAATGAGGTAAGTTATTTCAAATCAGAAGCTGATATTGTGAACCATCATTTCAAACTAACTTTTTACGCAGAATTCAATGCCGCAAACCGTTTTCAGTTGTAGTGTTTAGTCTTCAAGATATTGACAAATGTCTAATAACAATTTTAAAACATGAATTTTTCAAAAACTAAATTTTATTGCTAAGAACAGGTTGCGGCATTGAATTCCGCGTAAAAAGTTAGTTTGAAATGATGGGTCACAATACCATCTTCTGATTTGAAATAACTTACCTCATTTCAAAATGGCGGATCCAAGATGGCGGCCAAAAAATTTAAATTGGTGAAAGTTAAGTATAAATCGCTCAACAATGACTGATGGTGGTTATTCATCACTATCTAGCGTTGATTTGTGGTTATGGGCCTATTTTATAAGTTACTAATGTTAAAATTGGTTGAAAATAAATAAATTAAAAGTACTCATATCTTAAGAACGAATCGAGATATTAAAAAACGGATTGCAGCATTGTAATCAGCTTGAAATGATGGGTCACAACACCACTTTTAATTTTGAAAAAAATATTTTGGATCCAATATGGCGGATCCAATATGGCGGCCGAAAATGAGTACCCCCTCAAAACAAGGTACTTACTACCCAATAATGTTTGGGCGGGGTCTGGGATAGTTACTTTTAGAAATGTAAAAAAAGTAAGGGGGGGACAATAAAAACTCAACCTGTATGTATCATAAAAGCAGTTCATGAATTCCGAGTAGATATAATGTGTGACAAGTCCCCCGCCTTCGAATGAAGAAATGGGACGCCACGGAAAAGTAAAGTAAGTAAGTGCTAACTTAAGCATTAGGTAACAGAAAAAATGTATTTAAATATATTCACTTATCCTTTATACCTGACTGAATATTATTAAAAACGTCCCATGCTGTTCTACTTCATATCTATGTTAGCTTCACATGTAAAACACTAAAAAGCCTTAACATAGCAAAAACATTATTAGTTAATATGCACGATCAACGCAAAAAAATTATTTTGAATTTACACTGAGCCTCATAGTTTCGTCTCTTGTCCAATTTTATGATTAATATCTCAGATGAAATAAGGTATATTGCTGAGTATTTTAACACCAAAACAAACTAAATATTTTAATTGTGATGGAACTTATAGGAAAAATAATTCAAAAACGTATAACATGTCCATCGAGATGTACAGGGTTGTATTTTCATTTCAGCACAATTTTATAACGAATACAGATTTTCAAAAACGGATTTCATCATTGTGGTCAGAGTAAAAATCTAGTATATGATGATTTGTCATAACACCATATTTACATTAAAAGAATAACGTTCATATCCATAATGGAGGATCCAAGAGGACGGCCAATAACTAGTATCCTATCAAAATAATCAATTTACATCCCAACCAAGATAGGCGTTAATCTCCGGTGAATTTAAAAAAAATCATGTAAAACATACAATGAAGCAACGTTTTATAAGAAAATATAATATGCTAGTTTTGATTTGAGCTATTAGAATGATTTTTTTCTAGGTTATGCCGTTATTTTGAAGTGGCAATCAAAGATAACCTTAAAATATATGTAAATGCCAAGAAAATAATGTATGAGTCGGAAATTCCCTAAGGGAAAAGGGGTATGTATACAAAGGCCCTCCGGGCCCTCCTTCTTTTGGGGTTGCTATTAGATGAATGTTCAAGAGATTGAATGAAATTTGTGAAATTATTTCGCTTGCAATTACATAGGCAACGTTTTTTATAAACAGTTTAGCTTATGGAAATTTGAACGTCTCTTCATATGTAAGGCAGGTTAAATTTAAGAGAACGCTATCTGTCCCTAGATTTGCCAAACTAAACAAGAATATTAAGAAATATTTATTTTTTTATATTTAAATTTGCTATTAATTTTAAATAAATATTGTAACCATATTGTTTTCGTTAACTAGCTATTTAAGTGATAAGGATGTGCAAAGTTTTATTCGTTCAGAAAGCCGTCTGTGAATTATTATTGTGTGCACGAAATAAGGTGGGCGGCAAAACAGTTAACTCATCAAATCGTCTGCTGAACTTCTGCTGAAATCACTTAATGACATGTTTTTTTTTTATTCGTCAAAACTTTGGTTGCGTTTTCAGGGCCTTTTACGTGTAAATATCTGTTTATTTTATCATATGACCATATAAATGATTAACTCAAACAGTAAACAATAATTTCGTCAGCATCACACACACTAGTCTGTCTTATATGATACTCCAAAATTGTAATTTTTGCATTATATGCTTAAACCTCCAAAACATTTATTTTTTGAACTTACGTAATATAATTAAAATAATCAAATTCATCGCTTTCATGATTGATTCGGCTTGAAAAAAAAAACTAGCAATTAGTATTGAAAATCATTGATCTACGGATATTTGTTTCTCAGATATCAGTAGTGGTTAACACAATACACTACCCAATGTTAAGCAGCATTTCTGAACACGTGCTGGTTAAACTTGGTGTGTGGTATCATATACTGTAGTTAAGATCTACTGAACTGTAGCCTTAAAATCTCCATTTTTAAAATTCCGTAGCAGCAAACCTGCATAATTATTTCTCATGTTATCTTACTGTAAATATATGCATTATATTTACAAGTATAAGTATGCTTATCTAAGGACATACTTTATTTTACTAAATATGAGGCTTTATATGAATCATTTGTTTTCTCGTTTGGATTTGTTGAGTATTCAGGTCTGTTGCAAAGTGTTTTACATACCTTGATAAATCTTTATATATAGTTATTTTATGTGATGTCTAGTGAATATTGATTGAAAACATAAATTTCTTACATAACTGCAGCAGCAAACCTGCATATTAATTTCCCATATTATTCTTCATATCTAGCTTTGTTAGGTTTTTAAATGAATTTTAACATTTTAAATTCGCTTAGTAAATTTATCTGCAACGGAGATATAATTTTTTATAGGGTGACAAAAAAGTCTGGAAACGGCTTAATATCTTTTTAACTAAATCTGTTAGAAAATTCAAACCTTTCACATCAACTTATATGTATGAAAACTACATTTTGCAAGCATTGCCATTTTTTGAACTCCACCAGGGGACGACCCATGAGGAGTACGTACATAATCTTTAATGTAAGCATAGGTTGATATGCACATCATTTTAAAGGGCTGGTCAAGTGGAGTTCATTGCCGGAAACTGCGTCTCAAAAGCTTTATCCGTTACAAAATGGCGGCTGATCAAAATCCTAAAGGAAATACACATCGTTCGCATAAAGATTGTTTAAAAATTGTTTGCACTCTATGTCTGAAGGATCTAAACTCCGGCATTGTATGTCAGACCTAAAAACCTATCTTTTAGGGTGCCGTAGAGGATATTACCTCCAAGGGGGGGGATGGCCCACAAGGAGTCGGTACAAAATTTTAAGTGTAAACATAGGTCGATATGCACATCATTTTGAAGAGCTAATCAATGCCTAATGAGCTAATCAATTTTGAAGAGAGTTCAATGCCACAAACCGCACTTCAACAGGTTCATTTGTTACAAAATGGTGGCTGATGAAATTTTTCACCAAAAATTCATAGGTTAGTTTTGTTCGGGGGGGGGGGGGTGGGGTGGAATACATGTTTGAATAAATCAAATTGCATATCAAACCTAAGCCTATGTGTTTTGTTGAAAACTTGAATCACCCGCCATTTTGTAACCTATAGTCCTTTTGAAATGCAGTTTGCGGCATTATATTTTATTTTAATAGACCTTTAAAATGATGTACATATGGATCCATGCTTACATTTAAGATTTTGCACGACTCCTTGTGGGCCGTCCCCCATTGGAGCTAATATCCTCTTCGGCGCCCTAAAAAATTGGCTTTTAGGTCTGACATTCAATTCCGAAGTTTTGATTATCCAGACATAGGCTGTGAACAATTTTTATACGATATTTAGGCGAACACTTTGAAATTCTATTAGATTTTTGATCAGCCGCCATTTTGTAACGGATAAACCTTTTGAGACGCGGTTTCCGGCAATGAACTCCACTTGACCAGACCTTTAAAATGATGTGCATATCAACCTATGCTTACATTGAAGATTATGTACCTACTCCTCATGGGTCGTCCCCTGGTGGAGGTAAAAAAAAGTAATGCTTGCAAAAAGTAGTTTTCATACATATAAGTTGATGTGAAAAATTTGAATTTTCTATCGAATTTAGTTAAAAAGATATTAAGCCGTTTCCAGACTTTTTTGTCACCCTTTATACCTCAAATTATTCATCCACACCTAATAAAACCTATGAAATATAAGTTCTAAGCTTAATTTATGTAGCATTATAAATTGCACCTATAAGTGTAGTATGTTTCTTCTCTTAATTATTTATTCTCTTTTTAACGATAATATATTTAATATTCTCCTTCTAACAAAATAGTGGTTATTTTTTGGGTTTTACTGATGCTCGAAATTCTAAATTAGCTGATTGCACAGTTTGCATTAACACAACATTTTGTAAGTTTAGTAATCAATGACACTTTTGGTTGGAGTCTAACATAGCTGCTTGTACCAAGTAAAGTCAAATATAAATTAGATACCCCAGGCAAACTGGCTTAGAGACTATGTTAATTACTGCTAAAGTTGCACAAAGTGAGTAGCTTCAAGACTTCTATCGGTAAAGATAAAATTCTCAACGTTCTCTTTCGGTTTGAAGTCAAATATTGGTCTTGAAGGTTTTGACTTAAAGTATTTAAAAACAGTATTTCCAAGAGTTTCATTATTGTTTCAGTCAACTCAAATAGTCTTAGAATAATTTTAAATTGTATTACAGTATATAAAAATACTCCCGTTACAGCAGGCCTGAGTACTCGGCGAATTTAAAATGTTTTAATAAATAGTTTAGACTGTCTCAAATAAAGACAAAGCAATTTAAAAAATAAGAAGGCAAAAAAATGTTAACGTGCTTCATACGAATAACCTGGGGAGTAAGGGCAAAGGTTGCTGCTACAGAAATGTAAAAATTTGAGGTATTAGGATGTAGTAAAGTTTTGTAGCTAGATGAAGCCCCTGAAAGTTATGTTGAAATTAAATGAAAAATGACTTTATTAAAGAGGCGAAGTTAGGCCTTCAAAGTCCTCTCTGCCACTTAACATCATACACAAATTACAAACAACATTCTTAATAATAAAAACAATAAAAATTATTCAACCGAATATTAAAGAATACAAATATTTAAAGGAGATGATAATATCTAAATTATTGAAGAATAATATATTTTAAAAATAAAAAAACAAAATAAAAAGAAAGTCAAGAATTATTTTTTTTATCATACACACACTCATTCACACATGTCGCCCAAGACCCGTCTCACCAAAGTCTCAAAGCATCACCGCCTGCCCCGTTCTAGCAAGAGATATTTCACTTCCGCCCCAAACCGAGCCCGCTTATCTTCATTTTTTATGTTATCAAGAAGGGAATTCCACAGTCGAGATGCAGATATAACAAAAGATTTATTGTAGAGAGAAGTTCTATGGATAGGAATTATTAAAAAACGAGAGCCTCTACGTGTAGTGCGAGTACTAATATCGGACATGAAATGAAAACTATCTGAAAGATAACTAGGGACATTGGACTGCAAAATAGAATGTAATAAACGGAGAGTGTGAATTTCATGAAGATCCTTAAGATTCAGTAAAGAGAGTCAGTCAAAAAATTGAGAAACATGATCGTAGCGTCTCAAACCAAAAATAAACTGAATACAGTAGTTCTGAGCTCGCTGCAGTCTGTTTGAGAGCTCCACAGTCATGTCCCTAATCACAACGTCACCGTAGTTGAAGTGAGTCAGTACAAGGGTCTTTACCAGCATAGTCTTCACATTAAGGGGGAGGAACAAGAGCAAAACGTTTTAAACTGTGTATGGCTGAAAAGACCCTGTTGCAAGTGGCGTTAACTTGGTCAATCCATTTTAAGTGTTTGTTCATTATAAGTCCTAAGTTTTTTACTTTGTCACAGTACTCAAGGTCATTACCATCAAACTTTAGTCTAGGGGCAGTGAGAAAGTTTATTTTTGTCAGAAGTCTAGGGTAACCAACAACGATCGCTTGCGTTTTGTTACCATTGAGTTTAAGGCCGTTGCGGTTTGCCCAGTGAGTAATTGAGTCAATGTCAGCATTCATTTGTAGAACTGTGGTATCCATGTCGTCTATTGTGAAGTGAGCGTAAATTTGCAGATCGTCGGCGTAAAGATGAAAATGTGAGTAGGTGATGTGTTCTGTGATGTCATTTATGTACAGTGAAAAAAGAAGCGGCCCAAGGACGGATCCCTGAGGCACACCCCGTGTGACAGGTCTCCAACTCGATCAGTCGTCTCCAACTTTGACACACTGCTTTCGATCAGACTGATAGGACTCAACCCAGTCAATGCAACCAGTAGAAAATCCTGCCTTTCACAACTTGAAGGGAAAAAGAGGGTGATAAACGCAGTCGAACGCCTTTGAAAAGTCGAATAAGGCTAAAATAGTTGCCTGCCTCTTATCCATTGCAAGGCGAATCTCGTCTGTTATTTTCAGAAGATCAGTAGAAGTGCTATAATTGGGGCGGAAGCCAGATTGAAAACGAGATAAAATGTTGTTTTGTTCAATATACTGGGAAAATTGCTGATGTACGACCCTTTCAAGACATTTAGATAAAGCAGAAAGAATACTAATTGGTCTGTAGTCTGAGGAAGTCTTCGGAGAAGATATTTTAGGAAGTGGGCGGACTATAACGGATTTCCAAGCAGAAGGAAAAATAGAAGTACTTAGAGATTTAGTGAAGATGTAGGTAATAACTAGAAGAGTAACTGGAAGGGTGATTTTAAGAAAACTAATTGGAATATCATCGGCGCCGAGTGCGTTACTTGTCATCCTCATAATGGTGTTATAGACATCAATCTCCGCCACCTGAGAGAATGAAAATTGCGTTTCAGTCGTCTCAAATGGCCGAGACTCCAAGTCGGCAACATAGTCATGAGCCGCAGAAGAAGCAACAGGGACATTAACAAAGATATCGTTTAAGGAGTCCAGACTGACAGTCGCTTGATGAGTGTTCTCGGAGCTTCCAATGCCAAGATTTTTCAATTTGGACCATAAAACTTTGTTGGATTGGATTTGAGATAAGGATCTGTAATAGAATCTATCTTTGGAGTTTCGGATTTGTTGTTGTGTGGAATTTTGAAGCCCTTTATAAATTGTCCAGTCGTGGGGAAGTTTTGTCCGTTTGGCTTTGCGAAAAGCAGCGTATCTTTGTCTTTGGAGTTGGCGGATTGGATCTGTTATCCAAGGAGCAGGAGGCTTGGAAATTCTTTTGATACTACGGGGCAATGTTTATTGTAGAGGTTTGAAAGAAAAAGATAAAAATTTTGCGTCGTAGAATTTACATTAGGAGCTTGAACAACCTCCTGCCAGGGAATTTCTGAAGCTTCTTGAAGAACAGCATTAGGATCGAGATCTTTACGGTTTCTGTATTTAATAAAATGCGGTTTATATTTGGGTTGTTTGAATTTATAAATGCAAGAAATTAAATCATGTTTTGAAAGGCCATATGTTGGGTGGATTTATAAAGTTACGTTAACAGGTGAGCAAGCTTTACAATTTAATTTTCATCCCATAAGGTTAACATATGGGAGGTACCATGGTGTAAGTAGATCATTGACAATTTATTAATCATTAGGAATTGCTTTATGAACGTACATTTGACGTGTATAAAGAAATACGTTTTTACAATAAGAAGCATATAAATAAAAAGCAAAACTGTATTATTGAAGGGTGATACTGTATGTTATATTTTTATCGTGGACGAAGCCACGGGTTCTGCTACTATATATATATATATATATATATATATATATATATGTATACAAACTTTAAAGAATGGTGTTATCTGTATTTGGTGGCCCTTAAACAAAAAGTTATCATGGTCCCCGGCTTACGTCTCACCATGAGTTCTAAGGCAACAGCTTCTTTCCTATAAGAGAAATTCCCAAAATTATAGTTATACATTGCCGTAAGACATATTTTTTAAGCGTATAAACACTTGCGCTGTATAAAATTTCATTCTTATTTTATGAGATTTTTATTTGTTTCTATTTTTTAAGTTTTATGAATATGTCAAATAGTTATGTGAAGCAATAATCTTATTTCGATAATTTATAGGTACTACATAATGATTTTACAGAGTTTCATTTGATATAATATCAATGAAACTTAAATAAAAAAAATACTGTTGAATAACATTCAGTCTTTCATATACCTTGAAAATTAAAACAAGTGAAATCGGGGTGAATCCAAACTGAACATTGTCTAAATGCAGTGTCAGTACAGTCGGACAGTTGGGCGCATTTCCATAGAAATTGCTGTTCAAAACGTTACTGAAATATCGACGTCTGTTACTGTTGTTTTAATTTTTTTTTTCATCACCACTAGGTGCCTTGTTTAACTGCAATATCAAGAACCAGTCTCAATTGATATGATGTTAACTTTTTCACTGCTCTACTGTGGGACCTCCTGTTTTCGTTATGTCCATGTCAATAATTGAAAATACATCATATCATTGTTTACTGCGCAAAAACGATGTTTACTTCTCCAAAGTATAGTTTACTAAATTTTTTGGGGGATTTTCCCGATATGTAAAACTAATATTTGTTATTGTTTCATTAGCTCTGTAACGAAAAATATAGTTCAAAACGAGTGAAATTGGGCCAATTTATATGTAGGACCATATTTTTGAATTGCAAGATTTTTTCATTATATCCTTCTTAGCAAATATACTAATAACTATTTCGATGTCACAGATAAACAATTACTTATTATGTTGAAAATTTAGTTAACCGTAATAAGGAAAATCATACCGAATACAATCTACTTCTTGGTTGTTTTATTATTTGTTACGCCATATGAATTAAAAACGCCACGAGCCTCGTGGCCGCTTGGTTGCAAACCAGCTAGCTATCAGAGACGACAAAACAAGCAGCTGTCCTCACTGGAAGTTGCAACCAAACAATGTCCAAACTCTCGACTTTCACAGAGACAATACCGGACTGGCTATTTACATCTAATTTGCATAATTGGTGTGGTAGCTAAGTTGAACTACTTATGATATTTCAATTTTACTAGTTCGATATATAAAATAAAACGTACGCAAAAATTCTAGGTTGTTTATCAACTTGGTGACTCGATAATAAAATCTTACGTGTGAAAACAATAAAATGTGTATGGAGTAATATGGCTAATATTGGCTTATATAAGTAAGCTGTTTAAGTGGGCGTTTCTTCTGTAAAACAAAAAACCACAACAGTCGACTGACTGATTGACTGATCATTAGTTCTAAAAACAAAATATGAGGCTTTGGTTCATGAAACGTGGCACAAATAATCAAAATAAAAAACCTTTATTGCCAAAAGAACATGTTTATGCATGGCCAAGCGTCAATATACATATTGCTTTAGTTAAAACCTGACTATTCATTTTTCCTATATACATATATTAGCAGAACCCGTAGCTTCGCCCACGATAAAAATACAACATACAGTATCACCCTTCAATAATATAGTTTTGCATTTTTATATATTCTTCTTATTGTAAAAACGTATTTCTTTATACATGTCAAATGTACGTTCATAAAACAAATATTTTTAGAAATTTGCTCAGTATGCAAGTCTGCTATTACATCATTTTGGGCCTCTCGGGAGAAATACATTTGAGTTAGGACGAAATGGATAACTTATAAATCTTCTGCTTGAAAGTTTGCATTTATTTACCAAGTATCATGGAAAACAGTCCAACAGTTTTCAAGTCCGTGAACTACATAAAAATATAAAAATAAATATACCAACATCCTCTATTATAAATATAGATACATGAGACGAAATAATTTTCAAGACTTTTTTTATTAGAAACAGTTTTAGATGTTTTCTTTTATTTGACCATTGGGCAATGAGGCATGGCAATAAAACATTCTACACTGTTAAAAAGAAGCTGATGCTGAAAAAAAAACTGTGTTGTGATTTTGAACTGGAATCTCCAATCGTGGCCAGAATGTCTGGAGGTGGCATTGTTTTTGCAAATAATTCTTTTTTGTACGACATTAGGATTTCAAAGGTGCAAAGGCATGGAAAAGTAAGACGTTTTGTGAAGGAAAGATGTCTTACTTGATTCTCTGAATTTAATACCAAAAACTACGCGTATTGCCTTTTTCTGGAGGCGAAATATTGAGTTGGTTATCGTAGCCTCGCAACCCAAAATAGTTTGGCATGTCTAAAGTAGGCGTAAAAAGAGCCAAAATAATAAAGAGTTAATAAAAAATCAAAATTAGCAAACTGTGCAAGTTTTTGAAGAGCAAACAGACAGGAGCTAAGTTTAGATGTGAATCAAGTTTAAGACCAAGGCAGTTTACAGAATCTGTAGCAAACATTTATGATTCATCTACCAGAAGGTGGGAAAATCAGTATTTCTGCCCTTCTGGGCAAATCATCTGTGTTATTCTTCAATGGCTTTAGGTGCGTGCTAATAAAAGATTTAAAAATGTTTTTTCTGGAAACCCCAAAATAAGGTTAACTATAAAATTCAAAATGGCTGCCACGTTTAGTTATCTAGCTTATTTTCTTAAAATTCTGTACGGCTTTGGGCCATGACACTTGATACAATTATTCCTTTTAATTTCTACATACATTCTATAATAAATTATTTTTGGATGTTTTCTCTCAGATTGCTGAAATAGCCGGTATTGATTTATCTTAAGCCATTAATTAAAAACGGCCCCGATACTGTAGACGTGCACGTTACGTGAATTTCACACTTAAAAATAGCTGTGATCATGTCCCATGTTGAGGAACGTCAGACCTATCCATAAATATTAACGTTAAAACCCTCCAGAAAAATAACACCGGAAGTTTTTGCGCACGTTTTTTACCTCAACAAACTGAGAAACGATGGGTTTTAGGCTTAATTCAATGGGTCGTAACTAGATGAAGCCAAATATACAATTAATACTCTAAGGCAAGAGTGAAATAAAAGTGTTATTAAATTACTTTAAAGTTATCATTGGTATAATGTGCTGAGCTAACTGATATACATAATGGTACAGAATGAACATAGAGCGATGATTCAAAATATAAAATAGTATTGTTGCTCGTCCAGATCACCAATTGTATACAATTTCACATTTCTACTTAACACATCTACATAGAATTTCATTAAAATCACACAATTCTGACGATAGTTATCGTGTGTGTGTCTCACTAATTTAACATGATTTAGTTTTATTTGAATTTATGATTAGATTATTTTCCCTTAACCACTCAGATATTATCTGTAAGTCTAATTTGTTTTGAATTTTTAAGGGTAGTAGATGTGTATTCAGATGAAGCCAGGGAAATTTCAAACTCAAATAATTTTATTGTAAAACACTAATGTACAAACCTATCGTCAACACCATGTATACATACAATTTATACACAATTCAAAACACCAACGTTATAAAATATACGAATCATTTAGAAGTAATACTCCTCTATTCCCTTAAAATTTCTTAAGAATAAGAAACTCAACATGTTTTCAACTCTTTTAACTCAATATGCTATGCTATTCGATCTGAATTTTCATTGAAGCTTGTAATTTATGTAAATAACAATCGTAAAATGACTAAATAGGGCCTATCCCGCCTGTGGAAGGCCTTGGCTGTAAACCTTTACTTCACTCATTTTATCTTATTATAAACGTTTGGAAATCATAAAAAAATCAGGTCAAATTGAACCAAATCAAATAATTCTTGATAATGTTACACGCAGCGATACCATAAAATACAATTAAAACACCTCATATAGGCCAAAGACTTTGTCAAATACTATCAAAGACCTTACCAGAGGACATGAGGTAATATCTTATTCACTGTAAAGAAAATTAGCGAGGATATTAAAATATAATATTAGCTAAAAATCACAGATTTGTTTTATCTCAGGAGAGTTAAAAACAGCCAGATATAGGAATAATTAAAATAAATTCACTTTACCTTCTGTTGCTGCAAGCGTTGAGTAAATGCAAAGGGTCCATTTCCATACAAATGGTTGAAAAGCAACGGCTGGGGGGAAAATATATTTTATTCCTTTTCTTTTCTTTATCGTTTTGTTCAGAGCGCATTGACATTTTACCTATACAACCAGATAGTATTTGAATGTTAGTACATAAAATATTATTAACAATTAAATAATATGAAAGAATTGTTAAATTTCTCCAATTTCTCTATTTTTGTGTCTAGCTTACAATATATCTCATATATATATATATATATATATATATATATATATATATATATATATTTATATATATATGTGTGTATCTTGTATATGTATGTTTATAATAATTTATTTATGATATTATTATCTGTTTTGCAGCCTAAGTATTTCCAAGTTTATTTTACGAGAAATGTATTTTATATTATTAATTTCAAACTGTGTTTTACACAAGTTAATATCTCTGTATAATAGAAAATATGCATACGAATATAAAAAACAATAAACATACCATCATAAAAATTGTATAGGTTCTAAAACCTAAACTTTGGAATAGTGTTGATGGCTCTTTTGCAATTGCAAGGAATTTATTTTTTATCTCCCCATTACATTTTTTAGTTATTTAACCACCCCATTCACACACACTAGGATGACTAATTAGAGATATTTACCGTTTCATCTCCTACAGTCAGCTACAGTCAGCTTCATCCCCACTAAATGCTTCCTCTCCTGAACTATAACTGTTATCCTCTTATATGGTTGGTTTTAGCAACTCCTTTGCATCTAAAGGCAAATCCTTCAATTCCTTAGTTTTTTTTTAAAAGATTTCCTTATGCTTGAAACACAGGATCGGAGCTCAAAAGAAGGATAAACACATCCTGATTACAAATAGGTCTGGCAAATCTTATTGTCGAGTACGGACGGCATAGATAGTGACTTCAATCAAGCACACATGATCGAACTAATGCAAGAGACAATGGGCGAACGTTCGCAAAACCCACAAGGACGAGGAGATCCCCGCCAAAGTCAAGACATGGGTCTTTTCCGTTAAACGTATACCACCATTCCAAATGTACCCTTCAGGCTTTATTTTTAACCAAACACCATCAACTAAGTCAATTGTTATTAATCATTTTAAAGTGGACATTCCTTGTAAGAATATTTTATCTGCGGTTTCGTTATCTTATCTACCGTTATCTCTGTCTAGACGCGATAAGCCAGCGTCTGGCTGTCTAGAGGCCCTACTTCCAGTTGGTTAGGTTAGGTTAGTTTAGGTTAGGTCAGGTCAGGTTAGGTTAGGTTAGGTCACCTCATCAGTTTTGTTAGTTCTGTTTGAGTTTGGTTAGGTTGGGTTAGGGGGGGGGGTTCATTTTTATGAGAGCACGTTCGTTGTCAATATATTACTGAAGAGCATCAATTTTCTTGTCTTAAATACATTCCTTAAATATTGGCTCTCAGCGTCTTGTCTCACGTGGTGCATTATTGCTAAAAGTTTAATGCCGGTAGGAAGAGAAAGCCAAAGAGTGTATAAATCATCATCCTTATAGTTTAGATGCAATTCTATCTCCATACAATATAAAAACCCTGAAGACCCCCTGGTTTTACCTGTAGAATAACCAAAAGGCAAATCAATAAAACTCAAAACTAGTGCGTTGAATTCCCATGGGCCAAGTCCCATCAAAGTTTTGTATAATGTTATTGATAGTTCTAACCTCAGCAGCGGTCTTCTGTACTTGGCTTATAACGTGAAATAATCGACAAAATTATTCATTGGCTGATCTCTACTTTTAGCATGATCTAGGTCTGAACACTATAATTCATCACATTCTATAAACTAATATTGAACAGACCCGCATGTAACAGCTTATTCAGTTATTGGCTTGATTATCCTGAGCGCTGGGGTGCATTTGAAATACTTACAAGTTTTCAAAATAATGCTAACGTCATAATTAAAAATATCGGTGGCTAAAACCCGCTACGAATAAATATATGTAAAGATCATTTTGTACCTACAGTACGTGTATATCCCGAGTGTTCCATAACACTACTCCCTCTAAATCCTTTCTGTATTTTTTTGCAAATATCAATCCCAAACGATCCTAAATTATTGTTGAGTAGTTAATACTTCATTTTCAGTTGTTAATCAATTTAGGCAGACATCTTGGTTCCATCACATTGGGTCCAAAGTATTTTTCAAACGTAATAGTGGTGTTGTGACCCCCACTGTTTAAAAATAGATGTTTTCACTGATAACAATGGCACAATTAGTTATTTTAATATATCGATTCATTCTCAAGATATGAGTACTGTTTATAAATTTATTTTCAACCAATTTTAGCATTACAAAATGATAAATAGGACAGAAACCACAAAATAACGAGAGATAATGACGATTAACCACCGCCGTCAATAGTTCATTATTGAACTATTTCCCCTTCATTTTTAACAATGTAAATTTTTCGGACGCCATCTTGGATCAATCAATCATTTATTGTCATCCGACTGTTTACAGCATTGACAAACGTCACAAAATAAATGCTCAGAGAACATTAAATACAAACAAAGTCAGTACAATAGTATATCATGTAAATAAAAGTTGAATGTAGTAACTTAAAATCACTTGTATCATTTAAATACTTAGATACAATGTCAACCTTCTTCCCTAATCAAGAAGGTCCTCAGAAGCCTTTTAAAGGTGACGGGATCAGAAACAGATCCCAGGTGGGATGGGAGAGAGTCGAATAACTTAATTACAGAATAAATCGTTTGGTTTTCGAAAAAAGTGGTGTTGTGTTGGGGAATAGTAAGGAGATCTCGCCTTCTAAGGTCATATAGATGAGAGATTGGACTGGAACAGATCTGTATTTTTAATAAGAAACGACAGGCATTGAAAAATATATATGCGGAGAAAATTGATATTTTCTCTTCTCGGTAAACGCATTACGTTGTCCAATATTATTCTAATGACAAATATTCAAAAACCGTTAATTGCTAACCGACTTTGATAACATCTAGCATGTATTTGTGAGATGATTAATTGTTTATTTGTTTTATTTTATTATATACGTTTTAGCGAATTTCCCCTATAGGGAAGAAGCTGTTACAGTAGTAATCATGGTAAGACCTAAGCCCGAGACCATGATAACTTTTCGTTTTGGGACCCCCAGAAGCAAAAAACACTATTCGTTCATTTTCATTTATATATATATGTGTCTTTAAGCACGATAGCGGCCGTAAAAATGGCCCAATCTGAATGAAATTTGGTACAGACATGTAAAGTGGTAATCCCTCGAACGAGTTCGTAAACCAGCTCGATCGGCCAACTGTAAGGGGGGGTAATGGGGGGTAAACCTCACCAAAAATGGGGTTTTCGAGTTTTTTACATTGAAAAATAAAATCTATCGCATTTTTGTTGCCACCATTTAATTCAGCTCAAAAAAAAAACAATTTAGTATTTTGAATCACTGCTCTATGTCCATTTGTTACCGAGATATTGAAAGTGGTAAACACAGTACGTTGTCCCAATGTTAACCTTATGGGAAATAAGTAAAATTCTATATATCGGTTATTTCTCAACATATCCTGATAATACTGGTGAATATCTTCTTCTAGTTCAGATCTACTAGATATTGAATTAAATCCACTCAGTTTTAATACACCTGTAGCAGCAAACCTGCATACTCATTCCCCATTTTATTCTTATGGAGCTTACGAAAACATGTCAAATCTTGCTACGTTGGATTGAACTATGTTATTTTGCATTTGAAATTCGCTGAGTATGCAGGTCTGATGCAACGGGGGTTTTAATTATTGTACTTTTCTTTTATTCGTATTATTGGGGATTTTTATTAGTTTTTTTTTATAATTTTCAATATTCTGAGAACTAAACATGGAAATTAAAAATGGGTAGTGACAATAAATTCAGCTTCAAAAGTTAGATTGAAATTATGGGTGACAACACCATATAAACATATTATTTGAAAGTACTTAATTCATTTTATTTATTTATTTATACAATTTTTACAATGCTATAATACAGCCATAGCCAATTACACTATAGCATTAATATAGGTTTAAATTTAAAAAAAAATATAGAAAAACATGCAAACATTATCAATACGTAAATTACATACAACAACTGGGTTCATTTTTAGCGAATTTCCCCCATAGGGAAGAGGCTATTACCGTAGGTCTCATGGTAAGACCTAAGCCCCAGACCATGATAACTTTTCGTTTTGCAACCCCCAGAAGCAAAAAACACCATTCGTTCGAATTTTTAGATATATATATATCTATATATCTATATAGATATATATCTATATATATATATATGATATATATATATATATCTATATATATATATATGATATATATATATATATATATATATTATATATATATATATATATATATGTGTGTGTGTGTGTCTGTTAGCACGATAGCGGCCGTAAAAGTGGTCCGATCTTGATGAAATTTGGTACGGACATGTAAAGTGGTAATCGATTGGACGAGTTCGTGAACCAGCCCGATCGGACCTCCGGAAGGGGGGGTAAAGGGGGATAAACCCCCTCAAAAATGGGTTTTTTGAGCTTTTTACAAAAAAAAATAAAATTTATCAAATTTTTGTTTGCACCATTGAGTTCAGCTAAAAAAAAAACAAACAATTTAGTATTTGAATCACTGCTCTATGTCCATTCGTTACCGAGATATTGAAAGTGGTAAACACAGTACGTTGTCCCAATGTTAACCTTATGGGAAATAAGTAAAATTGTATATCTCGTTTATTTCTCAACATATCTTGATAAACCTTGGTAAATGGCTTCTTCTAGTTCAGATCTACTAAATATTGAATTAAAACCAACCAGTTTAAACATACCTGTGGCAGCAAACCTGCATACTCATTCCCAATGTTAATCTTATGGAGCTTACAAAAAATGTCATATCTCGCGATGTTAGATTAAAATATATTCTTTTGCATTTGAAATTCGCTGAGTATGCAGGTATGCTGCAACGGGGGTATTATGTCCATTTCTTGCTTTTCCTGCTAACTATGACAATAATATCCAAAACAAATCTGTGAAGATATATATACTTAAATATTTCTAAAGACAAAAGTCAATTACAATGAAATAATAAATAAGTTTGAAAATAAATTATTTTACTTTAAACGTATTAAAAGACAATACATCATGATTTTGTTTAGTTGTCGATTAATATACATAAACGAGTTTTAAATTTTGTAAAAGTATCATAAAAACATCTAGGTCAGAATTTAAAGAATTATAAAGTCTCATCATTAAGCTTAATGGAGAAAAATAACCAAGATTGGTTCTTGTAAATAAAGGTAAAAACAATTGCTTACCAGGGAGCCGCGGCGAGGGGAAGAGAAGTCCAAATGAGATAAGAGAGGGCCGTCGTCCAGCGCCCCATTCGCCAGTTTATAAAGATACGAGAGACTTGTGATCTTACGTCTTTTTGATAGACTCTATATATTGAATAGTTTCAAAAGATCAACGTAATGGGCATCATTTGCACAAAACCCAAATTTTTTAAAGTGTAAATATCTTAGGAATTTATTTTGAACATTTTCGAGTATTTCAGATAGGTAAATTACATAAGGATTCCAAACAATCGATGCATACTCTAACTTTGACCTAACCAATGAATAATACAATTTTAATGAAGTATTCCGTAAGAAAGTACATGTCCGTTTTATAAATCCCAGAACTGAATAAGCTGATTTGGAAACTGAAATTAATTTACTATGGCAGACCCAAGATGGCGGTCAAACAATTTACATTGTTGATAATGAAGTATACATAAATCAACAATGACTGGTGGTAGTTAATCGTAATTCATCTAAAATACAAGGACTGACTTGATGATGGTTATGAACCTGCTTTATCAGTTTATAATGGTAAAATAGGCTGAAAATAAATTAATAAAATGTATATACTTTTTTATTTATCTCAAGTATTTCAATATCTTACTGAGAGTAAATCGAGACATAAAAAATCAAATTGCGGGACTGTAATCAGTGAAAATATCTAGTTTGAAATGTTGGGTCACAACATCACTTTTGCATTTGGGAAGATGGTTTTGGATCTAGTATGGAGAATCCAATATGGCAGAAGTATTACCCTACGATGTTTGATTAATATTGGAAAAAATTAGAATAGTTGGGGGGGGGGACTATTATGGGACACACGATATATAATTGATAAAATTAAACATTGTTATAATGAATAGATTTAACCTTAGACAGAGGTCAAACCATTACTCCCTCTACATCACTTTTAATTGGGAATTGTGTACCATTAGGGCAGGAAGCCTATATAAAAACACGTTCAATGAATAATTTACAATATAAAATCCCTTTCAGACCCTCTCTGTCCTGAACAGAGGACATTCCATTTATAATTCTTTTGCACCATTGTTATCATATTTGAATGCTCGTAGACCATGTTTTCTGTCTACTGCACATTTAGGCACGATAAAAATAAGAACTTTAGCGGATTCTGTTGGATATTTTAGGTACTACGTTAAAATGTCTAAAGCAATTCAGGGGTGGTGACGCCTCCTTGATTTCAAGGCATGACCCAGGTGATATATTTTTGTTATACATAATTATATATTCAAGTATCGTGAAGTGTTGGTGCATTATTTTGTACTTGAATAATGTAGAATCATATCTATGAAGGTCATATAAATTAAGGTGCTAGATTATTTTGTTTTTCGATGTTCTGTGGAGAGGACGGTGAGCAAATATTAAATTCTGAAATCACCTTACTCTATAGTGAGTTGTGATATGTTATCACTTTTATCACATGTTATCATCCAAACTATAACCTATCAAGTGCAGTGTCAACATGACTGACAGGAAAATTGTAGCCAAAGATATTTAAGATGTTTTTTTAAAAAAAATTTATAAATTTTATAAATTAAAAAAATATTAACTTTTTATAAATCTTTGAGATTTTGTCATAGGAAACAATGTTTTTTTACATTTGCACTATTAATAATTTTTTTTGGTTAAAAAAACGTATAAACTTTTATTTTATTGCAATTTTTCATGTTTACCTTGAGATAAACGTCCTCTACATATGACATATCGTTTGAAGAAAAACTTTGTAAAAAAATTTTTCAAAAAAAATTATTTGATTTTTTTTCATCGCATTATGCACCTTTTAAAATTTTTAACCGTGGATACTTACTGGAATGACTCAAAATTTTAACTGGAAATTTATAAAAAATATGTAACAAGGTCACTTTTTAAAAATCTTTTATTTTAATTTTTTAATTTTTTGGTTTTATTTTACTTTCGCAGATGAGATTTATTATTTTAAACAGTTTCATATACATATTTTATGTTCTTTATGGAAAAAATATAATATTATTTTTGAGAAACAATTTTTGACTGACATTTTTCCTCACTGTCCTCTACAGAGGACATGTCCGTAAACTCGAAAAAAATCGAAAAAAATAAAATTTCCTCAAAACGTGTTTAAAAAATCCCAATGAACCGTTTTTGAACAATTATAATGTTTTTTTTTTTTAAATAGGTCTTGGGTCTGAGAGGGAACCTCAAAAGCCTTGATGATGAACGATTTGTATGAAGATCCTATTAATTACTAATCGTAGCTACTGAACTAATTACTGCCAAAAGACCTTTTTATGTGCACTTTTATGACTAAATAAATAATTGTAATTTTTTATGCTTTAATACTCAAATCCCATCATTCATAATACATTTTGTTTGTTTAAATCGGTTAAAATATTATTCATATGAAAATACTTTAAGACGTTGGATAAAAGGCGGTGAGAATTAACTGCAATTCCATCATTTAGTGCAAAGTTTCAAAGGCTTATTCAGAGAAAAAAAAATTCTACATTCACCATTATATTTATACATTCAATTTTCAGCATTTTCAACATTTAATGGTTGTTTTAAATACAGTAAAGACAATATATGTCCCATTTTGAGAGGAAAACAAAGTTTCCTGTAAATAAGGTGGCACTTTCTCAAAGAATAAAATTACTGTTCAGGCAGAATGAACTTTCTTCACCATTTTCGAGGACAAATGGGCTGTTAACACCTTCGTCTGTACTTCTAAGATCGTAAATATAACCATGTAATCATACCTGTTACTAGTAGTTTTCAGCATTGTGTAGCCATTTTACGTATTTTTGAATCCTTTTAAGGCTAATTTAATTACATTTTGGCATTTCCAATGATCTTTGTCTACGTTTTGTTTAATTTTTTCATGAAAAAAAATTCTCTGTCTAGACAATTGTTTTTTCTTGATACCTCGACCGTAATGTTTTAATCTATAAGTACAGGAAAAATAATTCAAATAATAGTTGTGGTAATATTAATACTAGTTAGCTATGTTCCTCTAAACTCTACATTTATTTAGCCCACTTTCAGTTCTTATACTCAATACATTATTTTACGTATACACGGAAGCAATCATTGAAAATTTAAATTTATTGAAACCAAAAATATCTAGTTTTTAAGTAAACGTTACGATAATATTAAAATTTTCCGATTGTTCAACCAAAAACAAACATCAAAATGACGAAGAAAAGCGGTGCATTACATTTTCTATGCCTAATACGTGAAGGCTGTAAAACGTCATTACTATTAGAGAATAGGGTAAACATATATTTAAATATAAGGTTATCAAACAAAACCTGGAATCTAGAGAATGTTCAGAACAACATCGTAAAGGCGAAGCGAAGGGCATTACTGCAAAGGCGCGAGATCAGAGTGAAATGTAGCTTACAATTTTGAGCGGTGAAACCGTGTTATGTAGCTGTATTCATGCCAGTTTTTAATATCCAGTGTTTTATCTTTTATAGTGATGTTTTTTACCTCTTTCTAACTACCTAAATTGCTCACAGCAAATGTATTTGAAATAATAGTACATTTCGTTACTAGACTGGAAAGTGGCTGTAATCGGTATGAGATAGTGTTCCAATTACGAGGCGAAACCGAGTAATTGAATTCTATCGAGTACCGGTATAGCACTTTTGGACGAGTCACGAACGGTACTTTTCATCATACCACCCTTAATTTAATATTGCAAAACATGTTAGTAAGTAAAAAAAATTGAGGTTATATTAGTGTTATCAATGGTTAGACTACCTTTCTATTATACATTATATAATGATATAATGTATAATAGAAATTGTTAGTAAACAATAATGATATAAAAAACAATTATCATTATTGTTTACTAACAACAAATATGATAATTCATTTGCTCTTTTTAATATAGATTCAGGAATATTTGAATCAACCTTGTATTATATTTGTATGTTTGTAAACACTCCTTAACATTACTAGTACTTTTTCCAGTTTTTACATTACAGTTTACACAACCCATCTGGTAACGGAGAGTTTCTATCACAGCTGAGAGTATTTGAAACAGTAGTTTAACGTGATGGTATAATGAAAAATAAGTAAATGTCTATTCAAATATTTTAGAAAATGTTTAAGCTTGCAAGAGATATATGTAATAACTCTAAAGACTAACTTAGGGAATACAATTTTTATCTGTTGATATAATTAAAGTTGCTTGACTTTCTCTGTATATTTATATTTGCGGTTGTTTGGATGAAGTTTACTAAGAGCTTAACAAATTATTGTCAGAAATAACTAGAAAGTCAGAGGAAAGAAGAGTGTCACTTGTGAAGGAATAAAATCCATAGTTTCTCCATATTGTACGAGACCGTGAAGGAAACGATTATTCATGTGTGGGAAAAGGTCTCTGTTGCTTTTTTTCATTTAAATGATATTTAAATCAGTAATTCAGTTAAAAGCAATATTTTCAATCCCATAGGCCATAAGCTAGCCAATAATCATAAAACAAAAAAAAACTTAAAAATCCATTTTATGCTCTTAAACGAATAACTATCTTTAATACCGGTTACGTGTCCGGTATCAAAAAAATTAAAACGTTTAATCCTACTGATATGTTTATATTATATATTAGTTGCAACAATTTATTTAAGATGTAAAAGTGACAACTGCATCAACCAAATATTACAGCCTTGTACATTTATCCTTGGCTGTGAACTACTGGCTCTTTTTAAATAATACTATATTATGATTTTAACCATACACAGTTAATTAAGAAGGATAAAAACCTTAATAAAATACATTTATTTAAATTCCATACATGTAAACCAGACACTTTATGTAGGAGCGTGTCTTACCGTACTGCTAAACCGTATGAAACGAAGGGATGGGTCCCTTAAAGTTGTAGCTGTTGCACCTGGTCCACAGACTAATCTTAGTCCTCTAGGTCTTATCCCCATGTGAAGCCTAATGTCAAAATGTTTGTAAAATGAGACCGTACATAGGTTTCTATATCAAACATTGTTAGTCATTTATGTAGTTAAAGTTGTATTTGTAAAATCTCTTTATAGCGACCTTCATTTATAAAATAAAATATATATCATATAATTTACTAATCGTGTGCAAAGAAAAAGATTTAGACTAAAACCGAAAATAATAAACCTAAGCTCAAGTAATTGAAAACTATATCCAGTTAATTTCCTAAATGTACTACGGGGTTTAGTTAAAAATAATTATTATAATGTTATTATTAATATAGGGACAGGGACTAATAAAAATAATTTACATTACAATCAAATTCTGGGTACTACATGATAAATATTTACTGGTTTCTTTTTAAAGATTTTTTTATGCAATGTTATTAAATTAAATGAAGAGCGCTTTATTGTAGAATTAATATATTAAGTTTTTACAATAATTAAAATCCATTACACATTAAACAATGGTTAAAAACCGTCTGTTTGGTTGCATTGTCTCATTGAGATTTCATTATCTTCTTAAGCATCTCTTGGTGCACTTCACCTGAAAGCTAAATACATAATTTTAAAACACACAGTAAATTAGCTCTACATATTTTCTTATTAACAATCCAAAACTTTACGTTTATTTTTGAACTTCTCGTTTACCACTCACTGAAATAATCCAGTGCTTTGATCTGATACATTGAAACCTGACTGTAATACAAAAAAATATAAAAAAGCAAACAAATAAAAGGATACAAATTTTAACATGTAAAGTCAGAAGACCTAATGAGCTCTGGTTGACTCGTGCGATTAAAATGAGTCTATTTAATACAGCAAACTTATCTTAATAATATTTTAAACAAAACTTAAACATTTATTTATTTATGTAATATACTACAAATGAATTCCATGGATTTACTACTTATTTAAACTATATAGAATTTTGTTCACACAAATTGATGTATGTGGACCATTACACAGATTGATGTTCATACAACTTTTTATTTTTATTTTTAGGCATTTATTTAATAACAAAAGTTAAACTTTGTCATCAATTCACGCCGATACGACCAGGAACTTTTTAAATAGTAAGCTAAGCTTCGCCAAATACTCCCATTTAAATATTCCTTAAATTCATTTTTGGTCAAAAACGATTTCCCAAACCATAGTCCCCTTGTATATATTTTTTTATTGGGCGATTTGCGACAAAGTGGAAGACAGATTCGTTTTAGCGAATTTTCTTGAAGGAATAACTTATTACCGTAGGTCTCATTGTAAGATCTAAGCCCAGGACCATGCTTAATTTTCATTTTGGGTTCCCCAAAAGCTAAAACACCATTGGTTCAAATTTATATATATCTAAATGTCGTTAACCCTATAGTGGTCGTAAATATTGTCCGATCATAATAGAATTCGGTAAAGTCGTGTGAAGTGGTAATCACTCGGACGATTTCGAAAACCAGTCCGTTCGGACCACTGAAGGGGAAATTAAGGGGATGAACCCCCGCACCAAATGGGTTTTTGAGGTTTTTTATAGAAAAATAAAAAAAAATTTTGTTTTGCATTATTGAATCCAGCTCAATTAAATATTCGCTTTGGTACTTTGAAACATTGTTCTATGTCCATTGATTATTAAGATATTGGAAGCGGGAGTCACAGAACATTGTCCCTAAGTTATCCTTTTGGGAAATAAGAAAAATTATATTGTGAATGTTAACTCTATACAGAACAGGTATGTTATTTAATGGTTTCATGCCCAAATTGTGCCATACATGGAATATAAACATGGAATATATTATATGTATTAAATTTTGTCTAGTTAACAGGTCCCTGTCGATAAGTCAGTTTTTGACTTACAGGGCCACTATTGTAACTTTTTTCTGAGGATAAATAAATTGAATTGAATTTAATATATCTCGGTTATTTCTCAATACAACTTAATAAAACTTGGTATATGGCTTCTTATAGTTCAGATCCACTTTATATTGATTTAAAATCACCAAATGTTTGTAAACCTGAGCAGCAGACCCCCATACTCGTTTACATGTTATTCTTATGGAGGAAATAAAAATATTATGGAGGTTAACTCTTGGACCTTAACTGTTTTTGTTGTTCATCGATGACAAAAAAATACCCCCCTTGCAGCAGACCTGCATACTCAGCGAATTTCAAGTGCAAAACAACATATTTCGATCCAACATAGCGAGATTTGACATGTTTTTGTAAGCTCCTTAAGAATAACATGGGGAATGAGTATGGAGGTTTGCTGCTACAGGTATATTAAAACTGGGTGGTTTTAATTCAATATTTAATAGATCTGAACTAGAAGAAGCCATTTACCAAGTTTTATCAAGATATGTTGAGAAATAAGCAAGATATAGAATTTTACTTATTTCCAATAAGGTTAACATTGGGACAACGTACTGTGTTTACCACTTTCAATATCTCGGCAACCAATGGACATGGAGCCATGATTCAAAATAGTAAATTTTTTTTGGGCTAAATTCAATGGTGCCAATAAAAATTTGAAAAATTTTAGTTTTCTATGTAAAAATCTCAAAAAAACCATTTTTGGGGGGCTTACCCCCCTTTAACCCCCCCTTCCGGTGGTCCGATCGGGCTGGTTTACGAACTTGCCCGAATAATTACTACTTTACACGTCTATGCCAAATTTCATTCCGATAGGACCTTTTTTGCGCAAGTTATCGTGCTTAAAGACACACACACACACACACACACACACACACACACACACACACACACACACACACACACACACACACACACACACACACACATATATATATATATATATATATATATATATATATATATATATATATATATATATATATATATTTATTAAAGTGAACTAATGGTGTTTTTTGTTATCTGAGGGCCTCAAAAAGAAAAGTTATGATGGTTTTAGGCTTAGGTCTTACCATGAGACATACGGTAACAGCTTCTTCCCAATAGGGGAAATTCGCTAAAATGCATCTAGAATTGTAAATTTATTTTATATGCCGATAACGTGAAGACCTTTAGAGCTGTTAGTACTGTGTACGACTGTATACGAATGTAAGAGGATATCGACTGTTTGTTTCTATTAAGTAGGGAGAATCTCAACTTTCATGTTGATAAATGTGCAGTAATATCATTCACGAATAAATCCGATGAAAATACTCTTCGTTATAGTTAAAATTTAGGAGGCATTTCCTCAACAGGAAATCTTCAATAAATGATCTAGGCATTATCTTTGATTCTAAATTTACTTTTAATGAGCACATAGATTCCGTATGTAAATTTGCTTTCAATATTATTGGTTTCGTTAGGCCGATCAGGCAATTTTTCAAACAATACCAATGCAATCAAGCTCCTTTATTTTTCATTAGGTCGTTCTAGATTAGAGCTCGGCTCTGTTGTATGGTTCCCGCATTTTAGGTACGAAATTTCAAATATAGAGACTGTCCAAAAACGATTTCTGAGGCATTTACATTTTAAAGCTTTTGGCCACTACACCAACATCATACCCTACCCCGAGTTACTGTAATTTTTTAAAGTGGATTCTTTAGATAAAAGATGGCGACTTATTTCCTTATCTTAATCTGCACAGGCTGACGACTGGCTCACTGGACGACATGCCGTGGTTATCATGTTTCAACTTCACTGTCCATCGCCATAACTAATTCTATTGCAATAATTTTGGTGCTAATTCACCAGTCCAGACAATAATCAAACTGTTAAATTAAAATTATATAAATTATATTGGCATTTTTAATAGCTTCTTAAAATCCTTTCGTCGTGTTATTACTAATTTATTGCAAAATTGAGTATATCACCTCATAGTTACCATTGTTTTGCAAGAACTGTTACAATTATAGAAGAAAAATAATTATAAAATGTTATTGTTATGTTATGACTTATATATTACTCGTTAATATGTCATCATTAATTTATTACTTGTTAATATAAGATAGGCATATGTGGTTGCATTTTCTAGCTATACATGTTTTCCTCCAGTTTTATTTATTTTATTTATTGTAATTAATTAAGTATATATAAGATTAGGCTGCTGAGAGATTTTTTTTGCTTGTAAATGTTATTAAAATTTTGAGCTTTTGAATTGACTAAATCCTCCACTGATTTATTTTTTATGATTTTAATTAATGCTACATTATAATTGGGCATTCCGTGTTATCTAGCATTTTGAAAATAAATAAATAAATAAAATAAATACTCATCCACGCGTCCTCGACACTCATAAGCTAATTTTTTTAATTAAATCCATGCTCGAGAGAAAAATCTATCGCTACACCGTGTTTAAGATCTAATCTTCTACACCAAAATAAATTTTCTTTTACTATATTTTCAGCGAGTATTTTCGGCAAGTGATTTTCTAGTAGCGATAGAACTTACAGTAAATATTTAATGTTGGATACCATTGTAACTAAATGTAATTTATCAATGATTGCTGCCATACATGAACCATAATTTGGCGTGTTTCTAGAGATATACAGTAACTGTTTTATGAAAAGTCGTTGAACTGCCTCCAGAGCATCACTTTCGTAGAATCCCCAGCCCTGCGCGGCATAGCACAACATGGTTCTCACCACCGTGTCAAAACACTTTAATTTTGCATTAAGTGGTACCTATTTCCGGCTAAACATTTTTCCCCAAACAAAATTTACCTTTCAACGTTACGCCGTTTCACCGTTTGGCACTTTAGTTTCTATCCAGGGACAGACCCAAATAATAATAGTTTACATTAGAAATAAATTCAGGGTAATACATGATGAATATTTCATGGTTTCCTTATTAACAATTGTTATTCATGTTACATAATATGCTGTGTATTTTAACGACCTCGAATATATTAATTTCTAACAAATATTACACTATAGCACTAAATGTAGTATATATCTGAAATATCAAATATATACATCATATGAATATTAAAAAAAAAAAAAGAAAACACCAATTAAATACAGACTTGAGCACCAAAACCTTTTTAAGCTAAAAGATAGTCTGACATATTAATTTATTAATAGCGTCCGGATGGCTATTAATAATAATAACCATATTATGATGTAATTAAGAATTATAATCACACACACATTTTTTGTAAGCTAATACAAATGAAAGAATCTACTGGCGATGAAAACCTGTGGCTGAAAACTCATTTACTTCGTCAGTAAACTGATTATCTTCAAGGACTACTGGTTATTTCGTGGGTAGCACGGTTGGGTTTACGTTGAAACTGCTTTAACGTCAGAAGTTGTAATACTCTGAAAGTGTTCTTTAGGATTCATCAATATATATATTTGATTAATATTCTTCAAAGTAAGGTATATTGAATTAAAAAGAGATAATAATAATTTTATGTCCGAACTTCGTAACTTTTTTTTGTTTATTAATAAACGGTATCAGGAAACTGACACATACCTTCCCCTTAAAATAATTTAAAACCGAAATACCCCCGTTGCAGCAGACCTGCATACTCAGCGAATTTCAAAAGCAAAACAACATTATTCAATCCAACATAGCGAGATTTTACATGTTTTTGAAAGGTCCGTAAGAATAACATGGGGAATGAGTATGCAGGTTTGCTGATAAAGGTTTATTAAAACTGGGTGGTTTTAATTCAATATTTAGTAGATCTGAATTAGGAGAAGCCATTTACCAAGTGTTATAAAGATATGTTGAGAAATAAGCGAGATATAGAATTTTACTTATTCCTCATAAGGTTAACATTGGGACAACGTACTGTGTTTACCACTTTCAATATCTCGGTAACCGATGGACATAGAGCAGTAATTCAAAATACTAAATTGTTTGTTTTTTGAGCTGAATTCAATGGTGCTAACAAAAATTGGGTTATTTTTATTTTTCTATGTAAAAAACTCAGAAAACCCATTTTTGGGGTGATACCCCTTTACGGTGGTCCGATCGTGCTGGTTTACGAACTCGTCCAATTGATTACAACTGTAATTACATGTCTGAATCAAATTTCATAAAGATTGGACCATTTTTATGGCCGCTATCTGCTTAAAGACACATATATATATAAATGAAAATGAACGAATAGTGTTTTTTGCTTCTGGGGGCCCCAAAACGAAAAGTTATCATGGTCTCGGGCTTAGGTCTTACCATGAGTACTACTGTAACAGCTTCTTCCCTATAGGGGAAATTCGCTAAAACGTATATAGTAAAATAAAACAAATAAACAATTAATCATCTCACAAACACATGCTAGATGTTATCAAAGTCGGTTAGCAATTAACGGTTTTTGAATATTTGTCATTAGAATAATATTGGACAACGTAATGCGTTTACCGAGAAAAGAAAATATCAATTTTCCCCGCAACTAGTTGATGTAGACTAATAATGCAAGACACTTGATATTTTAGTTTTTCAAGCCAAATTTAATGGTTGCAAGTATATTTTCTTTATATGTTACAAATTATGTGAAATTGGAAAAATAATTTTTTTAAACTTAAACTCCCATATAACTTCTGAACCTAAATTTTTAAGAACATGCGGGTAGTGTTATTTTGTTTTTCATTTCTAGCACTATAAACCATAAAATGTTGATCAAAATCGTTATAGCTTTTTTTGAGAAATTTGGATTTTTGTAGTTTTCTATGGGTTTTTATGGGATAAATACCCTTAAAAATAAAAAAAAACGCCTGGAGATATCATGGTTTTATACCTAAATGCCAAATTTAATGAAAATCGGACAACTGGTGTCGCCTCTAGTTTTGTTTACATACGCACATACACACACGGACGGACAAACACCAATCCGAAAACCACTTTTTTGGATTCAGAGAAAACGAATCTATCCACTAAAAATCAAACTCGAAAATTTTTACGTAAGCAATACTTTCTCCATATACTATGTAAAAGGGGAGGAAAGTAAAAATTGTTTTTCAAATGTGGCCCGAATTAGGAACAATCATTTTAGTCGGAAGTTATCAATATAGGAAGAAATATCAATAGAACCTCGCAGCAGATACCATATAATTTCAATCCAAAGGACATAGCTGTGAATTTAGAATAAGGTTGCCTAGTGCCATGATATATATACATTTTAATTTAAAATTAAAAGAAAATATAATTCAACTAATTTACTCATGCTAAATTAACAGTTTCATATCATTCACTAAAAGAGAAAGAGGTTGAAAAACGTCAAAGCATCAATGTTCGTCATGTTTTAGCTCATTGAGTAACTATTAATATTTATTTTATTTTCTTCCGGTAAAAGTGTAACTTTAAAAGTGTTTCATTTTATTACCATATCTACCTAGATTTCGGTTTGAATTCCTTTGTGGCAGTACACAGCTGAAGGTATCATCAGACAGTGAGTTTAATCATTATCAAACAAGAGTAAATCGTTAGCTACAAAACAATGTTAAGAAAGTATGTCTAATACAAATTTAACGATAAGTGTAATACATTCATAATTAATCTAAACAATTCATAAGTGTCATATATTGCAAAGTTTACTGACCATCAACAGTAACGACGTTCATAGTCTAGCATTCATCAGGAGGGAGTTGTTAACTTGATAGAACCACCGTGACACATGTTCATTTGTCAAACTGTCATATTCAGAAGAAACCTGTTTGAATTCAGTTGGATATTAATATTTTATGACGTGGGCCAATGGCATTATTAAATGTATCCTGAGTATGTTTTTTTTTACCTCTTGAGCCATTTCAGTACTGTAAGTGGTTCTCAGTTCTAGAAATAAACTGAAATACCCCCGTTTCAGCAGACCTGCATGCTCAGCGAATTTCAAATGTAAAAACAACTTATTTCAATCAAATATAACTTAGCAAGATTTGAGATGTTTTGGTAAGCTCCATAAGAATAACATGGGGAATGAGTATGCAGGTTTCCTGCTACAGTTGTATTAAAACTGGGTGGGTTTAATTCAATATTTAGTAGATCTGAACTATAAGAAGCTACAGTATTTACCAATTTTTATCAAGATATGTTGAGAAATAACCGAGATATATAGAATTTTACTTATTTCCCATAAGGTTAACATTGGGACAACGTACTTTGTTTACCACTTTCAATATCTCGGTAACCAATGGACATAGAGCAGTGATTCAAAATACTAAATTGATTTTTTTTTTGCTGAATTCAATGGTGCCCACTAAAATTCGATAAATTTTATTTTTCTATGTAAAAAACTAAAAATACCCGTTTTTGGGAGGGTTTATTCTCCTTTACCCCCCCCTTCCAGTGGTCCGATCGGGCTGGTTCACGAACTCGTCCAATTGATTACCACTTTACATGTCCGTACCAAATTTCATAAAGATCGGATCATTTTTGCGGCCGCTATCGTGCTAACAGACACACACACACATATATATATCTAAAAATTCTAATAGTGTTTTTTTTCTGGGAGCCCCAAAACGAAAAGTTATAGTGGTCCTGAGCTTAGGTCTTACCATGAGACCTTCGGTAATAGCTTCTTCCCTATAGGGGAAATTCGCTAAAAATTAAGTTAAAGGTGCATGATTTAATTTAGAGAGGGTAGGTTATCCAAAATAACTAGCTCTCAATAAACACTTTATAATGACCTTGATTTGCTGCATCAAAGTATTTTTTATGTAATAAAATCCCTAAGAGAGTATTGGTCACACCTTTTATCAACCTCAAAATGTATAAAACAAAAATAATGATAATAGGAGCGTATTTTTTACATTTGATAGTCTAATTGCTTCATATAATAAACTTTTAAGGGATTAATAAAGTAGTTTGTAAACCAATACTTTTATATATGTATATCTAACTGTTTTAACACTTTTACCCGTTGACCATTTACCATAACATGCGTCTAGGATTTATGTAAAATCCCTTAGGCCAGTCCAGGAATGAAATGTTTAGTGGGGAAATTGACGCCCGTAGATCTCTCTTAATGATTTCGGAGGCATATATTTGGATGACAACTCGTAATGTTTACAGCCCCACATGTTGTTCCTATAACACCTATAGCAAAACAAGATAAGTTTTAATGGTTAACCTGCAATAGTTTGGTATATTTAGAATTAATTGTATTATTATACATTTCTATTTAAATAATTTCCTTCTAAGCTTATTGTCTCTCTTAGACAGGTTTTGTTTGTTTTGTCACTGAAATGTTTATTATATAATACTTTATTTGTTAGTTGAAGCATTTCCTACGGATTAGCAGTTCTAATAAATAAAATATTTCTAAACATACGTGGGAAGTAACAGTGGCTTCTGTTTTCTTAACGTATCCGTTGCAACGTTAGCGTTAGAGTGATGGTGTATCAATGTTTCATAAAACTTACAGGACCTGTATTACCGGGAATTTACCTGTATTATTGGTAAAAATCACAATCATGTGTTTTCATAAAATTTGTTAACTGTAAAACAATTTACAGGGGATTTAATAATGCCTATACTATAGGTCCTGTAAATTGGATGGAATATTATTATTCTTTAGACTACCATAAAAGTTGTACACGTTATATATTTTTAGTTTGAAAAGTGAAGTTTTGGAAGTATAAGTAGTTGACCTAGTAGACTTGGTAGTTGAAATGATCTCCAGAATTTTTTTTTTAGTGATTATGAGAACATTACTGTTTGTATCATCCACTTACAGAGGCTATTTCAAAAAACTCTTGTTGTACAAGTTCTGTGATACAGGACTTTTTTTTGAATAAAACGTGCAATGCTTGTAACATCTGTTTCATAAAAACTACACTCTAAAATCATAAAATCATCTGTGAAATTTCACATTTACTACAAGAAAATCAGGGGGTTCATTAATTTACTTTTCAACTTAGGTTAAGTATAATAGATTCCCTCATTTCCATATTACACAACACCACAGCAAATAAAAATAAAGAAAAAGGAAATATATCCATTGCAAAATTCATTGTACCACAAGACACAACATTACTTAATTGACGAATTGTAAAATAAATTTGAAAATAATCGAAACATTAAAATCAAATCAACAAGAGATTTGAAAAGATACATACAGGGTGTCTCACCTAAAGTGAACCAATACCTAACTTTTTTATTATGAGTCTGACAAAGAACTTCTTATGGGGGACTTTCCTTCATTTTTACGCTGCTTATTTGAATCACTTCGAAGTTTTAACTTGTGGCCGCCATTTTTCAATACGGCAGACAACTTTCTTTTTTCTTACGGAACACTCTATATTTTATGGTGTTTTTGGATTTTACGCTTAATTTTAAGAACTTTTTATTTTGCCTATTTTTTCCTAAGCTCAATGGTTCAGGAGATATGAGAAGTTAAAATTTGATTTTTCCCTATTTAAAATGCATTGTGTCCATTTAACTGTGCAATCCCATGTATTCCTATGGAGGGAAAGCATTTTCAAAATGAACAATTCCACGAGTGAATCTCGACTAGAATTTATTTCATGATTAAATCTCAACTTAACTCACATTTTAAGCACTGCAGTATCGTATCACACTGCATCTGCAGTAGCTTTTATTAAACCCAACCGTTTTCGATATACAAACTACCATCAATTTCCTAAAGCATTTTAAAGGGAAAAATCAAACTTTAACTGGTCATATCTCCTGAACAATTGAGTTTAGGGAAGAATAAGGCAGAATAAAAAGTTCTTAAAACTAAGCGTAGAATCTAAAAACACCATAAAATATAGGGTGTTCCCTAAGAAAAATCAACATTGCCCGCCATATAGGAAAATGGCGACCTTATTGTAAATTTCGAAGTGACTCCAAAAAGCAGCGTTAAAAATGAAGGGAAGTTCCCCATAAGAAGTTCTCTGTCAGATTTATAATAAGAAAAGTTAGCTATTGGTTCACTTTAGGTGTGACACCCAGTATATATATATAAAATAAAAATCAATCTTATTTCTTGACCCTGACTTAAATGATCCTTAAATTTTATTCAGCTTTAAAGTTTTTACGTCCTATCCTATACTCTTATATGAGTAATGTTATCGTGCTTGTTTGCACAATTATCTCAAAAAACGGCTCCGAGGATTTCCTTCAAAGTCTGTAATTAAGTAATTTATGACTAAAAACGTCCTTTATGCAGATTACTGGGTCAGAGAAATTTTAATAACGTAATAAATCGAATTTTAAAGTTGTAAAACTTTAACATCGGCCTTATGGGTTGCCGTGATAGCAACGAAAATAAACAAGGAAAGTGTAAACAAGCAAGGTAATAATAACAGCTGTTTGGAATCTACAGCAATCAAGGGAAAATACAGCAAGTGGGATGAAGAGTCCATGGAGCAATAACAAAGTTTTCTATTTATCAGTTTTATGACATTGAAATATTTTATAGTAACTAGATAAACTGGTAAACATGAAACAACACCGAGTAAAGCTCTGTCCACTAGGTACTGTTTGTAATTTGGCCTCATTTTAAAATACCCCCGTTGCAGCAGACTTGCATACTCAGCGAATTTCTAATGAAAAATAGCATAATTTCAATCCAACATAGCGAGATTTGACATGTTTTTGTAAGCTCCATAAGAATAACATGGGGAATGAGTATGTAGGTTTGCTGCAACAGGTACGGTAAAATTGGGTGGTTATATTTCAATATTTAGTAGATCTGAACTAGAAAAAGCCATATACCAAGTTTTATTGAGATATATTGAGAAATAAGCGAGATATAGAATTCTACTTTTTTCGCATAAGGATAACATTGGGACAACGTACTGTGTTTACCATTAGCGATATCTCGGTAACCAATGGTCATACAGCAACAATTCAAAATACTTAATTATTTGTTTTTTAAGCTTAATTAATTTTTGTAAACTAAAATTACATTATTTTAATTTTTCTATGAAAAAATCCAAAATAATCCATTTTTACTCCCCTTCCCCCCCTTACTCCCCTTCCTATAGTCCGATCAGGCTGGTTTTCGAACTCGTCCGAATAATTAATACTTTACTGGTTTTCATATATATTTATAAATACCCCCGTTGCAGCAGACCTGCATACTCAGCGAATTTCAAAGGCAAAAGAACATATTTCAATCCAAGATAGTGAGATTTAACATGTTTTTGTAAGCTCCATAAGAATAACATGGAGAATGAGTGTGCAGGTTTGCTGCAACAGGTCCATTAAAACTGGGTGGTTTTAATTCAATATTTCATAGATCTGAACTAGGAGAAACCATATAGCAACTTTCATCAAGATTTGTCAAAAAATAAGGAAGATATAGAATTTTTTATTTCCCATAAGGATAACATGGGGAATGAGTATGCAGGTGTACTGCCACAAAAATAGAAATTTCGGGGGTTTTAGACTAAAATACATTAGATCTTATCTAGATGAAGCCACAAACCAAGTTTTATTAAGATATTTTGAGTAATAAGCGAGATATAGAATTTTACTTATTTCCCATAAGGTTAACATTGGGACTACGTACTGTGTTTACCACTTACAATATCTCGGTATCCAATGGACAAAAAGAAATGATACAAAATACTAAATTGTTTGTTTTTTCGAGCTGAATTCAATGGTGCTAATTAAAATTGGATTATTTTGATTTTGATATGTGAAAACCCCAAAAAACCCATTTTTGGGGGTTTTATTCCCCTTTACCCCCCTTCCAGTGGCTGGTTCTCGAACTCATCCGAATAATTGCTACTTTACACGCCTATGCCAAATTTAATTCCGATCGGACCATTTTTGCGAGCGCTATCGTGCTTACAGACATATATATATATATATACACACACACACACAAATTTGAACGAATGGTGTTTTTGGTATCTGGGGGCACCAAAACGAAAAGTTATGATGGTCCCGCGCTTATGTCTTACCATGAGACCTACGGTAATAGCTTCTTCCCTATAGGGGAAATTCGCTAAAATGAACGAATGGTGTTTTTTGGGGGTACGTTCAAACTCGCCAACATTTTTGGGACTGTTTCTAATATACAAACTCGCCAACTTTTAATTAGGTGCAAAAACTAGGGTCAGGAATCCGGCCGGCCACATTCAAACTCGCCAACTTTTGACCGCGGGCAGGTACCTCTCTCTCCCTCTTCCCCTCCCCCGGCTCGGTGACAATTGGTTGCCGGGACCCCTGCTTACAGACCTCCGTTAATGCATAGGCATTCAAGTCTATAGTCATTAAAATTACTCTTAATTTTCCACTTAACATTGCTATCTAAGAACGACTGTGTTTTATAGCATTGAAATTACATTTTAGTCTAATTAATTGTTATTAAATAAATATCAAGCATTTGGAACATGTTGGTTTTAAAACGTTCATCGTTATAAACGGTTAAAACCATATAAGAGAATTATAAATACAGTACAGCACATTTTCTATGAATTACTACATGTTAAGACGCCGATGAAACTGTACCAGGTGACTATATTAGTCGTCGATTTTTTTTGATTTTGCAGCAGTAATCTTCACTTTTCGTTTTGCGCCGAGACTCCAAATCCACTTATACATTGCCGGAATGATCTGATAAATATACAAATCAAATCTAGCAATGTAATTAGCGGATTTTATTTTCACATTTTCCCATTGGATGAAAGTACGTCCAATTACATTTTGCAGACAAAGAGATGAATCACTACAGTGTGCGATGAAATGGACTTGCGAACAAAGATATTACTCATCAAATAATTGGCACAAATTATTTGGTAAATAAATGAAACAATAAATAGGACATACCTTTAGTAATACAATATGCCTTTCATCCGTAGTATCTTCGTTCGCAGGTCAATTTCATCGCACACTATATCAAAATCACTGTTTCATCTCTTTGAATGTAAAATGTAATTAGACGTATAACTGGCGCCAATTCTTGGGGCTCACGCCGTCCATAAGCCCAATGCTAAAATCAACATTAGTCTTATGGACGGCGTGGGCCCCACGAATTGGCGCCAGTTATACCGTCTTCCATTAGGAGAATGTGAAAATAAATAAAATTCGCTAATTATACATTGCCTGATTTGATTTGTATATTTATTAGATAATTCTAGCACATACGGATTTGAATTATTTGAATTACGTATAATTCTAGCTCATACGGTATTTGAAATCAATATAATTATTTTATATTTAAAAGATTCAAACTGGAAAAATTCAAAGATTATAGGCTTAGCGCCGGATGTTAAATAAGGTCGATCATATAAAATCATAATCCTAAGTATTATTATTAAAAAAACAGTGATATCATACCCAAAAACACAAAGTGTTGAAGGGTCACCAGCCCCTAAAAATATGTGATATCAAAGTGTACACCAAGTCATTTTTATATTTTTTATTTCAAGAAGGTTTATTAACAAACTATAATTACATTTCTTTGAATACTATTGTTCTGATTATTGATTATAATTATTCTACATACTTGGCCAGCAACTTAATAGACGCTAAATTAGTTAATATGTATGTATTTTACAATTAATTAACAATCCTGTCTAAGGAACATGCCAACCTTAGTCAGTAACAAGGCTACAAGATCGCGCCACTATCATCACGATCGTCACACTCATCCTTCACTCATATTCAGGGTAACGTCCTCTATGAGGTACCTGTCTTAATAAAGTGATTAAGTGATTAAGTGATTAAAAGGTAACAACTTAGAAAATTTTTAATATTCATATATAAATTTATAAGCTACCGGCCAAGTATGTAGAAGAATAATAATCAATATTCAGAACAATAGTATTCAAAGAAATGTAATTATAGTTTGTTAATAAACCTTGTTGAAATAAAGGATATTTTATTTAATTATAATTGATTTGACTAACATTTTTATTGAATTGCTTGAACTACTACAGGTAATTTCAATGCTAAAAAATACAGCCGTTTTTAAGTAGCAGTGTTAAGTGGAAAATTAAGTGTAATTTTTAAGGAATATAGTCTTGAATGCAGGTGCAGTAGCGGAGGTCTGAACGCAAGGGTCCCGGCAAACAATTGACACCGAGGCGGGGGAGGGGAAGAGGTACCTACCCGCGGTCAAAAGTTGGCGAGTTTGAATGTGGCCGGCCGGATTCCTGACCCTAGTTTTTGCACCTAATTAAAAGTTGGCGAGTTTGTATATTAGAAACAGTCCCAAAAATGTTGGCGAGTTTGTATGCAGCCGTTTTTTGGTATCTGGGGACCTCAAAACAAAAAGTTATCATGGTCTTGGGCTTAGGTCTTACCATGAGACCTATGGTAATAGCTTCTTCCCTATAGGGGAAATTGGCTAAAAGTTAAAGCAATAAAACAATTTGGAATTCATTTCGTTTGCTTCTAAAGTCCCGGACCGATTGATAACTGTTAAATTATATACTAGAGATTAAAAGGTTAGATTTTAATATATTTCTTACACAAAATGTCTGATAAAAAAGAGCTTTTTGATAATCATGTAATTTAGGTACTCTTCAATACCAATATTATGGCGATTTTGAATTGTCACTGCTCTAACTTTAGTTAAGGGCATGACAATATTTTTTAGTCATGATATTGACCTCTGATTTGTGGCATTTCGTTTTTTTATTAACCCCTTCAGAATGACTGGTTACTCAATGGAAATATTATTTGGAAATCTGGGGCACCCCCCCTCCAAATCACATTTTTGGGATAGCGCAAATATGGCATACACGGCAAAAAATTTCATTTTTTGGTCGAAGTGATTTGCAAAATACTTTTAACCATCATTTAGTTTACCTGTCACTTAACTGGGCCGGGACTTTTGAGATACACAATTCAGTGATTTATTAAATACTCGTTACTTTTATTTCTCGTAATAAATATTACATAATGCTTTGAGAAAAAGAAATATTTTGATCAAGATTTTCTTAAGAAATACTTCATTAATCTAATTCAATTTCTAATAGTCACAAATACCACCATTACACTGTTAAAACAAAATAGTCATCGATTTTAAAACATTTTTGAAGGTCTTAAAGATAATAAAATTTTAACCATTTTACAGGCCCTGTAATATTAGCCACTGCTCTTTATGAAACAAAAAAACTGCTCACTCTTGTAATACAGGCGGAACTTCACAGCTGATTTTTTATCGGTGTATTAGTTTTCATGAAACAAATTTTACGGGCATTGTACTTTTTATTTTAAAGTCCTGTATTACAGGACCTGTATTGCAAGTTTTTATGAAGCAGCCCCAAGGAAGAACAGGGTTTATTAAATTTTTAATATGAATATATCAAAATAAAATGTCTTAGTAATTTACATTACCTCAACAATGTAACAAAGATGTTGTCTATTGTTCTCCAGACCTAAATACTAAAATGAATAGGTATGTTTTCCAGCTATAACAATGTATTTTCAGTATTTTGAGTGATTAGAAAACTACAGCTAGATAAAGTTGTTTCTCTGACAGCTTTTAATCGTTCTTAGCAGATTAATAATTATTAAGAAGAAACTCGATTAACCTACGTTTTCGTTTCTGAATGGTAATGAATAATTATTATATTATAAAATGAAAGCACTTGCTTTAGCTTTCAATTAAGGAAAATACTTCATCTGACTCTAGTGAAGGGCAAGGCGTTTACAAACTTAAATGTGGCAGCTGTCATTTTTTTTTAATAGGCCTCATCGGGCGAAGTTTCGCCACCAGGTACAAGGAGCACGTTAGAGCCGTAGGCAGTTTACAGTCCAATGCACCAAAGTCTAAGTTCGCCGCTCACATACGTGATCTAGGCCACGATGATCAAAGCCTGAATGAAAGACGTGAGGTCCTCCACATTTGCAAAAAGTCACAAAGGCTAGATCATTTGGAAGAATTGGAAATATACTGCGCCCATAAAAACCAACCTCAACAGCTCATAAATATTCAAACAAATTTCACAGCGAATGCCATATATGACAGACTAATGCGGAGTGGCAATAATGGCAATTGATGTTAAAGGCTGTGGCTAAGCTGTCAAACTTGAGTCGGCCGGTTTAGTTGACCGCGGTCAGATGTCTGAAAGTGAGGTTAGGTCAGGTTAGGCTGGAGCCCAACAAATACATATCTTTTAACGTTAGTATTTGTGAAAATGAAATTTCTGTCTTTGACTTCGTTATATTTTACATAGTTATATCTTCAAAAACCATTGGTTTGCTAATGTTTTAACCTCAAGATTTTGCTGAGGATGCCCTTAGGACAAAAGTGCGAAACAGCTGTCCAATAGTATAAATGAAACAAAACAAAGGATTTCTTAAGATGGTGAGTCTATTACATTAGTACAGCTATTCCTGGTCAGCCAAAAAACCAAACATGCAAAAATAACGTATAATATATGGCGATGGGATATTAAAAGTATGGTTTGTTTACATTAAAACTTGTGATACAGTTGCTCAATTCAAAACCATGAACTAGATATTAACATTCGGTGGATCTAAAAACCAGTTTACAATGGAAGTATTTTATATTGTTGTGAATAAGGGTCGTTTTAATTTAAATTTTCCCCTATCATGATCAGGGGCGTTTAGCCGCTTTAAATTTGATAGTAGATGGCTCAAATTGGAGATCTCGATCACAAGGAAAAATACTGAAATTGCTTACAAAAATTGCTTGAAAATGAGAAATAATGTAAAATATCTGCCTTTTAAGAAGCATTGGTATCAAAAAAGTCTCCTTTGTTTACATGAAACACTTGGTAGTGATTCTTAATCCAAAGCCATATGCTAGATATTTACATATGGTGGATCAAAAGCCAGTTTATTAAGAGGGTATTTTGTACTGTAATAAAGAAGGACTGTTTTAATTTAAAATTTGTCCCTATTATGGTCATGGACTTTCAGCCCCTTCAAGCCACTTGTCATCTAATCAATTAAAAGGGCACCCTGGGTCATTTTATAATGACTCTTTATCTAAGCCAAAAATTTTGTTTATTAAACAATTGATCGTGTGATGTAACATGATTAAATATATTAAAGGAAAATGAAATAAAAGAAATTATGGAATTCTAATCACGGATAGAATCTAAATTTAGGTCCGGGATTAGTCTTTTTGGAAATATTGAGGTGCCCACATGCTTGAATGCCTTAGACAATTTGCAGAAAAAAGCCATAAAAACGATGCAAGCTAAATATTATCATTTTGGGATGGAAACGCTGAATCTGATCAATAGACCGTTAACTTCTAACATTTGGCTTATGTTTATAGCTTGATGATTAAATATTGTATTAACAATGAAAACAAGTTACCTAATAAAGAGCAGAAATAAAACATCTATTAATAAGTTTAAATTCCGCTAATGAGGACAAATTTTGGAGAAAGACTTAGGCAGTTCATAATTCCTTATTATTTTATTATGATACCATACTACATTGAAAGTATCACAGGTTTTAATTTGTTGTAGAAAAATACTGATTATTTGGCTAAAGACTTTAAATGGGTATGTATCAAATTAGATATAACTTCTAAACTTTGAGCTTGACCCTGAGAGTTCTCTTTTACCAAACATACCACAATTAGTAATTCATTTTCTTTACTGAGATGAATGTTTCAAATAAAAATATGTCAGGGCACAATCGTTTCAAATAATAAAAAATTTCAGTTTTCCTAAAAACTCATGATAATACTTAAATAATTCTTCTGCAAACCTTTGTTTTGGGTATGTTCACTTTCTCTCCTGTTTTTATTCCAAAAGAAAGAATAGTATTTTCATAAATTAATAGTTGCCTTCATTGTTGTTATTATTAAATATGTATATATTGTTATTTTATTTATTTATGCTTTTGAATTTTCATATGTTTATTCTTCCACTGAAAAACAAAGAAATGTAAAATCTAATTACTTAATTTATATACATATTGTATGTAAACGTTGCAATTTTTGATTGATAAGATGATTTTTGGACCTCGCTGATAAGTTCTATGTGACTTAACGGGGCCAACTTTGTTGCGCTTTCTTCAGAACTTATTAATTGAATTTAATTAATTGAATAATACATAAGTCAATAGCACAATGTATAAGCTACACCAGTGTTTTTATTCTGTAATACACATAGTTGTTATAAAATAAAATATATAAAAAGGTATATATTTTACTAAAATTATAATTATAAAATCTTTCTGTTGTTAGAACATTGTTTCAGATTCGTCACAAATATCGTTAAAAGCTTAAACAATCATAGAAACATTGTTTACGGTTTGCACACAGACCTAAAGCTACACACCGATATGAAACACGAATTGTTATGATAAAAAGTAGTTTTAAGACCGATTATAAATATAAATTGTAAAACATTGTAATTATAGGTTTTTATCTATTATATTTTACGTTTTAAACATTCAAATTGAAAGCGATACATTTTTTTCTATAACTTATCGTTGAAAGCACTGCAATACATGTTTTAGGCCCACGTAATACATTTAGTAGAAAGTTTACGAAATAAACAGAATATATGGATATTGTTTTATTAGAACAGAAAACTGTAGCCCCCCAGCGTTTTTTCTACCTTTTTCATAAAATAGTTCAGAATGTTAATAAATATTGAAATAAAATGATACAATACAATATTTCAAATAACTTTTCCATGGTCAAATAAAGAAAGTTTAAGTAATTGTATAATGGTTATTTTATTCCTTAAAATCATAAGAAAGATCCGAAACATCCACTTTATATACAAAACAAGAAATTCCATATAGTAAAACAATTTTCAAAGTGAAAACTGAATGTTCTCAAGTACAAACCGATTGATCAATTCCTGCAATTGATCAGTGATAATCTCAAATACAGCAAGTAAACGTTTAGAATTAAATACTACTATTAACTTACTTAACTAGTGTAGCAGAAAATGTAGGGGTACACAATTCAGCTGCTCACAGCTGTAGAGGACACTAGAAGCTTCACCGCCCCTTGACATCCGCATTGTCTGTGACTCTGTTGTTTGTTATCTTTGTTCTTGAATACAAAGATTGTCCCCGTTACGCAGTCTAATCGTGATGATTCATTATAACTTATTATGAACTAGAGTAGAAAAAAAGTTAATGTACATAATAAATTATCACATCTAATTTTGTAACTATGTTAGTAAAATCATATTTAATGAGTGTTTCTGGAACCCTTTTAGGATTTTAAATTACGATAGGTTGAGTGGGAACTATGAGTTATGTAAGAAATACATTATTTCAAAGACTTTTATCTGGCGTTAATTTTGTTGCATGGTTTTTCTCATCAGTTGATATAGTATACGCACTATTATAGTTGTTTTAAGTTTTAGGATGCTGAAAAACTCGCAAGAAAACTTAAAAGAAAAATGTAAACAATAAAAATATCAAGGCAATTTAAAATTAAAAGATGTTTAACAAGCTATGCATAAATAATAGCTACAGAATATTATTTGGAACACCATAATAACAAGCTAAGTACAACAAGGATCATATAACAAACAGTAACAATTACAATTTGCATACAATTCTGTAAAATCAAGCAACTGTGGAAAGTACATAAGCTAGTGTGTTATTTAAATAATGGTAGTTTTTAATTTTAGTACGGTCAATTAATAGAGTAACTTGGCCTTGTATTTTTTTACTTTCGTTTTATGGGTTGAAATCTCATTTTGAAGAACTCCAAATTTCGCAGAAACTGTCTCTCTTGCGATAAAGTATAGTGTTGAGCTGTTGTAGAGCGACAATTAATTCTGTACTACTTAGGTTTCTCACTAATAGGGCTCGGGGGGGGGGGGGGGGAGTGGCGAATCCTATATTTTGAGCAGCTCAGGCGACTCAATCTGTGCGTTTACGATTTATCTTCGACGTCCATATCAGTGATTTTCTTCTGAATGAAGTTGATGATGATTCCAAAGATCAGTCGGTGTACCTAATGTGAATTCCTTTAATCCTTAGAATACGAAGCTGGCCAGTTAAACGTATTTCACAAACTGTTTTCTTGTCATAAGTATATAGTGATCAGTCAGAAGAACATAACTTCAGAAAAGGGCACAAGATGCACAACAACGCAATGTCCTCAACACTCATGCAGAGAATCATTATTTCCTGGCGCTAAATAAAAATCTAGGGCGGAGCTTTCCTTTTACTATTTTGCTGACATGATCTTCAGTGCTCAGTGTGGCTGAGAATTTTAATCCAAGACTAAAGATCATCATGGACCCCAGAGTTCCATGGTTATCCTGAGAAAAAATCCTATCACCCTACCAGAAAACCTATTTTCTTGTAAATGTTTAACCTGAATGTTACAAGCGCCCAATTGAAGACTAGCAAATAAATACAAGAAACACTAAATCTGAAACTTTCATTTTCCTCAGTTAGCAAATGTATAAATGTGTTCCTCTCTGATGAGCTTACTTGTCTCTTGATGCGCTAAGTTAAAAAGTTTGAATGTCATAGTTTCAAATACATAAATTACTTTTAATGACTTACTAATTAACATATTTGTAGATTCACGACCAATATTTTTTAAAAAGTTTAAATCACCTTACCACACTGTCATAGAAGCGGTTTTAACCCCAAAGTATTCATAATAAGTAACAATAATCCACTGCAAAGTGAGAACGCTGTTTTGTATTATGATATTTAAACGCAAAAATCGATTTTATTTACGCACCAATAGATCTTATAATGTTTGTTTGCTCAAGCTAACTGTTGATTTAGACAGGGTTGATTGACATTTATTCATAGGGCCATGTTTTGTTTATGTTACCAATACAAATGAATATATTTTTTCTTCATATTCATTTATTTTCTGCTAATGCAATTACTTGATGATCAGTAGTGTCTCTTGCTCTAAGCAATGAGTGGTTAGTTTGATACACATCCATTAAATGGTGTTTACATCATACTACACAGAAACGTCTGTTTTCTGTACCTTACTCTTGACTAGAAAGCTACTCTTTGTCGATCACTGCACGGTAAATTTACCGTACTGTGTACAATAAACTTTACGTGCACTAGGAAACAGAAATAACGAAAGTCAACAATCAGCTGATTGCAGTAAACCGACATTTAATGCATGTTTATGTTGATTGGTTACTTCAGAGGAATCTAGTGGCGGCAGCACTGGTGGCAGTAGCAAATATTTGATTGTTCATTATAGTCTAGGTTTAAGGAATTGGAAACGTAAAACTTTATGTAAGAAATAAGTTATGATCAAAACAAAGTTTTTTTATGAGTAGTTTGATGTAAAGTATCATACGCCACTCGCCCGTTAAGTTTTACCGTACTCGCGTGAAAACCCCACACTTGCCTAGCGGCTCGCGCGGAAACTCTCAAGCTCGCACGGTAAAACGGTACTTACCGGGCTAGTAACGTAATATACCATGTAGATAGAAGTGGTAGTTAGCATAATTGTCTTATGACAAGTGAAATCAAATGCTTATGCAAGAACAGACTCGACCTTACTCAGAGACGTGCGGCTTATGTGAGGACTATAAATTTTTTTATTAGATTTTGACTATGTATATTTCATATTTCATAGAAATAAACAATTATTTCATCGAGTAAATGATTTAAAATAAGTTTAATTGTTGGATAAAAAATTTAAAGTAGACTACATTTCTTACAATTTGAGTTGTTTTGCAGCTCTGTAGTTTTGATGAATCCTGAGATATGGTTTTCAAAGATAAACAGAATTTTTCCATTTAATTACTTATGTCCATTAAATAAGATGGAAATTAATGCAAATGCGGAGGTCACTGGGGCAGATCCCTAAATAGGTAGGATAAAATATATAGCTTAATAATATTTTCCGTGCAAATTTAAATATTTATGCAAAACTAAATACTAAATGGCCAAATTGTCCTCGAACCGAATTACTCAAAACATGCTATTGCTTTCTACATGTTTGCATGCAGTATGATAAGATTGAAGTTTTTTGACATTGACTGACTCAAAAACTGTTTGACCGTTTGCAAGTAAACTTAGTGTACTTAGGTAAATTTGCAAGAAAATTATTTTTAGTTGTCCATTTTGCCCTAACTGTTAGGGCCCCGACCTGGTGGCCTCCAAAATCTTCAGAATATCCCATTTTAATCAAATAGATCCATTTGTTTACATTTTATGGACCATACCTCCGAATCCATCAAAGCTACAGAACTACAAAAACACTCAAACTGTAGTAAATTAAGTATTCTATGTAATTGCAATTTTATCAATTTCTGTGCGGTGCAGAGCTTTTGAAGTATACAGGGTGACAAAAAAGTCTGGAAACGGCTTAGTATCTTTTTAACTAAATCCGTTAGAAAATTCAAACTTTACACATCAACTTATATGTACGAAAACTACTTTTTGCGAGCATTACCATTTTTTGACCTCCACCAGGGGACGACCCATGAGGAGCAGGTACATAATCTTTAATGTAAGTATAGGTTGATATGCACATCATTTTAAACGGCTGGTCAAGTGGAGTTCATTGCCGGAAACCGTGTCTCAAAAGGTCCATCCGTTACAAAGTGGTGGCTGATAAAAAATCTATTAGAATTACAAAGTTTTCGCCTAAATATCGTATAAAAATTTTTCACAGCCTATGTCTGGAGAATCAAAACTCCGGAATTGAATGTCAGACCGAAAACCCAATTTTTTAGGGTGCCGAAGAGGATATTAGCTCCAATGGGGGACGGCCCACAAGGAGTCGGTGCAAAATCTTAAATTTAGGCATGGGTCCATGTGCACATCATTTTAAAGGTCTAATAAAATAAAATTCAATGCCGCAAACCGCATTTCAAAAGGATTATTGGTTACAAAATGGCGGGTGATTCAAGTTTTCAACAAGAACACATAGGCTTAGGTTTGATATGCAATTTGATTTATTCAAACTTCTATTCCACCCCTCCCCCCAACAAAACTAACCCTATGAATTTTTGTTGAAAACTTGAATCGGCCGCCATTTTGTAACAGTTGAACCTTTTTAAGTGCGGTTTGTGGTATTGAACTCTACTTAGTTAGCTCTTCAAAATGATGTTAATATCGACCTATGCTTACTCTTAAAATTTCGTACCAACTCCTTGTGGGCCATCCCCCCTCGGAGGTAATATCCTCTACGGCACCCTAAAAGATAGGTTTTTAGGTCTGCTATAAAATGTCGGAGTTTAGATCCTTCTGACATAGAGTGTAAAGAATTTTTAAACAATCTTTAAGCGAACAATGTTAATGTCTGTATTTCCTTCAGATTTTTTATCAGCCGCCATTTTGTAACGGATGAACCTTTTGAGACGCGGTTTCCGGCAATGAACTCAACTTAACCAGCCCTTTAAAATGATGTATATATTAACCTATGCTTACATGAAAGATTATATACCTACTCCTCATGGGTCGTCTCCTGGTGGAGGTCAAAAAATAGTAATGCTCGCAAAAAGTAGTTTTCATACATATAAGTTGATGTGTAAAGTTTGAATTTACCAACGGATTTAGTTAAAAAGATATTAAGCCGTTTCCAGACTTTTTTGTCACCCTGTATTTTGAAATCAGAAAAAAGTACCAGAAAGTGGCGAATACTGTGACAACCCGGGGAAGCTTGAGGTCGAAAACATGGATGTTATGTTATCAGCTCAACACCAAAAATATATAAAAAAATCACAAGAACCCGGCCGTTTGCACAGCAACCCAATATTTTCGTACATATTTACTGGACTATAGGTCCATTCCGTGAAAACGAACGACTGCTAGCACAGCACTGTCAGTTGACAAGCCTTGCTCTCCCTCTTATTCTCCGCTGACCGATTGATGTATAAACTTTTATTTATTTATCAACCGTTAGGTTTTATATCAAGTACAATAAAATTAACTTTTCACTGAAATGAAACCGTAACTGAAGCTTTAACTTTTAATAGCTTGATTAGGAACAAGCTTAGCATTTATTAAAGGTATCCATTAAAAACATTTCAGGGTTTCGGGTGGTGATTCCTTACATCTAAGCTAAGAAAAAAGTTTATATGAAGGTACGTCCTAAAATGAATATTTACCCAGATATCCGCCGTTTTGTATTTTCGTAAAATATTATTTATCTCCGAAGTTTTTTAAACTGATATTTTCGTTAATCGGTACGTACCTATAACTATTCAAGTTCAGTGTATGAAACAAAATCAACATGATCAAATATTAAAATCCAAAATGGCGGCCGTTTTAAATCTTTAAATTAAAATCTGAAAGAAACAGTACGTTTTACAAGAAATTATAAAGTATAGCAATCTCTAGTGCATTTATTTAATCTCAAATCGAATGACACCATAATTATTAAAATTGGGGTACAAACAACTGATTTATGGTCGAATTTAGCTAACAAGGCATCGTAATTGGTCTGTTTCAGCTATAGGTCCATGGAATTGTTGGCTCAGCGCAACAATTGACTATTTTTCTCCAAATGATGCTGCCTCGTTAGCTTAATTCGACTATAAATCAATTTGTTATAGGCCATTTTTCATAATTTTAGCGTTTTTAGATTGGAAATTAAATTTATTAAAACTTGCTTTCTTTATAAATTTTTGTAACACGTGCCTTTTTGGTATTTCAATTTAAAGATTTTAAATGGCCGCCTTCCAGGAATTTACTATTCGATCATGTTGATTATTGTTTCATTCGATAGACTTGACTAGTTATAGGTACATAAAAAGCTTCAAAAACATTGGTTAAACAATTTTTGGAGAAAAAACATATTTTGTGAAAATAATAAATTGCGGATATCTGGGTAAATATGTATTTTAGGACAGACCTTTACATCAACTTTTTTCTTTTAGACGCAAGGAAAAACCTCCTGGAATCTTGAAACGTTTTTAATGGACAAGGAGAGAATGAACGTAGCTGTCAAGGAAAGAGGCGGGTAAAATTGTGATATCAACAAATGACTGATGGATCTAAATATTTCTAGGCATATCAGGTCGAGAATAAACCTGAAAAACTTATCAGGGTCTATGGAGGGCTTAGATTTCAAAGGTATAATTAATTTCTACGTCAGACAAGGGAGTAGGAGCTTGTTGTTTCCAGTTGACAGTAATTATTAGAAAAAGCACAAAAATTACAGAACACAGTATCAAAATCAAAGTTTCTAGCACCACTACCAAGAATTAATTTACACTTTCTAATACATTAGTTTATTTTTACCTTCTATCTATGACTAAGGGATATAAATTTATTACTTAATTTAGAAAAGGATTAAATTATTTTATGAAGTACAATCATAAGTAGTTTATAGCCAAATTTTTGCGTTTGGAATAGAACGAAAGTTCATTCGTAAAATTTATTAATCTTCGTTGATCTATGTTAATCACGTCCTTCCAACCAAATATAAGTTCAAACTGCTTTTTTGTGGAACACCCAAGCTTCAGCATTTTCCTCACACGCTCTGGTATATCATCATGTAAATACATTTTATATGTTGTTATTTGTAACTATTTCATGGAGGTGGGTGGTCTCGGTTTTGTTACATTGGCCAAAATAAACTGAAATCAAATGTTTCAGTTATATATTGCGAGAGTAGGAGAATTGCAATGTAGTCTTCCTTTAAGATGATAAGTGGAAAGCGATGTATGGATCCTGGAGGACCATTGACTTAAGCCAGATGGGTAAGTTTCACACCTAGAGCTGGGGAAAAAGATGAAAGGTCCTTTTAAAAAAGAAACTAGAATAGATTTTTTAAATGCATTCATTTCGTAACGGCTTTATGACTTTTAATTTGATCTATTCAAAATGCTCCTATTAATTTACAAGTGAAGTAGGTACAAATGAACTGCTATAGAAAAAGAATGCTAATGAATATAAATACCCCCGTTGCAGCAGACCTGCATACTCAGCGAATTCCAAATGCAAAACAACATATTTTAATCCAACATAGCGAGATTTAACATGTTTTTGTAAGCTCCTTAACAATAACACGGGGAATGAGTATGTAGGTTTGCTGCAACAGGTACGGTTAAACTGGGTGATTTTAGTTAAATACTTAGTAGATCTGAACTAAAAGAGGCCATTTACCAAGTTTTATCAAGATATGTTGAGAAATAAGCAAAATATAGAATTTTACTTATTTCCCATAAGGTTAACATTGGAACAACGTACTGTGTTTACCACTTTCAATATCTCGGTAACCAATGGACATAGAGCAGTGATTCAAAATACTAAATTGTTAGTTTTTTTATCTGAATTAAATGGTGCTAACCAAAATTGGATTATTTGTATTTTTCTATGTAAAAACCCCAAAACCCCAATTTTGGGGGGGTTTATCCCCTTTTTTTATTTTTTTTACGTAGGGGGAAATGCTTTATGCACGAACCCGCAGGAACAGTGTGGGACTCATCACTAGGTCTCGGTGGACGTTACCCACTAAAACCCCCTACGATCTCCCGTAATCCCAGACGGAACTTCTTATAAAAGCATTACTTCGCCTGGGTGGGCTAGCTGGTCACATCACGTGATCAAGGGTCGAGACAACCCTCTCTGTTCTTGACGCGTAGCAGCCTCTCAGCGTAAGCCGAGACTGCTCGCCATTTTTCATTAGACTCCAGCATTGCATCCACAATAGTTTCCGGACTCACATACCCGATCGCGGTTGCCAGCGTCAGCCTTTCAGCCTCGAACCGAGTGCACCTGAAGAACGTGTGACAGACGTCATCACACTCTTCTGGGCAGTACCGACAGGTTGGCATCTCGACCTTTTTCATCCGGCGTAAGTAGCTCCGAAAATAACCGTGGCCCGTCAGGAGCTGACACAGGAAGAACGACACTTCTCCATGCTTTCGCTGGACCCATGGCTCGAGGTTTGGAATGAGCCTGAAGGTCCAGTGACCGACGTTTGACTCGGTCCAGCGCTACTGCCACGCCCGCTTGGTGTTGTCACGGGCTCGTGACGCAGCCTCCTGTCGGCCTAGTTCTGCGCTGAGGACGAAGATCTCCCTACGTTCCTGAGCTAACAGGTCTATAGGTATCACCCCGGCCACAGCCAGAACCGCAGATTCAGAGACGGTCCTGTAGCTTCGGGCTATTCGGAGCGCACCCTGGCGCTGGATAGACTGGAGTCGGTGTCTGTACCTCTTTATCCGAAGGGCACCAGCCCAGATTTCAGCTCCGTAGAGCAGGATAGAATGAGCTGACACCATCAGAAGCCGCCTTTTCCAGGTCGATGGACCCCCGAGATTTGCCATGAGTCTTCCTAATTGTGACACCAGAACTGAAGCTTTGTCACATGCCGCGCTGATGTGCTCCCAGTAGGAAAGCCGGCTGTCAAGCGTAACCCCCGGGTACTTCGCCGCTCGCTTCGTCTGGACCACCTCGGAACCCACCATCATCGGGACAATGGTAGGTATTCTCCGTCTGGTGAGCATGACAATCTCCGTTTTGGAGAGAGCCAGCTGGAGGCCATGATCCTCCATCCAGACACTGACGCGGTTCATTACAATACCCAGTTTGATTTGAGCGAGCTCAGCATTCCGAGCGGTTATGACCGCTGCGACGTCGTCAGCGTATCCCACCAGAAACACATCATGCGGCATGTCCAGTCGGAGCAGGCCGTCATATGAGACGTTCCACAGGTCAGGGCCGAGAACCGAGCCCTGAGCAGCCCCTGCGGTTACCTCCCTAACAACAAGTCCGGAAGAAGACTCATACTGCAGCCGCCTATCCCTCAAATACGCTCTCACCATGACAAGCAGGTATTCGGGCACACTGAAGGTCCGCTGCAACGCGTCAATCATATTGGCCCAGCTAGCCGAGTTAAAAGAATTTTTGACGTCCAGTGTCACAAGAAGGACGTTCACGGGGAAGGACGATATATAAAAATTGTTTGTTTTTTGAGCTGAATTAAATGGTGCTAACCAAAATTGGATTATTTTTATTTTTCTATGTAAAAACCCCAAAAAACCAATTTGGGGGGTTTATCCCCCTTTACCCCCCCTTCCAGTGGTTCGATCGGGCTGATTTACGAACTCGTGCAATTGATTACCACTTTACATGTCTGTACCAAATTTCACAAAGATTGGACCAGTTTTGCGGCCGCTGTCGTGCTAACAGACACATATATATTTATGTATATATATATAAATTCAAACGAATGATGTTTTTAGCTCCTGGGGGACCCAAAACGAAAAGTTATCATGGTCTCGGGCTTAGGTCCTACCATGACACCTACGGTAATAGCTTCTTCCCTATAGGGGAAATTCGCTGAAAGGAACAATTACCAAATAAAAGAAAAGTAAAACAAATACAAATACCCTCATAGGAACAAAACAAAAATATCAAAGTCTGAGGCAAATTATTTTTGATTTACTAACTTAATATATATAATCACGGAGCAAAGTGATATTTCGGTGAGCAAATTCCCTTGAAAACTGACTCGTGTTACTTTATGGATGGTTTACTTATAAAATAAAACAACAGAATTAATAATATTCTGCTAATATATTTTTTCCGAAATTAATAATGTTTTTGAACTAAGTTTTAATGTTATCTTAAAATTCCTAACATATGAGGCAGAAGAAACGCGATTAAAGAAACTCTCCACTTGACCTGTTGTTGTAATATATCAAGTGCCGCCAAGTTAAAAAATTACTCGGTGAACAAAGGTCATTCCGTAATTTCCCTGCCGAAAGAAACTTTGTTGGCCAAAACAACTATTAATTCATTATTTGTTTAGAATGTTTAGCGAATTGCAAACCGTTAGTCTGCCGATAATGTCTCACGGGTTTAGCTAATGATCGTTTTTATGATATAAAAACATGATTTGCAACGTTTTGAATTTTTTTACACGAGTTATTAGGCATTTGCCAAGCAAAATTTTGTTTATAACAACAATTAATAAATAATCATTGTAAATTAATTATATCCATCGGTATTTTTGCACACTAAAAATACGTACATTTAAAATGTAAATTCACCTAAATAAATATGACTCTAATGAATCACAATAAAAGTTAAAAATATGAATTTATGAATGTTAGCTAGATGAGGTATTGTTAAGAATTATAAACTTTTAAAAGGCTTAAAAAAGGAAAGCTCAGAATAAATAAGCAGTGTTTATCTTTGAAATAGCAATATATATTCAAACTAATTATAAATTATAATATTGTTACAATATTATAAATTATTTGTTTTAGTGACAACATAAAAAATATATCGACGGGAAGTTTTCTACAGTAAAAAGGTTAAAGTAGTTGATACTGATATGCAATATTTTAGATATTTTTCTCACTTGCTTCTTCCTCGGACACCAACTTTCTGTCCTAAAAATCTCAATCATTTTATTTTTGAAAAATATTAAATATACAACGTATATTGAAGTAAATAATTAATACAAAATGAAGTAAACACGATCAGGTATATTGACAGGCTAAAGTTTCATTAAAACGTCTAAACTATTACTATCTAAAACGTATTTTAAATCGTTGATCTCCTAGGTAATAACTTAAAAATGTCACTCACACTTTAAATTTCTAAGGATATTTGTGAATCCTTTATATACTTAGCGAACAGTAAATTTGTATAAACTTAAATCCAAAATTCTCTGCTGGATAATCAAAAATCAAACTAGTGCCTTTCACTTAACTTGCCTTTTACTACAATTATATGAAACGAAATAATACTTTCCAAAGCGTGGTGACGGTTTGTTATTTAAATACTGCAATAGAAAAGTATGAATTTTAGGATGTAGTTTATTATTTCTTCATATAACCTTGGGCTGCTAGAGGTTAACAGTATAATATTTAAATTAAATATAATTTCATTGCTTAGAACAAGGGTCATTATAGTTTGGTGAAAATCCAAGACATTAAACAAAGTGTTCGACGAAAAGTATTTATATAAATGAATTATTGTTCTTATTTAGAGCAATATTCTGTATAGAGGACTCATTTGTCAGATGCAGATCGAACTTCGCTACATGAGGCAATGGCTCGTGAAATTATAGACGTAATAGGATATTGACGTTTTAATCTGGTCTGCACCTTGGGAAATTAGAACGTGACTCTGGGCAATGTTGTCAAGATGTAAACGTTCAGCCTGACCAGTCTGTTCTTCTTTATAAATGCTCCAATAAAAATAATATAATATCAAATTATTATATTTTTCATAAATAGTCCTATTCTATTGATTGTTTTGGCTAGCTTAAGATTCGGCTTCCGATTTTAGAGTCAAATTAAAACTACCGCATTTCAGATAAGATATTAAGAAATGTATTTTATTAATTTGTAATATATATAGCTTACCACTTCCAATTTAAAAAATTTAAACATTTAAAGCAACGTAAAGAAACTTTCAGTGTACGTGAAACTGTTGACTGAAAACATGATCGTTCGGTCGATTGTGCAGTTGAAAGTCTGCAAGTGGACCGAGCACTGAGAAAACTTTGGTCTGGTAAGTACCTTTACTTTTTACTAACGTTTTTTTATCACTAAACTATATAATGATTACTTTAACGGCTACTTTTGCTTTTGATAATTTCTTTAATGATCATTTCTTTCAATAGCAAGATGAAAACAAAACTGTATAATAAGGTAAATACAACGTCTGAAAAAGGAGTCTCTGTGGGTCTGTATTTTCATACAATTAGTCAGGAAGAGTCGATAAGGTGCTACAATAAACAACGAAAAATAATTCCATATCACAAAAAGGTGTCGATAGCTACTAAAGATTTTAAGTCACCTAGCAATCGGTATAATTTTGTTAACCGAAGATTCCCTGAACATAATGGCGAGACTCTTTGTTGTTGACAATCTGTGCAAGACTTCTTAGTTGATGCACGATGTAATGGTAATTGATGGTCATTATGTAATTAAATTTAATTCTTCAGTAGACATTGATTTTGGAGGAGATAAATTATCTCTGTATATTATATGTTTTTTATGATTCTGTAAAACATCCTCGCCCTTCCTATAATTGATCTGCCAAAGCAACTAAGTCTACCACTCATTCGAATTTTGATTAATAAATTATCATCTCTGAAGTACAATACTCTAGCGAGCAATCGCTCCCATGCCGCTGCGAACGTGTTAAGAATGGTATAATTTAACAATGTTTATCTCCCTTTCGTGGAAAGATGTATGTTACAGAAACTCGACTCATAAGAAGCGTTTAGTAATATATTACAGTCAGACTATTAATAAATTTACTTTAATGCCTACCACTTTGCCTAGCATTGCAAGCATGGCTAGTAAGATAGCATAAAATAAAGAATTCGGCGCTTTAAATGTACAGGGAGTCTGCTTTAACCCTAGCGTGCTGGGCTTGGACTTAAACCCTACAAGTTATCGATGTAGGAATGAGTAAATATATCTTGGTCATGTTACACGTTAAAATGGTGTACAAACATGTCCTAAAAAGGTAAGTTCCACTCAACAGTCTCCCGAACCAAATTCTGTAAAAATCTTAGTTCACTTGAATTGCCCTCCTAGTACTGGTGTTTAATTCCCAACTTCATGTTACTAATGCTACCTTTGACTTGTCTCTTGTTCAAAGAAATCATCAACGGGTATGGATTGAAGTGCCAAGTTACGCAATTTTTCAAAGAAAGAGACACTACAACAACCTCCTGCTTTGAACTGTCCCTATTTTCATTCACTGATAGTTGATAGTTGATAGCCACTGATAGTTGATAGTTGATAGTTGATAGCCACTGATAGTTGATAGCCACTGACACTGATAGTGAAAGTTGATAGTTACGACTAAAGGTTTATTTGTACCTTTTTACACATGTTCGAGAAAAGGTAGTAGCGTTTGTCAGCCGTCTATTATCAGACAGCGAAAAGAAGTTTTCTTTCATCTAGGGTGAGAGTTATACATTTATTTATGTTATGAGGAATTTTTCCCATTCTTGGTGATAAGAAAGCAGTTCATTCCCAGCTATCACAGATCACCAAGCGCTCTGTTGGCTAATGTCTACTTTAAAACCTTCAGATTGTTCAGTGAGTTGGATTTTTGAAATCAAGTGGTATAAATTTAACATAATATATCGAGAAGTTTCGTTAAATACCTTGGCTGACTCTTTGTCTAGGAACATGCAAATAGATTGGTATGAAGACAGAATCAAATCTTATGTTACTGTAAACTCTGACTGGAACCCGAGCAAATCTGAACTTGAAAATGACAATACTTCAGATTGGTATCATAAAATATAAATACCTATAAACACTGTATCTGGAACTTACAGAAGTAATACGGTATATATCCGACTTCAGGTAATATGAATAGCTTTGTAGGAAATCCGGCAGAGTTGCCCCCACGTTTGGATGAAAACTATTTTCACCCGAATCCATGAAAAGCCACTTTTGGGGTAACCTTTGATAACTAAACTGAAGGTCATTCGGGGATCGGTAAGACGTTCAATGTATTATAGTTGCTGATATGTATATATGGCCTTGATGACATCGATAGGAGAAAAAATATGTCCATGTCCACGAAATATAAGCTTCAACAACATAAGACCATTTAAGAGTTGTATTTCCTGCAAAAAAATTATAGCCCCCAAGACTGTTAGTACGTTGATATTAGTGACATACACCCTTCCCTAGCTTAAGCACCCGCAACGCAACACTGACTTTTTTATTGCCTACATTTTAAATCGGTTTAATTGGCGCCACGAAAAATGCCTCCGGGAAACAGGTCTCCCAGTATTTTTAAAAAGTCCATCTTCTGTAGCATTGCTATATAAACCTCGGTTATCAAGGAAGTTTCTGAGGTCGCACAAGATCGCACAATATTTTCCTATCTTGCTTAGTTGTTTTTTTCCGTTAATATTAATGCCTTCCTACTTTGCTTGAATTGTATGAGATCGCTTTGCATGTACCGCCTACAGATGCGAATGAAGATGGAGGTGAACAAGTCACTCTTCAAGGAGGTCGTTATTGGGATCGACCTGGAGGCCTACCTCTCAGACAAGTAAAGCGATGAAGCGTCAAATTTGCTCCCTGAATTTTATTCGATGAACACTTGTGTTCTTAGAACAATAATTGAAAGAGAGTCAGTATACCCCTTCCAGGCCGACTTCCTTCCTGTTTCCCTACAGCTGACACCCTCCTCACCACCCTGGGGCAGTAATCCCTGATTGCTGCAAAGCCCAAAAGGTGTATAATAGAGGCATGACTCTAGCTATGCTTCCACCATAAGCAATGTGTTGTCTAGGCATACATAGTGACGCGAAGAATCGCTGTAAGGTTTATCGTTTGAAAAATCCCAGTGATCGATATTCGCTAAAACGCCAAAACAGATCAATTGTTTCGGCTCTATAGGGTATTGGTGCTTAGGTTTGCCGAGCGGATCACCGGGGAAGGCACTATAAAAGGAATCAACAGCGACTTCTTGCCTAAAGTGTGGTTCAACTACATGATAAATGTTTTACACGATCTGATGGAGTACGGGCACTTCAGAGTCCTGGTAACTACCTGCACTAACAATAAATTACGACTTACAGTTATCTGCGGACCAGTGCTAATGATGATACCTCATCTATTTGATGAAGAGTTTTTTCTCTGATATGGCAGGAACTTCAAACTTCTGCCCGGATCAACTTCAATTTCGGGTCAGATCAAACTTCTGCCCAGTAACTTCAACTTCTGATATGCCCGGGATAGGCAAAAGAAAGTCAATGAGTTCATCTAAAACCGACGCCCGACCGCGACGATGGAGAAAAACTCACAGAGCGACCAGATTTAAAATAGTAAACTCAAGTCTTAAGTTAGGTTTGATAACTTTTTCTAGCCAACAGATAAAAAATTTTCTTTTTAATTGTAAGAATTTTGCTAATTAAGTTACTGTGAATTTTTTAAGCTAACCAAGGCTGGTTAATGTTTGAGTTTTTTCTGGAAAATAATTTTATCTTTTATATATTTCTAAGGTGTTTTAATAATGTATATAAGCCTAAAATTATAAATTCAGGACTGTCTATGCAATTTTTACTTAATGCAAATATTTTTATTACATTTAATAATTTTGATAGTTTTATACGGAGTCAGAGTTTTGTTTAGTTTATATTTCCTTCTTTTACCCCGACCTAAATGATATAAATTCCAAATAGAGTAAAAAATAAACTGTCCGGAACTTAACACTTGATGGGAAACAGTTAAACCGTATTCTTAAGATTTTCCTAAGTCATACTTTTGTATTTGAATCAACACCAAGCAACTGCTTGATTAATTAGGCCTCCATGTTTAGCAATTCCTTACCTGTATTGTTCCACCTGTAGTTAATGATGTCTTGGGGAGCTCTTTGTTCCCAAGGCAGTGAGGAAGCTAACGACTCTGCCGTGATATGTACATAACTCAAACCTGACTGAACAGCGGGAAAGTCTACTAAATGTAACGGTTTTTTTACAAGGACCTCGGCAGAAGTATAGACTTCATGACTTTAGAGGCCTGGTAATTTATCTAAATAATTTCCATACTTTTATACATCCGGACTATATACGATTAAGCATTTAAACTTAGTTTTGGTGTAACAAGTTTTATATTAGCTGATCTAATCCTTTCTTGTTTGGCGCTTTTGTGGCTAGGTATTTCAAGTTTTAATTTAGACTGAACACTCATTGTTGGTTTTACAACAGGTAAATTCTTGTTTATTTAAGCTTGCAAAATGTTTATAGTATTTATCACTCTCATCCTTTTTTGTGGTTCGAATTCATCAAAATCGCAGGAAAAATCTTTTGGTTGAAAGAATCCCTTGTCCCGCTAGCCTTTAAATTCAATAAATTCCCTGGATATTTGTTACTATAAATTGCTAAAAATGTTGATTGTGTTTTAGTTCCAGAATTTGAAATAGCCAAACCAAGGATTTTTTCTTAGACCAGCCAAACAAAGGAATAATTTGACAAATTGGAAGAAAAACTTCCGAACACGATTTTCTTGTATTCGGGTCCAGATAAGTTTGAATGAATTTGCATTTTTTGTCTGGATAACCAATTTAAACAGGACTATTAATGATGAAAAATGAAAACTGATTTATTTGTAATGGTTATTTTTTATTGATGGCCTAATAATGAAAAGTAATTTCCCAAATTGGACCATCAAACAGTTACAGTTTTTTTCTCAGGACAAATTTGGATAAAATAACTATATTTTTACAACATCACAACAAAAATGTTGTCTTTAGACAAACAGAAAATTTAGAATAAGAAAAATACATTAAGGGGCTAGGCAAAAGTGTTGACATCAATCTCAGCATACCTTCAAGGCCTACAACATATAAAACTGCACTTTTTTATGAAATTTTTGACTTTGCCCCAATTTTTTTACGTAGCACCCAGTCTTTTGACCACTCGTTTTATAGGGCTTGTTAAAATTAATAAAGGGGTGCGAGCTTGAGGTGCTTAATTGGAGGCGAGGTAAAAAAAAATTATGGCGATTAGAAATCACAATGGGCAATCTAGCTTACGCTAGCAATGGGATTGGAATACACTATTTACCTTGTAAACGGGTAAAAATTTTAAAAATTAAACTTCGACTCTTTTTAAAATAAATAAAAGTAAAATATGTTTATAGAAGTCACATCTTTGCACCCTGCCCTCGCTTGGTTTAGACTTCTAAGAGTATCCAAAAGACTTAAAAAGAGTGTCTAAAAACGTAGAAATACGGGTTTACTGTTTCTTTTTACTTTTGGGTTTTTTACCGTCAATGCCTAAAGTGCGGTGCCATAATTACTAGGGTACACACCTGGCTTAGTGACTCACTTCGGTTTGCTTGCTACGCGATCACATTAAAAAGACATACTGAGGGATTCTATATAATTTGTAAGGGGTTTTTCACCTGAAAGCAAATGATTTTCTTGTAATGATTATAAAAAACTAATTCGTATCATAGTATGCACTAAGAATGCCTTGTAAATATTTTGACCTGATTTGTTGTCATCCAAAATTATATTCAAAATTAAATGTTATAATAATTTATGTTATAATAACAATCAAACAAAAATATAAATAGAGGACCCCTACTCAAACTAATTAACATTAATAAAAGTCTTAAGTAGAAGTAGAATTATTCATCAAAATGTATTTAACAACAAGGCTTAACTTTAGTACAGCTTAGTTAAACTCTCAGAAATCAAAACGAGGGAAAAATAGTTAAGCGCTTGAAATAGTTTATATTGGCTGACCAACGAACCGTTAGTTTAATATCAGTTAGTCTTCAGTAAGGTCCATCAATTGCATTAAGACCCAATTACAAAACTTTCATGTTCAACTTTATTCGTTAGTTTTAATGGCAATTTATATTGATACATACGTACAAAACTCTTAACTATTTCTGCATATTGCATCAATTATTAGCCAGCACGTATTTGTGTCACACCGAACATCATAAAATTATAATTTTATGATTATATTTTATGTGCTAAATAATGTTTTTGAATCTTATTGATAAATAAAGGTAAAATTTATTTCTAAGAAAATGAAATGTAAATCTCACAGACTTTGAGCAAACAATAATTTGAACCAAAGAACTTGATCTAGACGGACTGGAAATAATGTACCAATAACAATTTTAGCAATTAATATTTGTTTATAATGGTAATAAAGAATTCGTTAATTATTTGTATAATCTAGGCTTCGAACTACTCTTAGATTTACGTTATCTATATTACAAATGGAAAATAAAATCCGATGTTTTATGTTTGTAATAATTTACGAAATGGATTGTTTGTAATTATATGTATATATGAAAAAATATATATGACTTTACTGCATTACAACCTTAAGTTTGTATTTATAATTTCATTAAAAACCGATCCATTCCATAAATTGAGTTAAGGTCTTTTTCATTACAAAAAAGAGACGAATACACACATTCCTATAAAACTTCATATAAAAGACGTCTTAGACATATTTTATATCGAAAAATGTGAATCAACTTTAGCCACCATATTCAAAGATGGTGAAGTTAGCCTACCTTATCTGAATTACAAACTTTAGGCTTAGCTTAGTGTGTTTTGGTGTCAATTTTTCAGCAAAAATATTTTCCTCGCAGTTATTCTTATTAACCTATTCTGATTGGACCTTAAGAGGATTTTATATGTATTTATTTCCAGAAACCTATTTAAATTTCATTTTCAGTCTTTTTCAATGTATGTTTTCCAATTTCCCTTAGTATTTAGCAAATTTATTTTGATTACTCTTTATAGTATTCAGAATCCTCTACCATTACGTAATCAATAGTTATTTACGTGTTGAGGAAGTACATTAAAATATTTCCTCATAAATTAAATATAACACCCAATCTTGCCGAGAGCATCAATATTCACTTATTTATTCCCGAAATATACACAAAACTGTCCCCTCACCTGTACTTAAAAAAAATACAGACTAGAAATATAAATATTTTGAAGACATGAGAAACACGACTGTATGCACTAGTAACCTAAAAACAATAATTTACAAAAACTGAGTGCTCTCTTCCGTTACCACTCAAAACCAAAATACTTGCAAATATGCGCGGAAATTTGAAGGCACTTAATTATGGATTTATTGATATCAATGTAATTCATCATGGGTTTACTTTGTCTCCCCCTGGGAGACAAATATTATGCTGATTATGCTATTACGTAATTTTGTTGTTGTTAAAATATTCCTTTAAGGTTTTACACCTCAGATTACAGTATGACAAACCGTTAATGGAAAGTCTATAGCCTTTAGTTATTTAAGAGTGAAGGTACACTAAATGACATAATTTTACCGCAGATCTTATGTATATCAACATATGTATCGTCATATGCTGACGATCTCGTGGCAGTATCGCGACAGGAAAATCACTTCTGCGTTGCACAAAATATGATTTAAAGCGCTGTGTCAGAGCTCAAGGATTTGGTTTTAGACCGTGGAATACCGGAGGTTATATCTTTTCTAAGGATTTTGGTTCGACAGAAAACTTCTACTTTAGATATTTAACAATCATTGTATGCACATCACGGAATTCCAGTAGAAAATCTTACTTTTAAACACTCTACTCAAGGGAAACCCCGTAATTTGGTCATAGTTCTATTTCCAAAACTCGCTTAAGTATTCTGGAATCTTTGTTAATCTATTGTACTATATTTTTACCATATTTCTCTGATACACTTCTATTAGTTATATTGTAATCTGGCATTAAAATTTAGTGCATTTCACTGTTTTCTGAAATAAGAGAACTACAAAAAATTTATTTAAGCCCTAATTTTCTGATTTTACTGATGTGTGGATCGTTTTTTTGCATAAAAATAATGAACTTTTACTTTTTAAGGGCTAAAAAGTTTGTATATTTTTATTATATAATAAACATAATATGAACATTATTTTACATTTTGCTATCTAGCGAAAATATACTAGCGATTGAAGTAATGTTCATAAAAATATCAGCAGACTTCCTCAGAACAAAATTCTTACATTCTGTGGTCGAAATTAAGAAATAAAAAAATCAATCATATTAGCCTCTGGATTGCTTGCATGCTATTAATATTATAAGGTCTTACCTTAGCGATCCTAATATTAATATCCAAAATGGATTTCAAGCCCGAAGGCTCATCAGTTGGGATCTAGGTCGACCAAACTTCAAACTTTGAAACTTAAAAAAAACATAACCATGTGTATTTGTTCATAAAATATGTACAGCTGAAGCTTTCACTATATCATTAATAGACCCCGATTCTTTTATTGCTCTGCTGTAGCTAATTTGGGTGACCTACAGTTTAAAGTTGACATGGTGTGATTGATTACATACAGAGAGTAGGGTGCTTCTGTCAACCCATTGTTTAGCTATTTACTATAAACTTGTTAATAATTATTTATTTCATAAATCAATAATTAGTAATTTATCATAGTTAGTTTTCTACGTCATTAAATGATATATTACCTGACACCTAAACTAATAAGGTGACATTAGTACACTCAGTTGGAGATTTACTATTACTAGGAGCTCGTTTTATTCTGAGTCACCCAAAATGTTGTACACATTTGATAATGCAATGGAAGGTCTGCTTATCTGAAGGGACGTAAAAGTTTATAAACAGGTAATAGCAAATTTGATGACAATTGAAACACCTCCTGTTGGAAGGCCTTTCATGGAATGTTTTCCAAAATTGCAAAAAGGCGCTTCCAGAGAAAAATATTTTGTAATTTAATATCAAATATGTACAAAGCAACATAAATATTTAGGGGTCGATATACTGCGAACGAAATCAATAAATTCCTTAATAAAATGGATAAAACGGATGTATTGAATGTGAGATTTGAGTTATGTTTAAAACTTTCGGGTATAATTTATTTTTGGTTTTGATAAACATTTAAAATATAAAACAATTTTATACAAATAATATTACAAACCAGGTTTAGTAACGTTTAACTAGACTTGAACATTACGTTACAATTTTACAAACTTGAATTTGTAAAGGTGTACGACTATTCAAAGCTTTGAATAGTCGTAGGGCGTTAAATGTTCGTAAATGCCGTCGGGATCGTCTTAAAAATCCTGACAGCTCCAAGGAAGCTTCCTTTAACTTAAACGATCCTGAAATTCGTATACAAACAATATCCAAGTATTTTAGAAAATAAGAATTGTATTCCTAAAAAATTCTGTAATTATATTTTAAATACATGTACTGTAATTGTTACCATAAAATAAATGATAAAAATATTATATATGTGGTTTATGTTATTTATTGGATTGGTATTTTTTCAAAAGAAATTCGAAATAAGAAATAATAAAGTTTACGTGAGTAGAACACCTTTTTAAGGGAAGAAATGTTTTTACATGATTATGTTTTATTGACGGTTACTTATCTAAGGCAAAAAAAGATTGAATACAGTATTCCAGTTCAGTTTACTACATTATACAATCCAATATCTATGTTCATATAACAAGTGATGAAAGTAAGGCATCTCCACTGAGGAAGGACGAAAATCAGTTGCTCTTACACACACATGAGTGACAGGCTCTCTACACCACTTTACTCCAGTGATCAAAATGGCCATCAGCGGTTCCTCCCAACACCCAACAGCATAGAATGATGCTGAGGTTTCCACGTCCATGTGCTATCGCCAATGCAATGCAATGTGTGGGCTTGTCCCTTTTGAGATTCCTCAGATGGTGTTCAATCTCTTATTGAGCTCTATTAGGTCACTCCAAGCATCCGTCTCTCCTCTTCAAATGCAGTGCCACACATGACGTAAATCTTGGCGTTCTAGCTGTCAGTTCTTCGTCCTACAAGATTTTCCCTACAATGTTGTTCGGGGTCACCAACTGAGTCGGTGGTGAAAGTCCGATAGTCATATAAAGTGGCAGCAGTGAGTGCGAAGCGTGTGGTGTGCGTCATCTCCATTGTGTTCGGCAGTACTTGAACCTGGGCGAGTCTACCTTGCTCATTGGGTGGAGGTACAGATGGAACTAGCCATGACAAATCAGGAACTGGGAGATTTAAAGGTTTACCTCCCCGAGGTTGCGGCGAACCCTCTGCTCCATGCTCCAGATGAGGCAAAAGCTCAACCTTTCGGTCGTGTCTTCGTTCCATGGACGAAATCAGGTTGCTATCTCGTGTGCACGCACCTAGATGGGTTCTCTTGTGCCAGCTGATCAATGGAGATGTGTCCCGTGATGACCAGAATGGCTTCTTGTGTGAATGTGTGGATCGAGGACGTTACCCTGAGTGTGCCGCGTATCTGAACCGCCAGCGTGCGATTTCAGTAAAGTCGGGTGTGTAGGTAGTGCAGTCGGTAGCAATACCGTAGGTTAAAATCCCCAAACTACCTCAAAGTTTTAACACCATTGCCCATTTTTTAAAAGAACAGCTCACACTTAACTTTGTTTTATAAAGCTACAAAAATTCTATGAGAGCTTCAAAAAGAGAAATAGAAAAACTCAACGGACTCTGTCGCGTCGTTTGTTCGTATTAGCCCTTAGTAAATTTTATGAGGGAGTTGTTCCACAAATTTTCTATCCAAAATCAACACCAACCCTGGAATATAAGCCCTTTCTGAGCAATCTTCGGCAAAGATCTCAAAGGGGGATGAATGACATGACTCGCTCAATCATATTTTTTTTCTCCCAAAAATGACGTCACCATTGTGTGCAACGATTTTCTGTTAACGTGCTGGGACAATAATTCAATCAATTATTAGTATTTTATAATTTGATATAATAAAGTATCTCGAAAAATCTTAAGTGGGGGGGGGGCGATTGTTAAAATATTACGCAGTTAAACAACATTAATTCCTGTTTTAGACTTTTATAGAAATACAAAATGCACAGTACACCTCTTACCACAAAAAGGGAAAATCAACGCTTCGATCATATCTTTGTTTACTAAGGTTGTAGGGAAGCCCTCTAGGGTCGTTGCCAAGCATCATTGTGACGATCGCGTGATTCTTGCCTGTGAGGCAGCGGAAGTCCTAAAGGGAAATACCCCCGTTGCAGCAGACCTGCATACTCAGCGAATTTCAAGTGCAAAACAACATATTTGAATCCAACATAGCGAGATTTGACATGTTTTCTTAAGCTCCATAAGAATAACATGGGGAATGAGTATGCAGGTTTGCTGCTACTGGTATACTAAAACTGGTTGATTTTAATTCAATATTTAGTAGATCTGAGCTAGAAGAAGCTATTTACCAAGTTTTAACAAGATATGTTGAGAAATAATTGAGATATAGAATTTTACTTATTTCCCGTATGGTTAACATTGGGACAACGTACTGTGTTTACCACTTTCAATATCTCGGTAACCAATGGACATAGAGCAGTTATTCAAAGTACTAAATTGTTAGTTTTTTTAGCTGAATTCAATGGCGGTCATAAATTTTATTTTTCTATGTAAAAAACTAAAAAAACCCATTTTTGGTGGTCTATCCACCTTTACCCCCCCTTCCGGTGGTCCGATCGGGCTGGTTCACGAGTTCGTCCAATTGATTACCACTTCATAAAGATCCGAACCAAATTCCATAAAGATCGGGCCTTTTTTGCGGCCACTATCTTTAGGGAAAATTTGCTAAAAGAGCAGGAAAAGAGAAAGTCCTCGGTTAGAACACCACTTATGAATTGCCATATTTTAAATGCAAATCATGTAATGTGAATTCGATGTGTTGCTCATAATTTCAGACTAGTTTTTATTACCTAGTTAAAGCTAGCTAGGCAATGACCCAACATGTTTTAAATCATTTTATTAATTCTGTAGCACACCGAATTTATAATACATTTAAGATCATTCTTAATACCTTGAAAATGAATCAAGTTCCTTAAACATAAATTGCAGCATTTTCATCTGCATGAGAGTCCAAAACTACGGGTCATAAAGCATTGTTTGCGTGCAATATGGTAAATAGCGGTAAAAATGTTCAATCATGTAAAGTAGTTATACTTTTAAACGACATGTTTTTTGGTGAGGTAAATTCTATTATGTAGTGCCTTTTGTTTGGGAGCTCTCACCTTTTTGTTATCCAGGGGACTCTTCAATGCAGTCAAAACACGAAAACAAACACACATAAACACTAACACTGTCCCGGGATCACTCCTACGTTTCGCGGGACCAACGTATAATAAAAACGACCCGCTTTGTCAGGGAGCCGACTCTTTTAATTTCTCACGCGCCTCGCGTATTCGCGTCGAACGCCGGTACGCACTCCGGCGTTCGACACAACACGTTTTGACAAAACAAAAAAATGTCCTTGTCATTTAAATTATCAAGGAAACTAACATTGAACGTCATTTATAATCAATTCAAACGACAGGTGGTGGGAATTTTATATATGGTCTATTATGTAATAATAACTTCATTTCCAACATTTGTGCATGTGCTCATTGTGTAGAAAAATAATATATATTTTATAGAATAAAAACAAAAGTTTCACGATACATAATTACCCAAAAACTAAATTGATTACAAGGATATTAAAAAATAAATTTCTAAATATTTAAATGAATTCTTTGTCTTTCATATTATAGTTAAATTAATATATATCCTAATGGCCTTGAATACCTCAAGTCATCTGAATAGCATGAAGTAACAGAAAATAAAACTCAAAAAGTTAAACAAATATTTTTTTTCATTTCATTCTTTTTAGAGTAACTGGTATAATTTCTCTCTCTTAACATAAGATTTAATTACGGTTACGATGGAATCACTAAGGGTGATGACAAATGAAATATGTAATAAGGAAATGGGAAGTAGCTTAAAACTGTTAATATATTGATGATGACAATATAATAACGTAGGGTGTCGCCTCTGCTCTTGACCCTTAAATTATTTACGAACTCTTGATGCGTTTCGAAATGTCTGTCTCTCATCAAATGTGCAAAGAAGCTCACGACCTTTGAAATCACGGACTGAGACACAACAAAGGAGCAAAGAAATGCGAGCTGATGACATCCTGTATGGGCGTTTTGTTAGTCACAGTAATCTGTGACCACCGTGGTGGTTTACATGTGCTACATGTGGTGGTTTTACCGTACGAACTTTGTAAAGAGGTTACTGCTCCAACATTTCTTCACTGACTTCACTACTGCTGGACGAACCAAGTGGTTAGTCTCTGCACAGAAAACCCATCGCTACTGGGCGTACTAAGTGACGTGCATTGACAATATCTCCTTCGTTTTCCAAGCGCAGTTACCGACCCCGTTGAAATATACAGTTCGTTGATCTGCGATACCAAAAGCGAATGCGCCGTTCCGGCACGCTAAGGTAGTGTTGGCCCCACCATACTGCTAAGCAGCTGCCCTCTTGCGAAAGCTTGGGTGGCAAAGGTACAGATGTACCACCATGTGGAAGCTGTTTTGACGTTGTTTCGTCTCAGGAGGTACAGGTAGTCAGCAGATTACAGCTGTCACTGTACTACAGCGTACTCAGTTTCCAGAGTACCATCTCAGCCATCGTAGGAGATAAACTTAACTACGACGAACTTCCTGGTTAATAAAGACCATTGACGATTCAACTGACGTCCATCTCAGTAGAAAACTTTCTTATGTTATAATATTGTACATGCCACATGAAAATAAATTTTAGTACTAAGCAAATCAATACTAGCTAGTTATTGAAACTGTTGCACGAAAAAAATATTGCGTTTAAACAGTCTTATCATTTTATTGTTATTAATACATTAAATAATAACATTGGATTTTAAGGTAGTCCTTTTATTTATATTTGAGACATGAGTCCTCAAAAACAAGATAAATTGCCAAGTTGACAATATACTGCGTATGAACTTTATTTGTATAAATTATGCCCCTTGATCATTAATACATACCATATTTATTTTGGTAAAAAAAATTACAAAAAAAATTTAAAAAAAGGTACAAAAAAATAAATTTATTTTGTATTTATTTTTATACTCAAGCTTCCTGATTTGTAAAGTTTTTTGTGCGAAATAAATAATTTTGAATTTTGAATTTTGAATTTTTTATGGTTTTTAAGGACTTAAAAGTTATGAATCATGGAAAAAACGGAGAGGGATTACCAAAAACATAAACAGTTTTTAGAACATTTTAATAGGAAGTTTGGTTAACTTTAATGTTTAAAATAACGTCCAAAATTATGTGACATTTTTTACCCAACTCCATTTTATAATTTTTAGAATTCTTTAATTTGACTAAATAAACCAACCAAACGAGCAAATGTATATTATTATGTAGAAGTAAATAATATACATAATACACACCATTTTAATTAAGCTTTAACAGTATTAATAATTTGGCTGTATTCATTTCCTTTTGCACGTGCAATCATCCAATACAAAGTAGATTAAAATTTTAATTTGCGGTGTTGTTTGAATATGTAATAATTGTGAGTGCTGAAACATCGAAATGAACCGTGTGCTGAAAATTAATGAATCAATTCAGTCACTGGGATTATTTTTCTCTAATATACCTCATTTTTTTGTGTTTTTTTTTGTTTTTCAACGCCAGTGGCCTTTTTTTAAGTTTTGTTCGGGAAGGTTTGTTAACCTTGGTTTGTAACCTTGGTATTGTTAATATCTAACGGCGACCTTTTGTTTGATAGCACAATTAATTAATGCATAGCCCAAAGAGAAGTGGCAAGAGGACCCAGCTTCGAATCCTGGTCAGGAATAGAGCCGGCGACTCTCAGGCTATGAGATGAACACTTTATCCACTCGGCTATCCAGAAATATTACACCGCTGAATAAATATTATACTCCTAAATTAGCATTTTGTTTTTGCATACTGTCTCGATTGTTTGCACAATTATCTCAAAAATATCTTCGAGGATTTCCTTGAAATTTTTAAAATAAGCAATTTATGACTAATAAATGCGTAATAATTTTATGACTTAAACCAAGTAATTTATGCAGGTTCCTTGGCAAAAGAAAAACTAATATAGTAATAAATTTGATTTTAAGGTTGTAAGGTTTTAATATTGCCTTAAGAGTTACCATGATGGCATCGAAATAAATAATGAAAATGGTAACAAATAAAGTAATCATAACAGCTGTTTCTTAACTAAAGCGATCTTTTAAAAATACAGCGAAGGTGATAAAGCGTGTCATTAAAAAGCGTATTTTCATAAATACTATCGTATTGTTTTATAGTATTGGGATGAACTAGTAAATTTTAAATATTACCTAAGACTCGGTTCACCAGGTTCTACTCCAAACAGACGTTATTACAGCTAATACACATAATTCCCAAGGTCAACGATCCAATTAACGTAATTTAAGGCGTCGTCGGACTGGTCACTAATCCTACTTGTTTATTCTAGTAAATGATTTTTGATATTATCAATTGCACTAACATTAGGCGATAGTCCAATACACGTTTTTTTACGTAGAACTAAATAGAAATAACATTTAAAATATTGTCAACCTCTAGTTTTCCTATATATTTTTGTTTTCACTTGAGTGGCCGATTATGATATAACATTTTTAAAAAGAGCATACATCAGTAGAAAGCAGTACTGTTTCCGTTTTGAATGGAAATGGAATATCTTAAAACTCACGAATCTTTTGGCTATAGTACTTTCAATTCTGTTAACATCGAAAATAACTTACAATAATGATACCATGGTTTAAACGTTTTCTGTCTGTATACGACAGGAAAATTAATTCGTTAATTGTTTTTACCAACCACCAGGGAGTTTGTGAGTGTGTTTTTAGAGATTCCTTCATAATAGCGAACAACGAAGAAGGTTTACTTGCCTTCCGAACACGTCTAAGCATTCAAAAATTGTAAATAAATAATAAAAATATATTATCTTAACTAAATTTGGAAAATCTATAAATAAATCTCTGAGATGATGAAATTCTGCCCAAAAAGCTGTACAATTATTAAATTACATCATTTACTGACAAGTTCAATCCTTTCTTTTATGAATCCCTGGCTATGTTGGCTCCGGACTAAATTCAATAAACCTTTTCTTAAATTATAATCAATGTTAATTAAACAATCTGATTGCCTTTAAAAGTGTTAATTGATAAGAAATAATAAGAATGTAAATATATTATTAATTTCCTGATTTTACCAACAATCAAGAGCTCACATGATTAGTCCCCAATTAGTTTTTTCATAAAAATTTAAATTTATCTATTTCTTCAAACTTTTTCTGTAATTTTAGCGAATTTCCTTAAAGGAATAAGCTGTTTCCATAGGTCTCATGGTAAGACCTAAGCCCGAGACCATGATAACTTTCCATTTTGGGGGGCCCCCAAGTTCTAAATTATATATATATATATATATATATATATATATATACACATATGTCTGTTAACACGATAGCGGCCGTAAATGTCCCAATCTTAATGAAATTTGGTACAGACATGTAAAGTGGTAATCACTCGGACGAGTTCGTAAACCACCGGAACAGACCACCGGAAGGGGGAGAAGTAAAGGGGGGTAAACCCCCAAAAATGGGGTTCTAATTTTCTTACATATGAAAATAAAAACAATCCAATATTCGTTGCCACCATTGAATTCAGCTCAAAAAAACTAACAATTTAGTTTTTTAATCACTGCTCTATGACCATTGGTTACCGAGATATTGAAAGTGGTAAACACGGTACGTCGTCCCAATGTAAACCTTATGGGAAATAAGTAAAATTCTCAACATATCTTGATTAAACTTGGTAAAAGGCTTCTGCTAGTTCAGATCTACTAAATATTGAATTAAAATCACCCAGTTGTAATATAGCTGTAGCAGCAAAATGCATACTTATTCCCAATGTTATTCTTATGTAACTTACAAAAACTCGCTATGTTGGATTGAAATATGTTGTTTTGCATTTGAAATTCGCTGAGTATGCAGGTCTGCTGCAACGGGGTTTTGGTTTACTATGAAGTTCAACATTAAATTATTGTTATTTGTACATTCCCCCTGAAATTATATTTTAACCAATTAAAAGGTACACTAATCAATGCAATCAAATTTTGAGAGCTCATAAGTACAAATATACATCTGTTTATTTAAAAAGTTAAAAAAATCATAAAAGACCTAATGGTAGCCTACCATAGTTAGAGAAAGTATGAACAATATTTGGAAAATAAATTACGACGACACTATCTTATTTGCAGCTTTGTATAAGTTGTAATTTTTTTACTGTCATAAGATCAAACATTATTCACCTGTTTACAATATAACCACTTTTCATGCGGTTCTTTTTAATGCGTTGTTAGTAGCATATTCTTTTATCCTCGATTGAAGAGTATTTTTTTTCGTTTTGTTTTCGTTTTTCTCCATGGAAAAGGCCCTACAAAAGAGCATTCAAAATAATATTTATTGAACTATTTATAGTTAAAATTTATTAATGGAATCACCTTAGGTGAGACACCTGGTGTGTTTAAAGATTCGTCCAACTGGTGTTTCTGGCTTCTGGGAGCCAAAAAGAAAGGTTTTTATAATAAAACCCAGGATAGGTTTTAACGTAAGCCCAGTGTCTGTAGGATTCGCTAATAGACACATTATATAATATGCCTAGCTCTCAGATTAAAAATTGTAATACATTGGAGAATAAAAATTACAAAAACGTTAAATGTGTCTCCGTTCCCAGTAATTCGTTGAGCCCGTCAACTCAGTGTGTTCTGCTCCAGGAAACAACGGTGAACATCCTTAAACCCATTGTTATTTCTTTGTTTACATCAAAGGCAGTTCGGCAATATGGATGAAATTCATAGTGTAAAATGGTAATCACATTTGATGCACTTAGAACTAGAATATAGAATAGTATAGAATACATTTCCTCAGAACATTATAACAATCCAATATACTCATGCTTTTTAAGAGATATGTTTTTTTTTGTTTTTTTTTGAGATATGTTTTTTTTCCTCAACATATCTCAATAAAACTTGGGTTGTGGCTTCATCTAGGCGAGATCTAATGTACTTTAGCCTAAAATCCCAGAAATTTTCATTTTCGTGGCAGCAAACCTGCATACTCAACTCCCATGTTATCCTTATGGGAAAAAATCAATATCTTCATTATTTCTTAACATATCTTGTTAAAACTTGGTATATGGCTTCTTCTAATTAATATATACTAAATATTGAATTTAAGTCACCAAGTCTTAACATACGTACTACAACAAACCTGCACACTCATTCCCCACACGTTAATCGTATGGAAGTTCAAAAAATATGTCATAACTCGCGGTTTTGGATGGAAACAATTTTTTTTTGCATTTGAAATTCGCTGAGTGTGTTGGTCTGCTGTAACGAGGGCGTATTTTTAATAAGATATATATTTTAGTAGTCTATACAGTCTTTATACTTTATACTAACGTATTTCACTTGCTATTAATTCTCCTCAATAATTTGCAAAAGAGAGAGAGGAAGGGAAAATAGACAGAGAAAGAGAGAGAGAGAGAGAGAGAGAGAGAGAGAGAGAGAGAGAGAGAGAGAGAGTGAGGGGGGCAAGGGTGAGAGGGAGGAAAAAAGAAGAAACTATTCCCATCTCATCAACTCCGGTGGTTTCGCACGCCACAGTCTCCAGAGAGCAGTGCATTACTCTGGCCCGCAGAGGCAGTGATGACCGACTTAATCTCACACACCACTTCACTAACTTTTTGTTTCAGACCATAAAATTCTTAACGATGATGAAGGATCATAGTCCCTTTGCTCAATAAATTATGTCCAACATATATGACTTGATCGGAACTAAAGTTGTTTTTTAATTAAAAACTTGTAGCATTAACCATCAAACACGGGGGTGTGTTGCTAGATTACCGGATAGTCTCTTGAGCTTCGGTTCGAGAGATCGTGGGTTCAATTCCCATCATGCCCACTTGGGGTATTTCCGGAAAAATTAAAATTAAGTTCTGTTGTGCCAATTTTCAAAAAGGCCAAATCTATCAAAATTGACAATCTGAGACCCATTAGTCTTTTATCAAATTTTTCTAAAATCTTTGAGGAAATAATGATCGTTCGGCTTGTTAATTATCTAGATAATAATTCTTTCTTCAGTAACAATCAATTTGGGTTTAGAATGGGCAAATCTACGGAAGATGCGTTATTAAATGTAACCGACAATCTTTATGAAAGCTTAAATGAAAGTAAGAAAACTGCGGGTTTGTTTATTGATTTTAGAAAAGCCTTTGACCTAGTTAATCATGAAAATATTTTTGAAAAAATGGAATCTGCGGGTGTTAGAGGTGTTGCGCTTCAGTGGTTTCGTAGTTTTCTCACAGGTCGACTCCAGCAGGTGCGAATAGGGCAACACGTGAGGGTCGGGGTGCCCCAAGGATCGATTATGTCTGCAAATCTGTTTTTAATTTTGATTAATGATTTGCTTCAGCTAAACTTTAGTGGGAAATTATACACCTTTGCAGACGATATCGAGTTTTTTTATTCTCAATCAAATATCAATATACTTTGGGAAAAAATCAATGACAATCTTTTTATTTTACGCAAGTGGTGTGATTTGAATAAAATGCAGGTTAATATTTCTAAAACTAAATACGTCAATTTCGATTTTAGGGGTTTTGATTTTCAATTGTCGATTACTTACCACAACACGAAATGCACAAGGCCAACCAATTATTGTAAATGCAAAGTTGTTGAAAAAGTTAAAGTTTTCAAATATTTAGGGTTGTTTTTAGACGAAAAATTAAATTGGGAACCTCATATTAATTCCTTGCTTCAGTTTTGAAAAACTCCATCAAAAATGTTATTTTTAAGAAATTTCTGTGACTTAAATCTACTACGCAGTTTATATTTCGCTCTAGTTCATTCAAGGATTCAGTATGCCATAACGTGTTGGGGTGGCGCAAATAAAACTTTCGTCGAGAGAATTAGAACAACGAAAAATCATTTTATGAGGGTAATTTTAAAACAAAACAAAAGAGAAAGTTCTTTTCCTTCATATAAAAATTTGTCTGTCTTACCAGTGCAACATTTATTTATTTATAAGGTCTTAATAATTTTTTTTTGAACGAAGTGGTAATTTGGGAACTAACAATTTATTTCATTCAATAAGAAAATCTAATTTTAGAAAACTTCGAACCCCCAAAGTGAAGAAAGCTCACTTTAGGAACTCTTTCCTCTTTTTGGGACCTACATTTTTTAATAAAATTCCATTACATTTAAGATCTTGTTATTGTTTTAAAAGTTTTTGTAAAGAAGTTAAGGTATTGTTGTTTAGTGTAACTGACGTTACGTACCTCAGAACAATATTAGTTTAAGTTATTCTAAGTTACTTTGTAAGACAATTCCTATTTGTGTTATCAGACTATGTAATCTTACTTTTGCCTTTAGATAAGCTCTCTGTTTTTGTGTTGCTGCAGGAGCGGAAGTGATAATTTTACGTGGAGTTGGACTCATCAATTCAATTAATTTAATTTTAATAAATAATTGTATTAATCCTGGTCACACATACTGGACAAGGTGACTAGTTGTCCAAGGGCATTATTTTGTTTTTTATGTATTTTTATATGTTGGAAATAAATCATTATTCATTATTCATTAATATTATGGAGGGGTTTGCAGAGTTTTTTTTCTAAAACGTATTTATATATTTGTTTTTAAATGCGACAGGCGTGGACCAAAATAATGTTGGTAAAGTTACATAAATAAATAGATTTATTGTGTACACTACTGTTATTATCTCATAAAATAAAATAAATTAAAAATATTATTACTTATGGATGATATACCGGGTTTTAACAAACTATTTATCACGTTTTAAGGCATTTTTAAGAGCCTACTACTAAAGAGATTATAAAATGTCATAGTATTTATAATAAATATAGAAATATTTAAGTTCATGCAGACTTATTAGCCTAAATAGGAATGTATACTTATGAATTAGTTTTTGTATTAGTTTTTAAAATAAAATGTCAGAAAACAATCCGGAGAGCTGTGGCTAGTTTTCTGATGGAACAAATGCTTATGATTTCACTAACTCAAACTTGAAAACTCTCGAAGGACTTAAGACAATCGCGTGATAAAAACTTCGTCTTTCAGATAACCCAGAAAATCCTCTGTTATCTTATTACCATCCAGATTAAAAATATATAATTTCTTGAAAATAATCGATATATTAAACTTAAAAGAAGTTATCTCTATTTACATTAAATTACTTGTGGACTTGAAGTTTTACTTTTATTAATGCCGCTTACTTATTATTTACTTATTAATGCCTGTGATGAAAAAATACAACATTTTCTGCTTTATATTTAAGGAAAAGAAGAAAGCGCCGCAGTGCCAAGCAAAGTATGTTACGGTGTTATATGTTTGCAAAGGTAGAGCTTACTTAGTACACACAGGGTTGTCGCTTTGAGCGATGCTAAACAGACGGCAAGCCGTTACCTCCCGCGTTAAATTACGCGTAAACACACGTAAACAGATACGTGGCGGAGCTTCGGGAACCAAATACCAACCTATTTAAAATTTTTGCTGTTGTAGTGTATCTGCGTAGGTTTAGACTTCACCGTACTTTTCAACGAACGGAACATATACTGCATTTTGTAAATATAAATGGAAACTAGAAGCAAAATGAAGTTACTTTTGGAAAAATATGTACTACTATCATCCATAATCCAGCAAAATACTGTTTGTTTAACCAAGAACAAAATTCACCACGATCGTTTTTCGTTTCTATATATATTTTAGGGAATTTCCCTATAGGGAAGAAGCTATTACCATAGGTCTCATGGTAATCCCTAAGCCCGAGACCATGATAACTTTTCGTTTTGGGGCCCCCAGAAGCAAAAAACACCATTCGTTCGAATTTTTAGAAATATATATATATATATATATATATATATATATATATATATATATATATATATATATATATATATATATATATATATGTATGTATGTATAATATGTTCATTTTGTTGTTTTTGGCTCAAAATCAAAATTTTGAACTATTAAAAAGGTTAAATTACCTTAATTCCGTAATATAATATGTGTGTCTGTAAGCACGATAGCGGCCATAAAAATTTTCCAATCTTTATGAAATTTGATACAGACACGTAATTACAGTTGTAATCAATTGGACGAGTTCGTAAACCAGCACGATCCGACCACCGTAAAGGGGTATTACCCCAAAAATGGATTTTTTTGTTTTTACATAGTAAAATTAAAATAATCCAATTTTGTCAGCACCATTGAATTCAGCTAAAAAAACTAACAATTTAGTATATTGAATCACTGCTCTATGTTCATTGACTACCGAGATATTGAAAGTGGTAAACACAGTACGTCGTGCTAATGTTAACCTTATGGGAAATAAGTAAAATTCTATACCTCGCTTATTTCTCAATATATCTTAATATAACTTTGCTTGTGGCTTCATCTAGATGAGATCTAATGTGTGTTGGTCTAAATCACTGATATCTCCTTTTCCGTGGCAGCAACCTGCAAACTCATTCTCCATGATTTTCCTTATGGGAAATAAAAATATATATATATCGTCCTTATTTCTTTAGATATCTTGATAAAACTTGGTAAATGGCTTCTTATAGTTCATATCTACAAAATATTGAATTAACACCACCCAGTTTTAATATACCTGTTTCAGCAAACCTGCATACTCATTCCTCATGTTATTCTGGAGCTTACCAAAACGAGTCAAATCTCGCTTTGTTGGATGGAAATATGTTTTTTTTTGCATTTGAAATTCGCTGAGTATTTAGGTCTGCTGCAACGGGGGTATTTACATTGTTAATTAACATATCCAAAATCGGAAAATTTTTTTACTGTTTTGGGACCACCTCCAATGTTTCTTGAGTGGCTAGTACTGCATTTTGACAGGGATCTCGTTTTCAGCCGCCATCTTGATTCGCCATATATTTGATTAAAAATATTTTTTACAATTGTAAAGTTGGTGGTAAGACACACAATTTATAACTTGATTTTTTACTCTGAAAACAATTCTGAATTCTGTTAAAAAGTCTTTTGTTTATTTTTAAGATATGCTCAATTGAAAATTCTTCCCTGGATATTTTTCTCATAGGGGTTTAATAAATATTTATTTTTCACGTGTATTTTTCCCAATATCGCCAGATCCAAACAGGGCTTCCCATTCGTATTGGTCTTAAAACATGAATTATTTCCTGGCTTTTACTTGAACTATTGACTACAAAAGTTAGACTAGTGTCAAAAGAGCTTTCAAGCATTTTAAATTATTCTCAACTTTCATTTGTTTCATTGTTCATTTGTTCAACGTTCATTTTGTATTCATCACAAATGTCATAAAAATTAAACATCTTCTTTTTAACTTTTTTATGTTTTTTTTCTTTGTACTGATGTGTGATGTACGCGGCTCATTCCCACACACGAGCAATTTGCTTATGTGGGAATTATTATTTCACGTAATGTTTGTATGCAATTGTAAATATTTTCTTGAAATAATCGTTATTTTAAATTTGAATTTGAAGCTATAAATGCGACTTGAATATTAGTTTTCCCGAAATTTGTTTTTCATTTAAGATTCTCAGGTTTCAACTAGGCAAAAAGTTAGTTCTGGTCTCAGATCACTCGGTACATTACAGGCTTTCATATGAGCTACAGTTTATCAACATATAGCTGATCGAAATGGATCTACGATCGATCATTCGACATGAAACCTTTTTAATTTCGTAATTTTTCTTTACTTAAAGACCTATATCTCCAAATCTAGCAGAGATTAAAACCTCATGAAGGTCTTAATTAACTCAGGATATTCCTAGTTCTCATTTAAGCTATTAACTATTTCAATCAATTGAGCTTTATGAGTCGTGGATCTTTGATCAAATGTATAATTCAAATTTTCGAGCATTTTAAATTTACTTTAAGTCTAGTAGGCTATCTCCAGTCGTCGTGAACAGGGTCTGAAGGTCTGAATCGTTTCAAATATAGTCGACTATCAGCTTTCATGTGAGCCTTTGGTCATTAAAATCGGACTAGATTAGGGTGAATTATAGTACTTTCATATTTTTTAAACTGTTTTTGTGTAATATTCATACAGGGTATCAATCAATTTCGCTTAACCTATAGGTTAAGGTGTAAACCTAGCAATGCTAAAATATAGTAGTTTTCACTCTCTAATTAGGATATGGAAGTATCTATTAAAAACATTTTCATCTGTAATATGTTTCAGAAATCAAGGTCACGGGTTCAAATCTCAAAATATTCTTAAGTAAACCTATAGCACATTGTATACAGGGTGAGTTTTTTTAATTCCCCCCCTTCCCTTTTTCAAAAAAATTTGAGATATCAATCCCGGACAGTTAATGTGTTTCTTTAAGGCTAACTAACTATTCTTATGCCATTTGCAGTGTTTGCATTTCTGTTGATTACAGTTAAAACTTGAAACATCGCTAATAATAATTTCAGCATATAAAAAAAAGATTTACGGTTAGATTACCTTCTGAAATTGCAACTGTTTTTTAGTTATAGGTCTAGAATTTTAAACCCGTTCAGAGAACGGAAAATTAAGGTTTTTAATGCAGAAAAGTAGCTATTTTATTAGCGAATTTACCCTATATGGAAGAATCTGTTACCGTAGGTCTCTTGGTAAGATTTAAGCCCGAGACCATCATAACTTTTTTTTTTGAGGTCCCCAGATGCCAAAAAAACCATTCGTTCATTTTCGTATGTATAACTCGAGTAAAATGGTCCAATCCAAATGAAATTTGGCACAGACATGTCAAGGAGTTATCATTCGAAGGAGTTCGAAAACCAGCCTGATCAGACTATTGGAATGGGGGGGGGGGGGTAAGAGCCCCCGGTAAACCCCCCAAAAATGTTTGTTTACGTAGAAAAATTAATAAAATGTAATTTCGGTTTACACCATTGAATTCAGTTTAAAAAACAAATACTTAAGTATTTTGAATTGTTGCTCTATGACTCTATGGTTAACGAGATATCGCTAGTGGTAAACACAGTACGTTGTCCCAATGATATTCTTATGGGAAATCAATAAAATTCAATATTTCCCTTATTTCTCAACAAATCTCAACAAAACGTGGTACATGGCTTCTTCCAGTTCATATCTACTAGATATTGAATTAAAACCACCCAGTTTTAATACATACCTGTTGCAGGAAATCTAAATACTCATTCTCAATGTCATTCTTATGTAGCTTACACATTAAGTCTAAATACATTTGAAATTCGCTGAGTATGCAGGTCTGCTGCAACGGGAGTATTTTTGCACTTATTGTTGAGGAAGGTGGTGCGGCTTTTATCACGTCTTAGTACTTTTTTTGTCATTTTAATATTTCCATACTATAAAAAGTATTTTGAATAAAAACAATTTTTATCCATAAATAAAAAATGAAAAAAAAACATCTTACACACTTTTATCTGTGGAAACCTAAGGAGACTGATACTGAAAAAAACGAGCCTTTTTGTATGATGGTAAGTAGATAGAAAAAATTTTTAATGTATTATCTTTTGAAATAAAATGTTAACTAGAAATCATTAAATTAGTAAATAGAGCTTTTTAGTTTAATCCATGCGCCGGTTTCTACGAAAGAGTTACAATTAATGTGATGTATTATTTTGTCATATTTCTAAAGTATTCTAGTTTTTTTTTATATTCATTGATGATATTTTACAGGTGTTTGTGTAAGTACGTCCCTAATGAGGAATCTTTCTAAATGAGGAACTTGAAATGTCAAAAATACAAATGCGTAATGCAATTAATTGAGGCGTACCTAAACAAACACATATCATAAATTACAAACATTTCTTTCTCTCTTGTTCTCTTTTTTCCTTTAATTGATCACAACATCAATTTGTATTTTTTAACATGAGATTAGAGGAAGAGGTATGGCTGGCTGGCAAGACTTCATAAAAAGGAATGTCTTTGTAATTTTCTTGCACTTCCATTTTTAGTTATTTGTAATAGCAAAGAACGAGAGAAAAATTATAAACTATTTTTCAGGGTTTTTGTATCAAAGAGGTTAATCTTACAAAAACAATTTTTACTTTAATATAAAAATGTAGATTTTTTTTCAAACCAATTGGTGGTCACTAATTAAAAATCATCGTTAAAATCAACAGTGAACTACTTCAGACTTCCATACGTTTTACGACTCCTTAAAATCGTAATCAGCAAATCCTTAAAAATTGTCCCGTCAGCAAGAATTATCTATATGAATTTAAAAAATGACCTTAGTTTTTGGTAGTTAAATTTCTAATTTTATGTAGAGAGAGTAATTTATTTAAATAATGGGGATTGGTCTGAGCTGTATAATTACATTAAACCCAAAAGGTCTATAAAGTTATTATTTCCAGTTCAACGACGAACAATAAAGACCACTGATTGAATAGAGGAAACGGCTCTGCAGCCTACATATCTGTTTAATCTACGTAGAATCGTGGGCTATAAAGTTGGAATTTTTACGTTTCTGAATTTAGATTGCCAAAATTTAATTACTGTAATATATTTGAACCATATTTTGTAAGCTCCCGTTAATAATTCATACATTTAGTTAGTTAATTTCCGTTCTACCTTTTATTATTTCCTGAATAGTTGAGTGCCGCATTTTATGGCCACTTCCAGAATTGATAGTCATTACGTATTTAATTTCCGCAAGTAGATTTTTTTTTGATAATATTTGTTATAATTCACGACAAAGCACCCCTCTTGTTATTAGGATACGAAACCCGCAGAGGCTTCGGGTCTTCTGGGAGAGTTGTTGAGAGAGACTTTGAACTCAGAAGATTGAAAGTTGAAATTATAACGAGAAGGTTGCACTCGTGTGATAATGCTATAAGAATACCAATGGCAAAGTAGAATGCAGCTTGCGAAAAAAAAAATCGCTGCAAAAAAACCTACGAAAATCGTCGCCATATTCACACGATGACATAGCAAAAAATGCATACTCACATAAGGCAGGCACATGCTCAATATATCAGTGAAATTTTTACGTCGAGAGTCTTCTGTTTCTATAAAAGTTCTCCCTCCTCACCCTTCGTGCCAGAATAGCGCAGCCCTTCGTGCCTACAATCCGTATAGAGACTATTTATAGTAAATTGTACACTTTAAATATCACGCGAATGAAGACTCATAATGCATTATATATATAGTCCATATATGTGGATACTTATTTGAAATTTTAGGATGCCTCCTTGTTTTAAGATTTTCATCAACAGTTAGTTGTTCACACAACTCTTAAATATGTAAAAATAAAAAAAAAATAATTATAATAGGAATTATTTGGCTGTATATTAAAGCTATAAGTCGCAATATCTCGCAAATAAAAACAAAATAATAAAACGAATAGGCTGATTTTACATTAATACAAATATGTCATTATAGACATTAAATTTAATTTACTGAAACACTGTGCTGGGCAAGTATTAGAATAAAACGAGATATTGAGACATCACATAGCAATTTGTTCAGTAATTAGTTTTCACAAAGAGTTTGAATCAAACATAAAATACTTATCTTGTATTACTTTTTCCCCCTATACATAAAATATGGAAAAAAGTATTGTTTTCGTCAAAATAGTCGAATTAGAGTTGTTAGTAGATATATATATATTTTAGTGCTCCCAGAATGCAAAAAAGTGTTTTCGGAGTGGTGTCCGTCCGTCCGTCCGCGCGCGCGCGCGCGCGCGCGTGTGTGTGTGTGTGTGTGCGCGCGCGCGCGCTATGTCATCAATATTTGTGAGGTCATGAGTGTGCATTTCACCAGACTGTGGGGCCATTCGAAATCATGGTGTCTTACACACGGCCCCATAAGGATTTTGTTGTTTATTTTGTGCTCAAATTCCTTTTTTTAAGGTCGGAAAAGTCTAAAATGGTGAAGTTAGGGTGTTAGATGAGGTTAGGTTAGGTTACGTTAGGTTAGGTTATGTAAGGTTAGTTTAGGTCATGTTTTCATCTGGCCCACAATTTCGACTGGCCCCTCAGCACTGTTAAATGCACACACATGGCCCCACTATCAGTGTGAACACAAGGCCCCACAAATATTAGCTTACAAGACTGGTGCATTTGGATGTGTGGATGTATGTAAAAAAAGCTAGAGGTGACACCAGTGATCCGATCCTCATGAAATTAGGCCTTTAGGTATCCATGATATCTCCAGGCGTTTTAAATGTTTTATTTTATATGTTAATTATCCCATAAAAACGACAAAAATCCGAATTTCTCAAAAACGGCTCAAACTATTTTCATGAGAATTCCATGGTTTTTAGTGATTAAGATGAAAAATTAAATGATACCACCCGAATGTCTTTAAAACTTTAGGTTCAGACGTTATGAGGGTTCATATTAATATTTTTAAAATTTCACAAAATCCGTAAGTTTTAAAGAAAATATACTTGCAACCATTAAATTTTGCTTGAAAAAATCAATAATCCAATATCTTAAAATACTAGCCTACGTCACCTGGTTGCGGAGAAAATTGATATTTACGTTTGTCGGTAAACGCAGTACCTTGTCTAATGTTATTCTTATGGCAAATATTCAAAACCAATATCTCCGTTGATTGTTAACCGATTTCAATACAATTTGTTATTATGTATTTGTTGGATGATTGTAAATTTATTTTATTTTATTGTAGATTTTCTTGCTTTAAGAGAGAAAGTGTGTGTCAGATTGCTAATACAATTTAATTTTAAATTAACTTATAAAAATACTAGTTTAAAGATTTATTCTTAGTTTTACAACATTCTTGAAAGAGGAAAACAACAACGAAAGACTATTTAGAAATAATATTCAAACTCAAGTAAAAATAAATATGGTGGTGAAAATGAAATATCATTTACTTCATTGTGTCACGGTAAACGGGCCATAATAACGTAATTATAACTACAACATCAAACGTCACCGTTGATATGCTAATGAGTTAATATGATTGTTATCGATATTGTTACCCTGAATATAATATTATCGCAACTATTTAACCTGTAAATACCAACACTAAGGTAATGTGTTACGACCGAGTTGTGCTCCTCACATTTAACATTGGTAATTGAACACATGTTTGTTAGAAATTTTTCATTTGATTTGTGCGTGTTCACCATATTTTTCGCAGGGACAAATGTATATACGACAAAAAACAAAAAAATTGAATGTTTTCCACATTTTAATATATAAAAATCAAATAAATAATCGCATAAGTTATGCTTGAAGCCATCGACATATTTTCCGTTAAATCTTATTTTACTGTGATGATGAATAGGACGTATTTATTTATAATATCCAAACAATAGCTGGAGCTATGATGTGAAGAGGCTGAAATATAGTTGATTATCTGATGTTTGGTCACTGCATTTTTCCTATTATGAAGAAAAAAATAGTTTCAGGTGTGAATATAATAACCAAGAAATGAATCTGGAATGTTTAGGTGGGCCAAAAATAATTAGTTTTCAGGGAAATCTTGATTGGTTTATTTCGAGCACAATTTATTCAGGCCATTTATAATTAGGATGGTACATCTTGAAATCATTATTCATAAAATGATATAAGACGTTATATAGTAAGGCAATTTGGCAGAAGATGTAAGGGACGGATAGAAGCCTTTGCGGTATGCGATTTATATTTCTGCAGGCTGATATGATCTCATAAACAGAGGAACATTTTTAAGAATGCTCATATTAAACATTTAAAATGTTTGTGATGTTTCAGTGGCACTTAAGGATAGGATTAAATATTTTAAGACATTTGTATCCGCTTTATTTAATATCTAATAGCATACTTAAAAATTGATAGCATATTAAAATAATTTAATAGTGATGGAGCTGAGGAAGATGTAATGTATAGCTAAATTACTCAAATTACATACGTAGCAATGTGATAAGCCTCATAATTAACAATATAGTGTAATCTTAATGTCAATGTAATAATACTGAATTACTTTGGCATTAACATTTCCGTTGTTTTGAAATATAAACAAGATTACACGATACCACATGTTACGATTCATTTTCTTAACTGCATTGCAGTGTTGATATTGCCAGGCTGTTTTGGACATCTGCGACAAGTATCGCAGAAATCAAAGTTTCCTATTCTTTTATCTAAGCAGAAAAAACGTAAACGAGAGTGTTTACGAATATGACTTGACATAATCACATAAGTTGTGTTAACCATTACAAAAATGTTACTTTTTTCTTATATTTACTTATTATTAGCTAAAATGAAGCGTGATTTTACTTTGTTATCGTACTATTGCAAAAATACGTGTTTCTGAGAAAAAAGAGGAAGTTTAGGGAAAGTTATACTAATGAAACGGTAAATTATATAATACTTGCACTGTACATTGCATCATTACAAGAGTCGCACATAAAAACGAAGTATTGTAAAACTTTCAAATGTTTAGATTACAGAAGGGTAGGTTGTTTATAAATTAAATGATGTTAATATAGAGATAACTGAGTTATTTTTGTGTTGAGTAAGTAAAGTAAAAAATTGTCTCACGAGTGAAAATGTTGGCACCCGAGCTTTTATTTTTTGACAAACTCTTTAAAATTAAGGTTCAGTTATAATAACATCTAGATCTTACCAGAGTCAGTAGTAGAATGGTGAAGTCCTCTAGAACATAGAGTAAGTAAGTGGCTTGGTCTTGGCATAGAGTAACCTTCTTATAAGTAACTTAGTGCTTGGTATTATATGACATGACACTATATAATAAATGTTCTATGTACAACATCCTTCCCTCCAAGGATTAGATATAAAAAACAAACTTTTCTTCTACAAAATGTTTACAAAATATTTTCATTTTCTTCAAAAATAATTCTTTCAAAATAAATAAACAAAATAAATATCTTCTTCTTTCTCTCTTCCCTTTTATTTTCTAATATTTATACCGTTCAGGCGTTCTTATAATCCGTCCTGAACGAGAAGTTCTTGTATTGACATTTTCAGGATCTTCAGTGTCGCTGTTAGGGTGAGGTGCTTCAAGTCGTTGATCGGTCTAGGTAAACGGTGTTTCATACATGAATAGTCGTTTCTGTGCTGTATGTTTGCATTTCGGACTAGGACTTGGTTTGATCATTTTTCTATTTCTGCGATAGAGACCATCAGGTGTTCGCACGACATAAGATCTTGATGAATTCTTTGTTTGAAATTCATTGTTGGTGATGGTGATTTTATATTTTGATTAGGATTTTTGCGGACATTTGCCATCACTGATTAGTAAAAAACAAGTTTCACGACGTTTCGGGATCTGGAATCTGATCCCGTCTTCAGGTGGAAGAAAACCTAGAACATAACAAGATTAGTAACACATAGCCAGGAAAACCTGGAGAAAAACACAGCTCCGTGTGCTGGAGAGCACGTCCACACCCAATCACAGCTGAGCTGAGACTGTCTCAGCTCAGCTGTGATTGGGTGTGGACGTGCTCTTTCCTGCCTGGTGATTCTTGATACTTGTGATTCCTGTGTTATTTTGTGTATTGTTTTTCTTTTTCAGCTTATTGTTTTCGTGACTGCTTTTACAGTTCTCTGTTTTAGCTGTGTTTTTCTCCAGGTTTTCCTGGCTATGTGTTACTAATCTTGTTATGTTCTAGGTTTTCTTCCACCTGAAGACGGGATCAGATTCCAGATCCCGAAACGTCGTGAAACTTGTTTTTTACTAATCAGTGATGGCAAATGTCCGCAAAAATCCTAATCAAAATATCTTGATGAAGGTTTGGAAACAATTGTACCCATTGTCCATTTAATTTTGAGTTGATGTGGTTTGGTTTCTACAGCTATGCCCTGTCCAATTTCTAGGTATGGCAGAGTTTTAGAACTTTTGTCATACTGAAGCTTATACATTTGTTTTTTCTTAACAGATATCTCTCTGATTTGAGTTGGGACATGAGGTTTATACAGATGAGTTTTCATCGGAATTAAGGATCGAGTTCTTCGTGACATGATTCACTGCACTGGACTGCTGCCAATGCCTTTAGTTTCTGTGTTTCTCCATTCAAGTATTGCAAGCCAGATATCAATATTTTCCTCCTCTGCTTTATCAAACAGTTTCTTGAGCACATTTTTAGCAATCTTGACAGTCGCTTCAGCTTTTCCATTTCCTCTGGCATGGTAGGGTGATGATGTAACATGTGTGAATTCCCAATCTTTTGCGAATTTGGTCCACTCTTCATTTACAAAAGTCATCGGATTATCCGTGACTAGTGTTTTTGGGATTCCCCACCTACTAAAGTTTTTCTTTGTCACTTCAATCAGTGTTGACGATGTCGTGTCGGGTAGTTCATCTAGTTCCCAGAAATCTGAGTAGTAAAATCAATAGTGACCAGATAGTTCTTTTTTCTTAACGCAAAAATATCCATCGCAACTCGTTGCCAGGGTAGGTCAGGTATTTCATGTGTTTGCATGGGCATATGTGGTTGGTTTGGGCTGTTTAATAGGCACGCTGTGCATTGTTCAATGTCATGCTTAATATCTTCTGACTTTCGAGGCCAGTATAGTGCTTCACGAGCTCTCCTCAGCGATGCATCAAGTCCAGGATGACTAGCATGTATTCTTTTGAGCATCTCCTTTCTCATGGCGCTCGGTACTACGGGTCGATTTCCTCTGAAAATGAGGCCGTCATGGGCGACAAGTTCGTCTCGGAAATTCCAGTATTCCCTAAGTGATATGTTTAAGTCTTCTTTATATTTAGGCCATCCTGTAGTAATTACGGTTGACAACGCACGAAGAGTCATGTCTTGTGCTGTCAAATCCTTAATTTGCTTGAGACGTTCCGAGGTGACATTTAAATGTTGTGTCGCATCTATGTTTTCTAGTGATTTGAAAAACTTATTTTCTTTCTTGATTTGGTAAACCTGATGAGTTTCAATGTTTTCTTGGCTATTGTTCGAACGGTGGTATGGAACAGGTGCTCTAGATAAAGTGTCGGCATGTGTCATTTCGGAACCTTTCTTATATTCCAGAGTGAAATTATACTTTTGAAGTTTCAGAAGCATACACTGCAGTCTTCGTGGTGCGGTTAAAAGAGACTTTCGAAAGATTGAAACCAAAGGTTGATGATCGGTTTGTATAGTTACGTCACTTTTCCCACTAATGAAGTGTTGAAATCGATCACATGCAAACAGGATAGCTAAGCACTTCTTTTCTATCTGAGCGTATCTTCTCTCAACTGAAGATAAGGTTCGAGATGCATAGGCGATAGGCTGACCAGCCTGCATGATTGCCGCGCCAAGACCTGTGTACTGCTGGCATCACACTGAATGGTGACTGGCTCGTTGACGTTGAAATATTTAAGAACAGGTGTTGACGACATACATTTCTTAATATTGTTGAAGGCTTCATCATGTGTTTCGTCCCAAGTCCATGGTACGTCTTTACGTGTGAGTTGCCGCAAAAGTTCACATAATTCCGAAAGTGAGGGCACAAACTTAGCCAAATAGTTCACAAATCCAAGAAAGCGTTGAATATCCTTTACATTTTCAGGTCTTTTCATGTCTAATACGGCTTTAACTTTAGTCTGATCTGTTTTCAGTCCATCTCGAGACAACACGTGTCCCATGAAAGTTACTTATTTTTCTCTTAGCCTCATTTTTTCCTTGTTAAGTTTCAGATTTTTTTCTCTAGCTCTGTTAAGCAGTTTTTTCAGTTTCTGATCATGATCAGACATAGCTTCTGCTTCATTGTCTCCACATCCGTAGACTAGTATATTATCAGCAATTACCGCTACTCCTTCCAGGTCACATACAACCTCATGAAGTCTTCTCTGAAATTCCTTAGGCGCAGGGGCCAGTCCAAATGGTAGCCGCTTCCAACGATATCTACCTTGGGGTGTCCAAAAGGTTGTAAGTTTGCTTGATTCTTCATCTAACCTAACCTGCCAAAATCCATTTTTGGAATCTAGTACTGAAAAGACTTTAGCTCTCGCCAAATCAGGCAAAATATCATCAATTGTTGGCAACTGATAATGAGGGCGCTGTAACGCACAGTTCAAATGTCTAGGATCAAGACAAATTCTCATTTTGTCATTTTTCATGACAATAACAATATTACTAATCCAATCTGTGGGATTCGTTTCTTTGACAATAATTCCTTGACTTTCTAATTCATCAATTTTTCCTTTGAGTTTCTTCCGAAGCGGAATTGCTATCCTACGAGGCGGATTCTTTACCGGAGCTACGCTACGATCAACTTCAAGATGATATACACCCGGCAGACAACCTAATCCATTGAAAACATCCTCAAATTCCGATATAATATCTTCCTTAACTTGTTCGACTCTACACTACTTGGCATTTACCTGTATTATTCCGAGTTGTTCACACGCCTCCGCAGACAAGAGAGGCTTCTGGTAAGCTGGTTCATTAACTACCTTAAAATTCAACCTATGTACCTTATTGTCATGAATAAGTGTAAGTTTCACTTTACCAACTGGTTTAATATTTTTCCCGCTATAGCATCTCAAAAAAGTGTCAGTTTCTTGAAGAACAGACTTATTTATTCTTAGTTTATCCAAGTCACTCTCATGCATTATATTACAAGAGGCTCCAGTATCAAGCTGGCATTTCAAAGAACAAAGTTTGTATACATTATCTGTACAAAAGGCAACCCTAGTAAACCATTGTTTCTTACGCTGCATCGGTTCATCCGATCTTGCTAAGTTTAAACAATCGATTTTATAAAGGGATTCAGAGCTACTTTCAGCATCACTCTCATTTTCTTCTACAAAGTGAACATTAGGCCTACGGTTAGAGTACTTTGATTTATGTTTGTACTTGGACCTATTGTTGCTAGTTATTTTGTTTTTACAAACTTTAGCAAAATGGTTGGGCTTTTTACATTTATCACATGTTTTTCCAAAAGCAGGATAAGAGTCCCTCTTGAATTCATGTTGACTCCCACAAAATAAACATTTCTTTAAGTACTGACTGGATTTATTGTAAGTAGTATTTGGAAAGGTCCTACCTTGTGATCGATGTCTTCCGCTGGTACCTTGTACCTTATTTACATCCTCTTTCATATCAACACTATATTTTTGGTTAAGATGCTTCAATTGTGTATCCGTAGCCTCATACGCTCTGCAGTGATCGATAGCCGATGTCAATGTCAGCTTTGGATCCGACAATAGTTTCTTCCGGAGTCCCAGATCCTGTACTCCTAAAACTAGACGGTCTCTGATTAATTCAGATTCAAGAGATTTATAATCACAAGTAGAGAGCTAAGTTGTTTTAGCCTACAAATATATCGTTCAATTTTCTCATTAGGTTCCTGATTTGCAGAACCAAAAACAAATTTCTTATAAATCACATTTTTCAGGCTCAAAATATTTATCAAAACCATTTTAAATCTCATCAACTTTAACTCTTTGATCATCAGTCAAATCTAGGGTTGTGAAAATTTTCAAACAGTCTTTACCTATAACTGACAACAAAGTAGCAACTTTTATATTTTCATCCTTCTCTTGAAGGCCTGTAGCAATACTATAATTACTAAATTGAAGTTTAAAAACTTCCAATTCTCTACTACGTCCCCTTTAATCTCCACCGGCGAATGCGGCGGTAAATGAATACTGACTGATTAGACTATAACTTTGTCCCCATCAGAGGCTTGTACCCCCAGCCATTGTCAACTGGTAATAATCAAACAATATTATGAAAATACATGGAAATATTATGTTTCAGTAAGCTATTTGTACCTTCATTGCCTATAATAATCTAGCCAAAATAATCTATATCCAGAACTAGGCTATTTCCTTGAAAAATATAAGTAGCCTATTAAAATACTGTGCTTAATGATGAATTTATGCTGTTGAATTATTTCTGAATAATAGTCATGTATTATTAGAAATGTGCAGACAAAATAATTTTGTCTCAAGATAGGCTGTCCTAGGCCTGCAAAATTTTACATGTCCAACTATGATTATTTTCAAAGTGAAAAATATTTTCAACAAATCTTCAGTCTTCAATCCTGTAGTTCTAAAGTAGTCATGTACTATTAGATACTTACAGTAAAAATGATTTTAAAAGATATTATATACAAGCAAACTGTTCCAACAAACTTTCATGTTTCTGCAAACTTGTAATTTTCCTTCCAAAACCTGCACAACTTTGCAAAACTTGGAACACGTTATGCAATTATTTCAAAATTGAAATTTATAATATTTCACTTGAAAATTATAATTAAATGATATTAAAATATATATTTCCACTCTTCTATGTGGTTTCCTTTGAAATCTGAAAAGAAAATGTCTCAAACCTGGATTTATATTGAACTGATCCAGAACCTAACCTGTGCAATTTTAGAGATATAACTGTTTCCAATTAATCAAAACTCTTGAAAATATTAAAAATACTTCACTCGCGAACTAGAGAAATAAAACTTCTTGATGTGAAATTCAATTCAAATGATTGAAATTAAAACAAGGCATGGTTATTTGAAACCTTAGCTGCCACCATGTTAGAATAACATCAAGATCTTACCATAGTCAGTAGTAGAATGGTGAAATCCTCTTGAACATAGAGTAAGTAGGTGGCTTGGTCTTGATATAGAGTAACCTTCTTATAAGTAACTTAATGCTTGATATTAGATGACATGACATTATATAATAAATGTTCTATGTACAACAACTCGAGAGGGGTTTCCGAAAGGGCCATTTTTTTCTACGCCAACGGCATATTTACAGAAGAGATACTCAAACGCTTTTAAGGGAAAGCGGTCCAAACCCCTCAAATTTGTGTGGGCATGCCGGGAATCTAACCCGCGCAACCTCTTGAAACCTCTTGATATTGGGGGTGGGGATAATTTTTAATCACTTAGTTGATTATGACATAAGAAAGTATACAGTTTTATGTCGTATAAAGTTCAGCTAAGTTTATCATACCTCCTGTAACCCATTTAATAATCAAAGTGGGAAATCCACACTTTAGCTTGTTGCTTGTTTATCCATCTCAAATTTTTAAGTGGCTGCCATATTTTGGTCAGGATTAGAAATAAAATTGACCTCCGGTTTACGCCATTGTATTTCTTTTGACAAACCCAAAATGGGCTTTCGCTAAAATATCACGTTTTTTGAGTGAAGGCAGAAATGGGTCTCTCGTTAAAAAGTGGAGTTTTTCATGATGTAAAGGAATGAATAGTTTGGTTTGGTTTCCCTACATGACACGTTAAAAAGTTACTGGGGGATATCCACAGTTTTTCCTAAAATTGTGTATATATATATATATATATATATATATATATATATATATATATATATATATATATATGATACACAGGGTGGTCGCAACCAAGCGTATACATTTTAAATGGGTGGTAGAACATCATAAATGGAACTCAAAAACGTGGTTTGAAAAATTATATACTATACACAACCTCAGAGACGAGTTATTTTGAGTTTTTTTTTACAAATTACATCAACGCAAACATATTGAATTTCTGGGGTTAATACCATCCCGTTCTCCGTTAAATTTTGAATAAAATACATAAACCTTAACTTGCCAAAATCTGCATAGCCACTTATTAAACTGAACATAAATTCTATGTTGTGATTTACAAGGAATATGGAAGAAAATGTATATATACAACAATCAACCATATATATTATGTCTGTCTGTTAACACAATAGCGGCCGTAAATATGGTCCGATCTTAATGAAATCTGGTAGGTACATGTAAAGTGGTAATCACTCAGAAGAGTTCGTAAACCAACCTGATCGGACCACCACGGGTAAAGCCGCCTGCAACAGTGACGGGGGGTCGGAGCATCAGGGGGATCGGCGCCTGGGGGGGGGGGGGTAAGATTTATAAACCTTCCCTTCAAATCGAAAGGCGGATTTTTGAGTTTTTTACATTGTAAAATTTTAATAGTCCAATTTTTGTTATCTTTATTTAATTCAGCTCAAAAAACCCTTCAATTTAGTATTTTGAATCATTGCTCTTTTTCTATTGGTGAATGAGATATTGAAAGTGGCAAACACATTACGTTGTCCCAATGTTAACCTTAGGGGAAATAATTACAATTCCATATCTCGCTTACTTCTCAACGTATCTTATTAAAACTTGGTTGGTGGCTTTATATAGATGAGTTATAATATACGAGTATATCAGTCTCAAATCCCCGACATTTGAATTTTTGTGTCAGTAAACCTGTGTACTCAATCCCCATGTAAATCTTAAAGGAAATAAATACCCCCGTCACAGCAGACCTGCGTACTGAGGGAATTTCCATAGGATTATTTCGTACATGTGGGCATTCAACTTATTTATAGGAAAGTATTGTTTGAATGCATTAAGTAAATAATATACTAAAAACATATATTTAATCATTCATGAGCTTTAAACATAAGGAAAATTAAAAAATAGACCACATTGGTTGTCATCAGTAATACATACACTTTTGTATTTTATATAATTCTTAGTCTTTTAATTTATAATAACTGTGATATTGTTATAGTATATAAATGTACACAAACATATGATAAATTAATTCAAAACACTCAAAACAAAAAATAACTTAATCTATTGAAAAATTTAAATTCAATCATATGGTCAGTTTTACAGTATCTAAAACATCCCTGTTGCAACAGACCTACATCTCCAGCCAATTTCAAAAAAAGATATAATAAATTCTCATCATTTTAAACATACCATATATTATGCTACATTTTCAGACAGTTTAGACCAAGACATCCCCCCTCCAAATGCTCATACTTTCTTTGATATAGTATATATTCTCTGCTAAGTCTTGATCAATGAACTTTAACTATTCAAAATAAACACAAGTAAAATATTCATCATCTGAAAATTTAAACATATGTTGAAATTGTATTTTTTTAATATCTTAGTCAGGGTGACTATAATTTTTGAAGGGAAAAATTAAAAATAATATTGGACAACGAACAGTGTTTACCAAATCCAATATCTAAGCAACGGGTGGACGTAGAATAATAATTCAACGTGCTAAATTGTTTGTTTTTTTAACCTGAATTCAATTTTGACAATTAAATAAAAAAATAATATAGAAAAATGTGTTAAATCTTGAAAATGAATTTTATTTCGTCAAAAAACCTTAGAGTAAACCAATCTTGCTGGTTTTCGAACTCGAAGTCATGAATGACGCTTTACACGTTTGTTCAAAATGTCATCAAGATCGGACCTTTTTAACAAAAGTTATCCTACCTACCTATCAGAACCTACGGACTGATATATATATATATATATATATATGAAAATCAACGAACGGTGTTTTGGGGTATAGGGACCTCAAAATGAAGAGTTACGGTGGTCCCGCGCTTAAGTCTCACCATGCCACGTACGGTAATAGCTACTTCCCTATAGGATCTCAAGGGAGTAGATACATTTTTATTGATAATTTTTTTCTTTACTCAACTCGATATAAATGCTAATGATTTTGTGTAGTAAGTAAAAAGCAGATCAAGAAGTGAGATCATATTTTGTAACGTAGATGTTATTTATAAAAATCGCTTTCTTGTGCCAAGATTAAAACTCTTTCACTCTTTTAAGGCTAGTCATGCTGAGTAATAGATTAGCGACCGAACCTCAAGTAATTAATATAATGAGACATTTTACTATAACAAAATTATATTAAAGTTTTTGCAATCGATATTGTTGCAATGAGAGATCGGCATCACGGTGCCGCCTTAAGCTGTATTTGATGTATTGCCACACCGCCTTCTTTGTTATTTGTAGTCTTTCCATTATTTTACAATAAATCTCCAGTCAGTCAAAATAAATTGTTTCTTAAAGATCACTTACACTTTAAGGATTTCAGAGAACTAAGGAGAAAAATCTGAGAAGGTACAATATATATTTTAGATTGTGTTTATTCAAAATGAATATAACTGTACTGCTCGTATGCATTTTTTGTCATTGAAATTATCTCAGTAAATGTTTTGTGTGGATCCAGGAACTTATTAAATTACAGAGATAAACTTTTATGAATCAACTTTTATTGTTTACTTTAAGCTGTAACCAAATAACCTATGGGTAAAACAATTTTTCTGTTTTAAGAAGGCTATCAGATAGTTGTTCGAAATCGCGATATTGTAGCTGAACCTATTATTACTTTCCTAAAAATATTGTTTATATAAATTCTGGTTTCAAATCACACTTTAACCAACTGAGAGTATATATTTGGTACCTTTCACGTAGTTACAGTTTAAATCTATACATTAAATTTCAAACTATTTTTGGTACAAGAGCAAATCCTTAACAGGAAATACCGACATTTTCCATTTTGCTATGAAAGGTTAGATCAGAATACATAGTCAGAATCTTTAGTAAATAGAGCATACTTATTAAAGGGTCAAAAAAACCTTATGCACACTTTATAACTTTTAAAATTGACCAATGTTTATACCCTCTCCCCACAATATGACATTTTCTATAACGTACATTTTAGCTTGAAATGGGTACATAATTGTAGGAAAACATTGAAAATAAAAATAGTAGTTAGGTTAGGTTTACATGAGGAAAGAGGTAGTCATATTTGTCTGCATCACGGATGTGTATGATCTATAATTACATGTCTAAATATTAAAATCCTCCTCGAGCATTTCAAGAGAATTAAAATAAATAATGCTAAAAAGATAAATTTAGGATAATAAAGTTAGGATAAACAGTTTTGTGATACAAAGAATTGTATTTCACTCGAAAACTTACTTTCCTAGACCAATCACAAGCTTGTCATCTTCTTGGATTGAAAATACGTCCTGAGTTAAAGTTATAAAGTTAAGTTTTGACGTTTGTTCAGAGTTTCGTTTAAATTTTGCTTTCACGATGAAAATGAAGTGATTTTTTTCTGTATTCTCAAAGATTGATTTCTTTAATACGGGTTTCTTCCAAATACGGTTATTGTATGGTTATGTAAAAACCCTGATTATTTCAAGTACTTTCAAAAATTATATATAAAAAATAAAGTTTATCATTTACATTTTAATCCGTTAGTTAACTAGGACCACAAAAAAGAAATATGTACAAACTGAAATACTTTACATTACTCACCTATTTAGTAAGGATTTCGAATAAAAATAATAGTTTTTTTTATAAAAAGGTTCTTAGACCATTATAGCGATAGGCCAAAGGTAATTTTTTATCACGGATTTTGCTTTGGCTGATCATCTGTGCTATTTATAAAATAAGATTTGTTGAACGTAATTTAAACAACCACTACGTATAAAATAAAACAGCGTGAGGAGACTTCTACACTGGAACACAATCCCCTTGTGAATACATGATACAAGAATAATTAAGGTTGTCACGTGGGTGTGTGTGCTAGGGTCCTTACTCTTGGAAAAAATGAAGGATACACCTTCGCAATAAACACCTTAGCGAGACAAGTCCTGAACATCACGTATACTCGCACTCATTTGGTTTCGGCGAGAGTGTAATGGTAGAATTAGAGGCAGCTATCTGATGTCGAGTATTTCAAAAAGTAAATTCATAAACCTTAATCTATGCTGACATATTTTATGTTTAAAACATTTGTTACGAGAACAATAAATTAAAGGTATTATAAATAAAAACAAACAGTTCTAAAATTAAACCATAAACCGGACTTTGACATAGTGTTTTTACCATCCAGTTATGAAAACTATCGCAAAACTCTAAATTACACAACGTAAATTTGCTGAAAATTATTTATTTTTAAGAATACATTAGTATATATTAAAAATTAGTTGAGATTTTCATTTACTGAAATGTTTTTAGACTGGCCATGTTCTGAAGAACGTGGGTTCTAAATATTACCCATGAAGATTGCAACTTAACTTATAGTGATTCAGTTTTAAATTTAATAAATTCAAACGTTCAATTTAAATAATATAAATATTATTTTATTATTATATATTATTTAATTTCAATTTAAATAATATAAATTCAAATGTAATATTATTATAAATATTTATTTAATTCAGTAGTCTGTAGACAGTCGACAGCTGATGAATTTTCATGGCAAACATTCATCAATGTTGTGTGGCATATCACACTGATGATGAATAAATAATTCTGAATAAATTAGTTTACTCAACTTGCTCAGCTTTTCATAACAGTTTAATTTTTTAAGCTTTGATGAAATCAACATTTCGCTTATCTGGAATATTATATTTCAGGTAAACGAATTGTTGATTTCATCAAAGCTTTATGTGTCGGCTTTTGGTAAGAACCTACGTTAAAACCTTGGTTCAACATGTCTTTAAAATGCATAATTTCAATTTGTTTGCATGAAAATAAAGTGAGTAAATGCTACTGTTTCCCGAAACAATGTTAAGTGAGTAATAGTAACTATAGCCAACACTTTAATTCCAGAAAGTCTTGTACCGAATTTCAACTTCGCAGGAGCTCAAAAGCTCGCTTGAGATTAATATGGTATAAGAGTAAAAAATACATATTCAACTGTTTTTTTATATATTTTAAGTTGGAATTTCCGACATACCTAGCTACACAAATGTTGTTATGTTCTCCTAATAAGACAAAGACATGAGAACGTTATATCCTCATTCAGTAAAATACGAAAAATAACGAAAGCAAATATATTTAATAAGGATATATTGCTCTTTCTTTTTAAAGGTTAAAAACGGTTGATAAGTTACTTGATACAGGTCTTTCCATCATATAAAACAATGTGAAGCTGTTTTTCTTCTCTCATATGGTTTATAAAGAGCATCCACACTTCAGCTGCTTATCACTGCCTGCATGATCCGTTGAAAAACCTGAAACGTGACACAATCAAGCTGGAGGCCAGTGAAGCCTGAAGCCTGTTTAATTAATCGGTCTGGCTCTGAAATGTTGAGTAAGGCTTCATTCACGCATGACAGAATCCCATAGGCACTAGTCTGATTTCAAAGAACATGATATAGTCAAGACAAGTCCTCTGAAAATCTAATGATGGTCATGATTATCCTACCGTTACCCCGATTATCCTATCGCTTGATCATGTACATTTAAACAATAAGAGGTTAGAATGTTTTTATCATCTTAAATTTTAATGTAACTTAGCTGTTCAGTAGATGGATTAAGACATTAGTAAGACTTAAAATAATATTAATTATTTATGCTTTGAATTTTGTCCACATTTAACTTATTTTTTTCTTTAACTTTCTATGGTCTAACAATTTTTAGAAAGTATTATTTTTTATGAAATGAGTGGGTAAAGTAATACTTTGTCTTCCAGTGGGTTTTTTTACGAGGGTTAGGCTTCGAAGTATCCATGGACATGCACTGCAGTTAATTATTATTTTAGCTTATTGTGCACTCTCGAGGTTACGGCATTATCACATAGCAAATTGTCACTGGTGATTGGCGGGTTTTGAACGCGGGACCCTGGGGGCAGAAGTCCAACGCTCTACCTCTATGCCAGGCCGTTCCCCTTCCAGTGGGTGAAAAGCGATTAACCAGCAGGAGTGACCTATGTGAATCAATTGAATTTAATAGCAAAAACATCGGGTTTCTTCAAATTTCCAAGCAAGAATGCAAATATATTGCAGTTTAAGAATTCAGCCGATTAGAGGCATTGGCTTAAAATAAAAACTGAAGAAAACGTTCTACTTGTGATAGCTAAGGTTTTTATGTCGAGTTAATCAATAAAATATAATCAATTTGCATTTACAATCTTGCTTTACGTTTCAATACATTAACATACATATTTTAACATACATTAACATACAATACATTTTTATTGAGTATTTTATCCGTAAAGAAGGAGGAAAATTGTTGTACGTCGTTTGAGAATAAAGTGAATGGTTATTTACACCCTCAACACACAAATTACCACGAGCACCACCATAACTACTGCATTGGAAAGAGTGACAGTATGGTAAAATTTTGCATAATAGATTAGCTCAGCAGTTCATCTGGGATTGACAGCAAGGCTATGACTGGGGCAAATCCCTTTCATAATCCAGTAAAAACATTTTAAGTTAAGGGTTCTGAGAAAATTATTCTTTTAAGAAGTTTTCGATGCGATTAATTTATTTGCCTCATTTCGAGGTAACAAACGTTACTCCTTTTCATAAAAAATATATAATTATACTCTTCCGAACCTTTAAAGAAGGTATATTACTTTACTATTCATTTTAGACAAGCTACAAAAGTAAAATATATTCCTTTGTAAGTTACACCGATGGTGTTAAATATAGCTAATATTATTCAAAATACAGCATTATAACAGATAATAAGCATTAAAAATTTAAAGAAACGCCCTGGTTAATAATTTAAAATAGTTTATGTTACTTTATGTATTGTATTTGTTATAGAACTTTTATAAAACTGGTGAAAATCTGTGCGGCATGGAATTTCAAATAACTCGGAATTGAACAACGTTTAAATCCAATGTCAGGGCTGTGCGAACATTTCCATGGAAATAACTGCTTAAAGCGTGTCTGAAACAACATCCATGTGGAGTAATTTTTCACGTTTGTTTGGGTCCAGAAAACTGTCGTCTCAATGTTACCTTAAATATTCGATTGGCATTACGATTGTCTATAATTTTAAAACAAACTCATTGACGAAGGTTTTATCTAAAAGCACAGCAGTAAAATATAGCGGATTCAGATTTTTTAAATTAGATTTTAGGTTCGATATTTTTTTCCAGTAACAAAACAGTATGCCGCACTTTTATTGTCGTTCGTAATTTTTTTTTTACCAGGAGCACAAGACTTTGATATAAGTACTATTCATAATTTTAATATTACAATTTAGTATAATATATTAATACTGCACATTAATAATAATACATATCAAAACGAAATCTAATAATGTATATTGGTACTTATGTTATTACTGTTAATACTTAATACTGGTAACGTTAGATGTGGAGCATCTGAGATATTCGGTCGGTGTTTTATATTTTGTAATTGTAAATTACATGCTCAGTGTTATAAATGACTACTTAATCACCCTATAACTATTGCAATCTAAACATACACGTTAGATTATTAACCTCGTTTTTACTCTTTACAAGGTTGGGAAAAAGTCTACAATATTTTAAATATCTTTTCAAACAACGATGAAACACTGCAATCGTATGTTTACCAAAATAACAATCATTTAACATAAATTACTCAGTAGCAAAAGGTATATTCAATGCAGTTTCTCGACGATTTTAATGATTCTCGACTAAAATGTCGGGAAATGTCTGGAATATAGCGAAAAACTCTGAAAGGTCCAGCAGAATGTAATAAAATTTTGTTTTTAAGTATTTTGCATAGACAACAATATTTTATAACTATTTAAAGGTTTTTATATTAGGAAAGTCCTTGAGATGAACACATTTTGAGTATTAAATAATTTTACAGGTATTTTAAAGGAGAAGACAACACTGAAAAACCCAGTAACTAAAGGAGGTTTTGTTTATTAGAAATTCCTTATGAACATTTTGAAAAAAAACTTCTATACATATACATTAAATTTATCAATATGAATGGCTACTTTAACTGGTATTAATAATATAAAGAGGTGTTTACATTAATTTTTTACTAGTACTTTCACTAGTAACTTTTTCTTTAGTAAATCAAACTAAGTAAAACGTACGTATGAAGGTTTTTTGTATTTACATAGTGCGTTAAAACCAATATGCTAACCATAACTAATTATAATTTCTGATTACAGTTTTACCAAATAAATAATATAGCTGTAGATGGGGTTAAGTAAACGATGAAACCAAAACTCTGTAGGTAGAAATATGTAGAACAATAAGTTCGTACATAGAAAATATAGCAAAACAACATGTTAAAAGTCATTCCTTTACTACAAAGAAAAATTCCCCTGTTTCAGCAGACCTGCATACTCAGCAAATGTTAAATAAAATAAGAAATATTTTAATCCATCATAGCAAAATGCGACACGTTTTCGTAACCGCCATCAGAAAAAACAAGGGAAATGAGTATGCAGGTTTGCTGCAGAGGTATGTTGAAACTGGGTGGTTTTAATTCAATATATAGCAGAACTGAACTAGAAGAAGCCATTTACAATGTTTTATTAAGATATATGTTAAGAAATAAGGAAGATATAGATTTTAGCGATTTCCCCTATAGGGAAGAAGCTGTTACCGTACTCATGGTAAGACCTAAGCCCGAGACCATGATAACTTTTCGTTTCGGGGCCCCCAGAAGCAAAAAACACTATTCGTTCATTTTCATACATATATATATATATATATATATATATATATATATATATACATATATATCTTTATATATATATATATGTGTGTGTGTGTGTGTGTGTGTCTTTAAGCATGATAGTCTTTAAAAATGGTCCAATCTGAATTAAATTTGGCACAGACGTGTAAAGTAGTAATTATTCGGACGAGTTCGAAAACCAGCCCGATCGGACTACCGGAAGGGGGGTAAAGGGGGGTAAACCCCCCAAAAAAGGGTTTTTTTGAGTTTTTTACGTAGAAAAATAAAAATAATCGAATTTTTGTTGCCACCATTGAATTCAGCTCAAAAAAACAAACAATTTAGAATTTTGAATCACTGCTCTATGTCCATTTGTTACCGAGATATTGAAAGTGGTAAAAACGGTACGTTGTCCCAATGTTAACCTTATGGGGAATAAGAAAAATTCTATATCTCGCTTATTTCTCAACATATCTTGATAAAACTTGGTAAATGGCTTCTTCTAGTTCAGATCTACTAAATATTGAATTAAAACCACCCAGGTTTAATATAACCGTAGCAGCAAACCTGCATACTCATTTCCCATGTTATTCTTATGGAGCTTTCAAAAACATGTAAAATCTCGCTCTTTTGGATTGAAATATGTTGTTTTGCTTTTGAAATTCGCTGAGTATGCAGGTCTGCTGCAACGGGGGTATTTTTATGTAACACCTTACGTAAAAAAAATTTCATACACATTAAAAGTCTTATCTAGATAAAGCCACAAACAATGTTTTATTAACATATTTAGAGAAATAAGCGAGGTGTAGAATTGTACTTTATTCCCATAAGGTTATCATTGGGACAACGTACCATGTTTTCCACTTCCGATATCTGGGTAACTAATGGACGTAGAGCGATGATTCAAAATACAATTTTTTTTCAAGGCGAATTTAATAGTGCTAACGACAATTTGATTATTAAAATTTTTCTATTGAAAAAAAAACCAAGAAACCTATTTTTGGGGAGTTTATCCGCCTTTACCCCCCCTTCGGTCCTATGGACAGTTTGGTGAACTCATCCGAATGATTACTACTTTACGAGCATTTAAGATCAGACCATACTTGCGGCCGCTATCGTGTTAGCAGACAGACATACACACACACACACACATACATATATAAAAGCCAAAACCCATTGACTGACTGACTGACTGATCACAGTTTCTCAAAAACTATAAGGCTTAGAGCCATGAAACTCGGCACAAATATTCCTTACAGGCTCTAGAAGCGTACTAAGAAAGGATTTTGCAATATATTGTCTGTAAAGGCCTAAATATGGTATATTATAAAATACAATATGGCGACCACTTTTAGCTTTCAAAGCTTAATTTCTCAAAAACCACAATACTTTGGGCCATGAAAGTTGGCACAATTACTCTTTATAGGCTTTAGATGCGAAAAAAGAAAGTTTTCAAAAATATTCTTTCTCAGACGGCTAAAATAGATTATTTGCAAAAACTCAAAATGGCGGCCATTTTAGTTTTTCTTAACTATGGATGGGAGTCCTGTATAATAATTTCAGGGAACAGAAAAGGTACGAGAACAAATCTACTACAAGAATAAAATTAAAAACTTTATCGAGAAACTTTTTGGCCAAGTTTTTTACCTTCTACTGTTTCTTAAATTTTTCGGTTTATTTTCAAAAACGTGCTAAATTTAGATTGATGTCAAGTCGAATATTCATCCTTAGTGTCTTCTTTGTTTTATATTCCGGGTTATCCTCATTCTCTGTACTGGGAAATTGGAGGAAGTTAATATTTGCTAATCATGAGGGGAACATGTTTAGAGGAAGCGTTACACTTTTTCATTTTCATCTAGGGTGGAATAATTATCAGCTGCATCTTAAGGGTTTAATTGTACGCACATGACCCAAATAAATCAGTCCATTTGTTAATTTTCCTAAAAATTACACATGACATAAAATAATTGAATTAAAATTAGCTATTCTTTCAGCGGGCGAAGCTGCGGGCATATCTGCTAGTATATATATATTTGAACGAATGGTATATATATATATATTTGAACGAATGGTGTATATATATATATATATATATATATATATATATATATATATATATATATATTTGAACGAATGGTTTTTTTGCTCTTTGAGCCCCAAAAGTAAAAGCTATCATGGTCTCGGGCTTAGGTGTTACCATGAGACTTACGGTAATAGCTTATTCCTTTGAAGAAAATCGCTAAAAACCTTTTTACTAATATATCGAGAATCTTTAACAAAATCCAGATTACGGACAAGAGATGTAAAAATTGTGTTCTGAACGCAACAAGAGTGCTGCAGAACTAGATTATTAAGTGGTTTTTCAGTGAGGTACAACTCCTTTGTGTTTTGAATGGAAAAGTCGTTCATCCATAGTTGTCAATCAATACTTACTAAACTAACCTATAGTTCAACATGTATAACGACATAACCTAACCATTCTGTCCAACGTAAAGTTATCCAGTTTATAATTTGAAGTAGTATTACACTCAGTGTAATCCCAAATATTTAAGAAACGTCATACAAATTTCGCGAACGGTAATAATTCAAAATATTACAATGTCAATTGACAATATTTAAAGAATATTAATTAATGTTGTCACAATAATGAGATATTTCTTTGTTAGGGTCAGTTTTTCAGTATCTTAAGGTTATTGACTAAATAATAACATTTATTTACATTACTTTACAGCTATTTCAATTTACATTAATTGTATTACTTGTAATAATGCACCCTTTAAAAGTGGTATCTTACCAATCTTTTGAAGGGTTCTTTACTAATGACTTGTTTTAACGCACAAATCATCCTTTGAAAGCTCCTCTTCATCTTCTTGAAGGGAGAGCTTATTTTCCTGTCGTAGGCAAAGTGTTTTCAATTGTAGAGTGCGTCTTTTGAGGGGGATAATGAATTGCAGGGGATTCCTTAAGAAGTGATGGATAGGGAATCTCATTTTTAAGTTTAAAGTGGAAGAGTTATAGTTATTTGTATATTTTTTACCTCATGAAGTTAAGTGTGTGATGCAATGCAAGATGATGATTAAAATTATTAACGGGTCTTTATATAATAAATAATTCAGAAGAGCTTAATAATTTATGGTTTAAGTATATATTGGTCAATGTCCTGAGTATCTTTCAGTCTATTCACAGTTGACAAATGGTTCTATAGAATAATAGGGTGAATAGTTTATATATAGTTTAATTGTTGTTTTTTTTATTACAATAAGAATTTAAACATTACGTAGACCCCTATTGACTTACGCTGCATGTCTGTTAGGAATTGTAAACTTAATTATTTATTGCCGTAATTTTCGGTAAAAAAATACTTCATATCCGGTCAATAATGATTTAAACACTTAAACATTACGATTGCCAATGCGACATTCCTTATTACCTTTATTAAACTAACAGTGCTCTTGTTTTAAGCTGATTATGTTAACCATTGTAAATATATACAGTGTGTAAATTAAGTATAGAAACAAATCTGTATTTTTTCATCCGAAGGAGATAGAGATATTTTGTTTGTGGCGTTGGTTGTTAGTCCAGGTTCCGGATTTTTTGACATCGAAATTTGTTTTCATCCCCCTCACAGGGTAGGGGGTAAGGGGTAACTTAATTTTTTTCAAATAGCAGCCCCTATTGAGTGACCCCTCATTTTAAAGGGTTTGTCAAAATAAATAAAATGGCGCAAACCCGAGGTAAATACCTCAACCCAAACCCAAATGGCAGCCATTTTAAATTTTGAGATGAACACACGAGATTAACTATGGATACCTAAATTTACCTCTTAAACGGGTTACAATGGGCAAGTTAAACTCTGGATACCATTATTAGATGGAAAAGTGGACATTTTTGTCTCATTCCTGATTTTGCCTCATCCCCCAGAATAGGGTGTTTTTGGGGCAACCCCCTAAATGTTAATGCAAACCCCTGCTGAGTGACCCCTCATTTTGAAGGGTTTGTAAAAACATAAGCAATAGTGCAAACCTTATGGTAATATGTCACCCCTAGCCAATGTGGCAGGTATTCAAAAATGTGATTGGGTAAAAAGCACCTACTTCTTTAATTCAAAATTTTGGATGTCTTTTTAGGATCGACGGATATTAATTTAAATCATGGTTTTAAGTTTGTTAAGGGCTATAAAATGAGGGATGACTCAATATGGCTGCTATAGCAGGCATTAAATATTTTGAAAGGTGAAATGGGTGTTTTTTCACCCAATCAAATCTTTGAATGACTGTCATTTTGGCTAGGTGTGATATATCGACTTTAAGTTTGCACCACTGATTATGTCTTAACAAACCCTTCAAAATGAGGGGTCACTTAGTAGGGGTTTGCATTTGAAATTTTGGGGCTACCCCCAAAACACCCTATTTTGGGGGCTGGGAAAAATCAGGAATAAGGCGAAAACATCCACTTTTCCATCTAACAATGGTATCCAGAGTTTAACTTGCCCAATGTAAACCGCTTAAAAGGTAAATTTAGGTCTCCATAGTTAATCTCGTGTGTTCATCTCAGAATTTAAAATTGCTGCCATTTAGGTTAGGGTTGAGGTATTGACTTCGGGTTGGCGCCATTTGATTTATTTTGAGAAACCCTTTAAGATGAGGGGTCACTTAATAGGGGTTGCTATTTGAAAAAAATTAAGTTACCCCTTACCCCCCACCCTGTGAGGGGGATGAAAAAGAATTTCGATGTCAAATAATCTGGAACCTGGACTAACAACCAACGCCACAAACAAAATATCTCTATCTCCTTCGGATGAAAAAATACAGATTTGTTTCCATACTTAATTTGCACACTGAATGTTGAATTTTTAACATAATCTGAAATGTATTAATGTTTTTGACAGCATTCTTAATGATGACATACACTGCATCTAGCTTATTTGAAGTTTTTTTATATCTATTACCAAAAGGTTAAGGTGAAATTAATAGTCTAGATGTTAGCTATCAAAATTGTATATATTAAATTTGGTTAGTCTGATTATTCTATTTATCAGTTCGAAGTAAACATCTATTACATACTCGTTATGGAGAGTGAGACAAAAATCTCCACTATCAATCCTTTATTTAACAAGTAACTGATAAAAATAGACAAATAAAGTATACTTTCTTGTAGTTGTTTTAGTAAAAGAACGCCAAATTCTAACATTATCTTAATTTCATATACGAATTCATGGTGTATTGAATTTATATTATATTTATTTGGTAGTAATAAATACATTCATCTGTGTCTACTGGAATAATTATAATTAATTTTATATATAAGTTAAATTCTTCCCCACTTAACTTGTTCCAAAATCTACTCTAACTAAATTTTATGTTGATTCAAGTTTAAAGAACCAAACACTTAATTAATGATCTTGAAATGAGAACTTGTTTACATTCAAGGCAATAAACTTATTTCAAGCACCCTCCTGCCGAGTTATCTTGATTGAACGCGGACAATGAAAATAGATATGATTATTTAGTTAAATGTAAGATTGTAAAGTACTTACAGTTCGCGTTATTGGAAAGTCTTTAATTCTATAACATAAGCTTTTACATACATTAAGATCATGTTTTGGCGTATTACATTCATTAACTCCTTGTAACATGTTTTAGAGCTTAATTCGAAGCTACGTAACGTTGACTGGTTTATTAAAATGCCAAAAACGTAATTAAAATTACCTTATATATACAGTTACAGTATATATACAGACTCAGTGAATTTTAAAAGCTTGAATAAATAGTTTATACATCACTTCTCTGTAAGTATCACATCAAGTTAAATCATCGTAGGTCCAAAAATAAGTCAAAAATATAATTCAAAATAATAACATGAGAAGAGATTATGCAGGTTTACTGCCAAAGAAATGTGAAGTAAGAGATTTTGAACACTATTTCAATATATCCCATCTACCTAAAGACGACACATATGAGGTTTCTTTCAGCTATTTTGAGATATAATCAAGTAATGTATTTTTTTATGTTATATAAGGTTTAAATTGAGGAGTACAGTACACAGTTCTGCTCTTCCCTGAATCTAAAATATTTGGGATTGTAAGTTATACTCAAGTAGACCTCCACTACGTGTCAAGGTTGATCAGGCTCTGTTGAGGAATAAGCAACACTCTTTTAAATTTCCAATAAAGTTAATATTGTGATCTACTATACAGGTTTTCTGCCCAAAATACATTAGAAATGAAGGTTTGTTTGATTTGGTGGTGAGAAAATGTTAATTAGGTAAACCTACACTCCAGGTTTCAATATAAATTATTCTTAAATAATTTAGCTATACAATTTTATTTATCCTACTTATTGATGCCAATCCAGCTAAATAAACCTGTACCATATGTAAAGTACGAGAATTAAATTAATACAGAATTAAAATTTTAATACAGTACGAGAGGACGTAACTATCTAAATTCACGTGAAAATGGTCTGTGATATATTTTATATTAAAGGAATACACTGTCAATTCTAAACCAACTAGCATCTTTTAAGTGCTCAGTACTAGTCGCCCAAGGAAATATACTGGGAAATTTTCTCTCGGCACTTTCTCACACTAACTGGGGAAACTTAATGTAAGTTTTTCCCACATTATATTTTCCCAGCCCTAGTTACTCGCTGTACAAAACATAATCGCTATTTAAATACATAATCACCAACCACAAGAGCTGGAAAAAATCATAAACCCCGTTTCCACTACCAAACAAGCTGTCTACATCGCCAAGGAAATTCTCAAAGAGTCTAAGAGATTCAAAGATTACGACCCGGATATCCAAACTCCATATTTTTGATTACCTGTATTCCACCTTGAGTGCAACCCTTAGTTGCAGAGACTTTTAGTCTGGGGTTTAGATTAATCTAGCGAATACCTACGGCCTATTTTCAGACTCCCGGATTTTTTCCTTTATATTAATTAGTCTAGTTTGATTGGGCTACAAGAAAAATCATATATTTCTTAAATAAGGCTTTAGATTATGATATTTTTCTCATAATTCTAAAACAAAAGCATCAGATATTTATCTTTTTATCGAAAAAACAATTTTAACAAAAGTCTAAATGCAAGTGTTTTTTTTTGCCATTTTAGATTATATGTTTAGCTCCCTTCCACATATAATCTAAGACTGGCAAGGTACTGCAACATAACACATTGTAAACTTGGGCAATGATCAAAGTTCTGTCTACTTTACGATGATTTATTTAAAAAAACAATTGAGAAACAATCGTTCTTCTGGCTGTGTTACTTAATTAAGGCTTATTATTATTACCGAATTCCTCTCATTTGCTGAATGTAGGGTAATTGAGAAAAAACTTCATTTAGGAAATTAAATGCATAATGACTTGAATACAAAAAATGTAATATATTTAATATTCTGATATTAAATGTTCAACGTAAAATACCTAAACAAAATTTAATCTCGTAATTAGCGAGATATAGTTTGAAAGGTTTTGCATGTTTTACAAACTGTCACTTGAAACTGGTTAACAAGGGGAAATTTTTAGCAACATTTCTATAACTCATTTTTTGGCGGTTAGTTATATTTAACTTTTTACTGACTGCTAAGAGATTATCTCTCATTAAATATAAAGTTTGAATCGACACGTTTAGTAAGATGACTTTTTTCGCCTTCATTAAATCTGCCAGTCTTTAATTAGATTAAAGTTTTTTCAATGTTCGTTGTTCATAACGAGTTAAATTACGAAGTTTCTTTTAAAAAAATTTACCCTATAGGAAAGCAGCTATTACTGCAGTGGCATGGTAAGACTTAAACGCTGGACCACTGAAAATATGATTTTTATGTCCCTTGACTACGAAAAAACACCCTCTCTTTCGTATTCTTATATGTCCAATGTGAATGCATACCTGTTTGTAGGCACGATAACTTTCGCCAAAAAGATCTTAATGAAATTCGGCACATAGGTACAAAGCTAAATGTATTACTGAGTTAAAAAACCAGCATGTGATTGGTTAACTCTAAGGAGGATTTAGTATCCAAACATTTTTTATGATTTATCACCTTTTTATTTATTGCATATAAGTGTAATAATCAAATTGGACTAAGCTTAGCCCTTAAGTACTATGCTGACGTCTACCGGACTTCGCAAATGTTTTCCACTCTGTCGCAACCCCTTCTACTCTACCCCTTCACCCTCCTCGCCCAGTACCATTGAGTTGGGTGTTTAACTTTTATACTGTGAACGTATTTTGATGCTCGGACTCAATGATTAGGCGTCATTTTGGAATCGACATGTGCCGGACGTTGCATAGTAATCGTATGAGTTTGTACGTAATCACGCAACTTTATACTAAACATTATTGTGACGTCCAATAGACGGGACATAGTGATTGTGTAACTTCATGATTTGGTCTGATAACTATGTAATTTTGAGAGATTTTTTCAATTTGAATACTTAATAATCATAAACGCAAGGCCATGTTTATGTGCATGTAAAAAATCATTATATGTTTAGAAATAAAAATATGGTTAAAATAATTATTTTTCAAAAACCACATTTAATTCTTCTTTTTGTAAACCTTACAAAAGGTGAAGGTTTTTTAGAGGGGGTTGTGGAAGTAATTAAATTTGTTTTAAAATAAATGAGTCGTTACGTCAATTTATTATTAATACACCCAAATATCTATGACCAAAACCCCAAAGTTAAGTTTCAGTTATTACCCCCCTCCACCCCCAAAAAGAAGACATCTGACAGTAGTTAGATTAGGTTTATGGTGCGTCGTAGTTGAGCGTTAAAACAAAAAACAATTTAGCAAATTTTATTACATTTTAAAGGTCATATTAACATAAACATTTCTGTGAAAACAGAACCAAATTAGCTCAATCCGTTTCAAAATTACGGCGATTTTGTGAAAACTTTTGATATTTACGAAAACCCCTGTATTTTCTAAACCGTTAAATATGTTTCAGTTCTGATTCGAAATCCTTAATGCTTGGTAGTTCAGATTTACTACGATTTGTCACATGACAATGTTCGAATCAGGACTAAAATATGTAATGGCTTTTAAAATACAGGGGTTTCCGTAAATATCAAAAATTTAAAAAAATGGCGGCCATTTTGAAACGGATTGAGATAATATACTTCTATATCCACCGAAATGTTACTCTCAAAAAGACCGATATCAAAGCTTCTATAGGTTCACATAAGAGGTTCACGTAATGAAGGTCATGAGTTGGAGACTCGAACTCATGGCCTTCATTTCTGGGACACCCTGTAGATAAATTGCGATGAAAATATTTTTAGTCGTTTTTAATTCTTCATATGCAAATTAGTGGGTAGTAATTTTATTTGGGGTTTCTACTTTAATTCGTTCTCCCGTTACAATAGGTGGACGGGCGGTCTGACTCAACCTCTGTATTGGATGTGCTAAGCAGTACTTTGTTTATTTTATATTTCACCCCCAAAAAAGTACATTTAATCTGATATCAGGAAAACATCAGCAATAGTTGCATTATAATTACTACAGATTAATACGTTTCACCCTTGTATAGCATGTTTTTACATACCAAGTAATGAAAATATTATTTCATTTTAATTTTCAGGTACATATTTTATTTACCTTTTGTTTAATAATAGAGTCCATTGATAATAATAATAATAATAATATTCCTTTATTGCTGTTTGACTATACAAGTATTGTATAGAATGCGTCAAATCTTAATATTTAATATATTTTAACAATACAAAATTACATTAAACAATCATAAACGTAAAATTAGATTTAATCTTCAAATTGAACAGCTAAAAAATGGAAAAGTATTGAAAAGTACAGGGTGTTTTTTAAAACGCAACCCATTTTTAAGATTGAATAATGCACATATGAATGTGTAATGAGTATCGTTTTTTTGATCTTTACATTTTATACAGCCCATTATTTAAGTTTGATCACATTTAGTTTACATTATTTGCTCAAACAGTCCGCCATTGGCATTTGTATAAACTTATGCTCTTTCAATCAAATCCCCGATCACGTGTTGTAAGGTGCCTCTTTAAATTTCTTGCATTAAATTTGTTATGTTTGTTTTGAGGTACAGAATAGCTTTTAAATTGTTTTCGAAGAATAATTACATCTTTACATGTCTGTGGCAAATTTCATTCAGATCTGACCATTTTTACGCGAGTTATCGTGCTTAAAGACACACACATTAAAAACGCAACCCAAGACTTTATTTTATCGGTGAAGGATTATTTCCCCCCAAGATCCCTGGATTTGATTCCACTATATTATTATGTTCTTTGGGGATACATACAAAGTAATCCCTAAAAAACAAGTCACAAAATATTCAGTACCTCAAAACAAACAGAACAAATGTATTGTAGGAAATTCAAACAGGTACCTTGCAACACATGTTCGGGAATTTGATGGAGAGAGTATAACTTCATACAAATGTCTCTGGCGGATTTTTTGAGCACATAAGGTGAACTGAATGTGATCAAACTTAAATAATAGATTGCATAAAATGTAAAGAAGCATAAAACAATACTTATTTCATATTTATATGTGAATTATTCAATCTTAAAAATGGGTTGCGTTTAAAAAAAAAACACCCTGTATCAGCCATAGCTTATTTAGTAGAAATTTTGAAGCTCACGCCAATGCTACCCAATTCAATGGTGAGTGGTCCATGAACTTGTCCACCGAGTAGAACACGTTAGACACTAAAAAGCGTCTTAATTTTATTTTAAATTTTGATTCACAATTTTCAAATCGAATGCCTTCTGGGACTTGGTTCAGAATGTTCACCCCCCCTCTGAGAGGGTAGGCGCGCCATTGCTGCCAACCTGTGCTGAGCTGGTCTGAAAACATTTCTGGATCTGGTATCGTACTCATGCGCATCCCTATATAATGGTTTTGTATTATATATACTATAATAAATATTAAAATTATTTTAAAATTTTAAAACAATGACCTTGGGACTTTGTCCAAACCTCCTGAAAATGCAGCATAATATATGGTATGTTCACACTGCTGGGGTATGATAATGTTTAATTGAAAGTGGCTGGAGAAGGACTGCTGAAAAAGTGGTGTTTTAGTTATAAAACTATCCATAAGATTCGTCCATGTGATCTTTTTTTATTATTTTGTTATTCTGATTTGGATTCATTAATGATATGTTTGCTAACATCTACGAGGCTTATCTAACATCTCGTATAGGAGAAGGGGTTTTATATCGGTCAGAAAATCTCCAGACCTACGTGCCATAGAATGTTGAAATTTTGGGATTTTGCTCTCCTTTGGTCTTATAAGCGTACTAAGAAACGGTTTTGCAAAATTCCTTTAGGGTTACGCCCTAGAGTACTTCAAATGTTCAATGTTTACATATAGGGAAGGCTAAGAAGTTAGCATCATGGCAACCTTAAGAAGTAGGGCAGATCAATTCCCTAAATTAAAGAACGTTTTTTCCACGGGTGAAACGGTTTGATCAACTAGTGTATGTACAAACTATAATAGGATTACATTTATTGCAAATGTTTAGCCTAAGAATCATATAAAATGCAATTGTTAAATTTACTGTAATTAAAACCAATGCAATCATTTTGTTAATTTTATTTATGGTTAAACATAATGAATGATTATATATGTGATTTTTAGAGTAGGTATTATTTACAAGAAATATTCTAATCTATATTTTCCTTACATATGTTAAATATGCTCATTTACTAAATCAATCCCTTGGAAATATGCTGAGTATGCAGATCTGCTGTGATGGGGATATTACAATTTACTCTGCATTATTGAAACTTGATAAAAAGATGCTCGTTGATAAAAAATATGCAGAGGTTGTTTTGGTACGTAAGCTTAATTAAGCTATTAACAAACAAAATAAAATTAGATTTATAACTATACACATGATATGGTTTATGTTCGAGACTTAATAACCCAACTGATACAGAAACTCAAAGTTTTTTGAAAAATTTTGGGTAAAAATTAAATACTGTGACAAGTTAGACAAATTGCCTGAATTATTTTATCATAAATATAATAAAGCATAGGATTGTTTGAATGGATGCAGATTTTGTCTATGTTTGTAAGAGCATTATTTTTCAATACGTGGTTTATTGTTATGACTCACCTGCGTTCGATTTAATTTGTTTGTATTTCTTTACCTTAGATCTAATTAAATCAAGTCTTATGCTTTTCCAATTTTTTTTTTGAAGTTTTTATACAATATTATTTAACAAAATATTAAAAACCACAAAACTCAAACTGACAAATGTGTAGTCAGTGCTTTATTTTTATTTTCTTGTCTAAATGACAGCCTTCAACTAACAGTGTTTTTGTTAACCGTCACTTCACTTTAAATGATTAGTTTTTTTTTAGTAATTATTTGGCTAACATGTAATGAGTTTAATAATATTTTTTCATACCCGACTTCAAAAAGAAATACTCAAAATTGTGGACATTCCTTTTTACATAATACTAACAAATATATGTACTTTTCCTTTACTACATTGAAATGAAATCGATTAATTGTCCGTAATAGGAATAGCTGACATCTAAGAGATGTGATTAATGTATACATCAATACGTGAGGCTGCAAGTCTCCTGGTTCATTAATCTACCTTTCTTGTGATTATCAACTACTAGCTTATATTTTTAGCAGAAGCTCTATTAAATTCTTTCAAATCATTAGAATGTTTTACCGCCACCGGTAATAATTCTAAAAATTCTATTTACGACCTGATATGGCATGTATTTTTTTTCCAATTGAAAACAAAGCTACGAGTTCAAGTCTAAATAAACCTCACGCTTTCAAATAATATATTTTACAATTTTACTGTAATGGGTAATTTTTATCTTTACCGCTGACATTTTGAAAATTTACCCTAAAGGGAATGAGTTAGTACTATAAGTGGAATGTCAATTGGATACGGTTCGGTACTGAAAACGGGTAAAAATCGTCAGATTTTGAAACATATAATGTCGTCTACATATCTAAACCAATACTTTATTTCTTAAAGAGTGGATTACAGTTATTAATTTTATTCAGAAGGTAAATCAGATGAAGCGAAAGAATTATTATTAACATATTATGCTCTATCAAAAACAATTCAGTTTAGGGAAGAAATGCAAAGTAAACTAATCAACTTCTTAGACATTACAATATCAATTGAAAATGGAACTCATTCATTCAATATTCATCGGAAAACAACAACAACAGAGGTCATAATTACATCAGATTCAAACCATCCGTGGAACTCAAAATCGCCACATTTCATTCACTTACTTATCGTCTTGCAAACATACCACTAAGTAAAGCTAACATCATAAAATAAAAAGAAATTATGATGCACTTAGCCTTAGTGAATGGATATAAAAATCAAATGATTAGTAAGATGATAAATAGGAAATTAAAAAAAACAAAAGAACATAAAACAGAGACTGAAGATAAAATAATACATGTGTGTTACTTACAATTCTTACATGACAAGAGCCATAAGAAAAAAACTGAAGAAAAATAACTTCAAAATAAGCTTCAAAACCAAGAATAATATTTTTAAAATAATAAATAATAGAATTGTGAATAATCTTACTCAAACTCTAGACTACAGCCAAGTCGGAGTGTATAAAATAAATTGTAGTGATTGCTACAAATACTATATTGGACAGACTAAAAGAAATTTTAAAGTTCGTTTTAAGGAACATATATAAGCGAAAAGTCCAAAAACACCTTTACAATCAAATAAAATTACGCTGAACACATATTATCATCAGGACATAATTATAAATGCTTACAAGAAAATCCTACTGTCCTTAAACATGGAAATAAGGCAGAAGTACTAAACACTGAAGAAGAACTATCTATATATTTACAGAACAAAAGAGATTCCAAGAACATACTAAATAGTAAGGAAACAAGAAAAAAACATCCCATATTTGATAAAATTAAAGAAATAAAGAAAAACCATTAAAAAAAACAAAGAAAATAAAAAATAAAATTTTCATCTATATAGGGTGTCCCGAAATTATGGTAAAATATTTTAGTATATGAAAGTACAGGTAAAAATAAGAAAAAAAGTTCATATAAACATAGGTCCAAAAGTGCTTCGTTTTCCGTCTGTGTGTCTGTGATTTTTACATATTTAATCATATCTCATGAACCTCTTAACGTACAAACTTCAAACTTGGTACATGGATGACCACTATTAAGAACTATTTTTGTACCATCTACTTTGTACCATTTCAAAATGGCGACTGTTTTTTGTTATATATTTATCTAAATATCTAATATCTTAAAAACCGTAAATTTTAGAAAAGTTATACAAGAGATAAAAAAGTTGTGAAATTTAATCCAATTAACGCTGACATTAAGATTATGATGATCGGATCACTAATAACGGAGAAATTTTAATTTTTCCAAATAAAAACATGGACATTTCTGACGGTTTGTTCTATAGGACCATGTTTTTATTCAGAAAGGTTAATATTCCTCCGTTATTAGTAATCCGATCATCATAATCTTAATATCATCGTTAATTGGATTAAATTTCACAACTTTTTTGTCTCTTGTATAATTTTTCTAAAATTTACGGTTTTTAAGATATTTAGCTTTGAAAACAAAAAACAGTCGCCATTTTGAAATGGTACAAAGTAGAAATTTGATACTACATACAAAAATAGGTCTTAATAGTATTCATCCATGTACCAAGTTTGAAGTTTGTACGTTAAGAGGTTCATGAGATATGATTAAATATGTAAAAATCACAAACAGACACACAGACGGAAAACGAAGCACTTTTGGACCTATGTTTATATGAACTTTTTTCTTATTTTTACCTGTACTATCATGTACCAAAATATTTTACCATAATTTTGGGACACCATGTATAGTATGCACACACAAATATCATGAATAAAAATTTTAATGCCACATGATATTTAATTTTATGTCTTAATGTTATAATAGTAGTTTATGCAACGAGTGACTTAAAGGCGTAATACAATCGTTGCATACACTATTTTATCTACGACCAACAATATACGTCAAAATTTCCCCCAAAGTTAAACAAAACTCATGACTTTTACTAATGATGGAATAGGTCAACTAAAATTTGAGGTTAGGCAAATAAGCAGACTGAACCATGCTTCGTTGTGGAACAATCAGCTGATGGTAAAAGTAAACTCAAACATGAATCGTAATGCAACAATCAGCTGATGTGCGAATTGCGTAATTGTTATTATGACACTACTTCCGTCAAATGCCGAGCTCTCATTGGCCTAGAACCAGTACTCTAAAGTGACTCCAGTACTCTAAAGTCGTCATTAGAGTACTGCTTGGTTTTTGGTGTCTTAATGTATATCATTATAATGTTTATTGTAATACCATAATTGGTGCTTATTGCAATGGTCGTAGATAAAAATGTTTTATACACGTTTGGAATGTAGTGAGAGGTCATGTTGACTTTGACGATGGCGTAAATTGCCAAAACATGTTGTCAAAAATATGATTGTAAAAAATTTTAATAAATAAGGGCATTTTGTTATAAAATGTTTTTATTAATAATTATAATAACAACCGTAATAGACAATAGACAAGTATTCTTTATCCACACAAACATTCAGAATGGTATTGGCGTCAATTTTCAAGTAATAACCGATCAACTAATATATATATATATATATATATATATATATATATATGTGTGTGTGTGTGTGTGTGTGTGTGTGTGTGTGTGTGTGTGACTTTTAGTGTGTAGAATATTAAATTGCAATGATATTAGAATAGAATAGAATAGAATAGAATATGATTTATTGCAGTAATACAATTATTACAATTGTGTAGCAAACGTCAATTAATTGTTGTTATAAATACCTAAATTATAAAATAAAATTAACATTAAAATTAAAATTACCCCTGGGGATTACAATTTGGTCCTACTACCCCCAGTGGTGGGCCATGAACTCCTCCTCCGTGTAGAAGACTGAATTTGTCAACTCAAGCTTCAATCTTCTTTTAAACTTTGTGGAACTTTGTGGAATTTTATTCGTTACAGGTTGATTAGAAGAACTGTAAACAAGTGGTATATGTATAATACTGATTACTAATCACCTGTTTTAAATCTACTGTAGGTTTGCCATTTTTTTTATTTTAGGAGTTTTACTTTATGTCAAATATATCTTTCTAAGATTGTGTTAAATATGGAGTTTTTTTCAATGGATCGTTCAAGTTATACAATTGTATTGAACTATTGAGTCTATCTCAATCAGTAAAGGACCTTTATCTGATACTGCTCTCCAAATGACTGCGGCTGTCACTTTGCTAAATTGCTTCAGTTGACGGTTCCTTTGTTGTATGAGTCTAATAATTTACATTCTTTAAACCGCTTTTATTGGTGAGATCAATTTATAAAAAAACGCTAAAGCTAGTGAAACACTTCGCTGTCACGCTAATATTCTTCCCATAAATAATGAAATTTTTACATTAATCCTAATAATCGTAATTTATTTCTGTTGCCTATTAAAAATGACGTTTATACAATTTTTAGATAAATCAAGTTAAGTAAATAAAAAATGTCTATACAAAACTAAGGAATTATGGGTCTAGTTCCCTAATGATCATGACATTAGAAAGAAATGTATTTCGGCATTGTAATGAATTATAAAGCAGCATATATGTTGTGTTACAAAGGTATCCCTCCGCTTCGTCGTGCAATGGATAATTCCTCGGCCACTTATGCAGTTGCTAATCAAAATTTCCATTGTTAAGCCCTTGATTGTTTTTTCGAATAATTAAACTCGAACTAACTTTACTAGAATGCAATCTTTGACTTGCCACAATAAGAGAGTGAATGAATACACATGAGCTTTTTAATGAAAATACTTCTACACTTAAAAAATTAAAATAGAATCAACAAATATATTTTCAAATATATCACTCTCTGCAGTTAAAAAACACTGTTGTTAAAATATAGAGTTACCCTTTAGAATATTTTGTAACCAGTCGTTCCTTCCAACGCGAAATCTTTTTCAACTAAATATTTATGAAGAAAAAAAATATAGGTTTAGGACTTAACACTAACATTTACGCCTTTCCGCTTATACTGTCTAGTATTATTTTTATTTCGCCTTAAATGTTAAGAATATTTATAATTTTATATGATGGTTGCTTCTTTTTTGGGAAAGGAAGAGTCTATTTAAAACAGAATTCTGAATCTGAAACCTTATAATACAAAGTAGGCATTAATGCAAACAATTTAGGTAAAATTCTTGTATTTTTGTTTATTGTTTCGAGAAGGAGCGATGATTGGAATTTTTAACAGCTTTACGGTACGTCCTGAGTGCACCCCGGTTCCGATTCCCATTCAGTTTCAGATTATCGGCGCCTGTTCCGGCTGAATCAGATTTTTTTAGGTGGCCATAGTAGAGGCTTGAAAGGCTTCGCCGACTCGGCGAGCAGGCAATAGAGTTGCCAATGCTGTGTACATTATTTCATCATTGATTGTACAGCTAATGTAATAAATACCTTGAGAATGGTAGCGCAGGGTTGCCATACCAAGGGATAAAAAAAGTGTTATATATATAAACGTATATTTCAACTTGCATGTTAGATGTTTTGTTTTATGAGTTTCTACTTTGTATAGTTATTTCATTAATAGCCCGCCTCATGCCACACTAGTAAATTGTAATAGTTTTATTTTGCATAGCATAAGGTAATTATATATATTTATATATAGTATTATATGAATTAATTTCTCAGATGTAAATTGGCCCTCGATGTTAAGCATTGCTTATCGAGGCCAAAACATGATGTATTAACATGATATTTACATGATGTAAATAAATAATAAATTTCATGAATTACTTTACACGGCATATTGGTAATTTAGGAGGCCTCTGCGGAAAAGATCGGGGAGTGGTAAAAAACACTAAGCGATTAATTGTTTTATAATGGTAAACGGCAGCAAAGCAAGCTTAACAATAAAAAAGATAATTTATGCTCGCAACTTTGACATAGTCAGGATTTAATTTGTGTACTTTATCTCAAGTCTTTCTAGTTCGATGAAATCAACAAAAAATATATTGAGATAATGCGACGAGCATATAAGGAAACAACAATTGATTTAAAAAAATGGAAGGCGCGTATAAGGAATATTTTAACTCTCATTTTAGCTGACTGATTTCAAATTTGACCTTTAGCTCCTGTGACTTGAATCAGACCACTATACTTTCTTTTAAGTTTGAATAAGCTGTTTTATTTGTAGGAAAATTTTATTTTGTCCTATCCACTAGGCCTACAGTCATTGAACATAAAAGAAGTATTGTATGAATTATCTTGCACAAATAGGTTGTTTTACTAACCTTCAACGACGAGCGCCAATGAAATTTCCTTCTAACATTTATCTATTATATCTCTGTTTGAATATGCTATGAGTACTAAATCCCAGATTGGTTGGTTTCTTACAGTGTGGGAGATTATAGCTGGAAAATTTATTGCTGCTGAATTAATTAGATTTCAAAATTAAATGTTGCTATTAAAAATGGCGGCTTGAGCAATCGGAAAATGGAATCTGCAACCGGAATGAATAATACATTCCGGTGAGCAGGCACCTGCGCGCAAGCTCTGCTTACGGCTGCCACAATGGCCACTTCCGTTAAAATACAAGTGTCATTCCTGTCACCGAAAATCTGAATCTGAGTCGGAATCGGAACCAGCGTGCACTCAGGACGTACCGCTATGTCCTATATAGGGTGGTTTTCTTTGGAGAAAATAAGCTGTTAAATTTATAATTTTGGCAGTCTCATTATCTCATTGACCTTTTCTGAGGTTTATTTTTAGGTTGAAGCTGATATAAATAGTGTAATGTAGAGTGGGATTTTTTAATATCTTAAAAATGATAAATTCAACATCATTTTTATATGAATACAACTATGTATGAGTGTGATCTCTCCACCAACTGTGCCTACATTCTACTTTGGATGGACGGTTTTAGTTCCATATTCAAGTTAGACTGAAAAAAATCTTTTTTGCAAATCTGTAGCAAATTTGGTTAGGATTTCACGTGGCTTCATGGGGTTTTGTATTACCCACGAATACCAAACGTGGGTACTAGCTATGTACCAAAAGTTGTATCCGCTACGCTCTTGGTGTCGCAGACAATAAAAAAATAAAAGTAAGAATGGTTACAAGGATATACACCATGCCAACTAGGTTAATATCTTATTACTCAAAGTAGTTTCTTTCAAAAAGGTTTTTTATTAAACTCTCACTTAAAATATTCGCATATTGAAGTCAAATATTTAACTTTTCAAGAAATGTACAAGCTTTTTACTAAATGTCTTTACAATAAATTGATTTACTATTTATTTAAAATTTTTCATGATAAAATTGTATTAGCAAAAATCAGATTTAAACGTAATGCAAAGAAAAGTATAATCAGGATCGACCAAAGTTGTCCCGAAACGTTTCCTTAAGTGTTATTAGAATACTTCCATAGGAAAAAAAATAACATTAGCAAATATTAACACAGATATTATTAAATAAAGACAAACCTTTATTCAAAAGAAAAAGACCAGCATTTTCTTCTCCTTGGAATTGGGGAGAGAAAGTGTCAGTAACAGGACTGAGGTAGCCTTCGGCACTCGAAGATGCATTTAAATCTTCAGTTCTATCAAAAACTTCTTAATGTTAAAGGCAGGGTTGGTAACGAGGTGCTCGTAAATTAAACTTAACCGTAATAAAAAAGTTATGTATACGCTTAAATGACATATTACGGTGACAATCGAATTCATCGGAATAATTTTAATATAGTACGTGGCATTTTATTTCATAAAAGTTTTTTTCTTAAGTGAAAATTCGTTGAAATAAACATTATTTAATATTTCAAGAAATATGTATTTTGGGATTCTAAAATATCGATATAGAAAACAATTTAACTACAATCCCAATAAATTCTTTCTTTACAAAATTCTAGCTATAAAAGAACAAATAAACCTACTAAGTAAATAGATAAATAAATCCAAATTTGTATGCGCATTACATAGATAAAATATGACATTTTATGTATAGTAAAAACTTCATAATGTTTCCAAATAATAAAAATCCAGGCAGATCATACTATGACATTATTACAGAAAAATAGGACCCCACGGACGAAATGCTCGCTTAAGACTTTCTTTACAGAAACATATTTCTAAGAATTTAATTTTGAGTTCGGAGCAAAAGAAACAACGTATGCTTTAAATAGAGTAAATAAACAAATAAACCTTGGATAAACTTTTACCCTGCACTTCATACACCATAATTTAACACAAGAAAAACTTAGTTTAAAAAGGCTCAAATGTCAAAGTATTCAAATTAAATCTGTTATCACCACTTTTACAAAATACTAATATTACAAGCAATACAAAAACAACTCTAAAACAAAGGAATTAATTCATAATTCCGTAAAACTATCACTTAAATTTTAATTTTAGCGTGACCATAAATTAAAAGTTACTAGATTATACTTATCAGCTCTTCAACGCAATCAAAATATACTAACCATTTTCTTACCCACTTGAAAACTAGTTTTCTGTCTTGAATCACTTTTATACTGTTTTTGAAAGTTCGTGGTGCAACAAAATAAAATATGTTTGTAAAAAAGATTAGCTTATGGTCAGTTCCTTCAAAAGCGTAACTTACATTCCCTTGAAAGATTTTAATTACTTTTTAAATGGTTTTCTCAGTACTTAAGACTAATCTATTTGTAACAAACCAACACTTTATCGCATTCAAATCCAGGCTAATTTTTGATGTACTACATCACTGGTAAATTTCAATCAGTGCTCCTGCACAAACTGTTGGTAGCTGATCTCACGCATTATGTTACACGCTTTGGTTGTGTAATGTCATTGATACACGTATACGTAACATTACGTCTGTGTCATTAAAAAAAACTTCACTTATGTTAAATTTGAATAGCTGACTTCTTGGCAAAATGCAAAATTTTTATTACTTTTTATATTTATTGTTTTGTTAAATAGTTACAGATTTCAGATACATGTTTAAGTACTTTATGAATCTGATCCTCGTATCCTAAAATAATAATATTTATTTTATTTATTTTTATTATTTTTTTTGGTGATGAATGTTTGGAGTTGTCGAATGTCTTAGTTAGTTTTACGAGTAATGCAAATTCGAATAATTCCTTAACTTATTTTATTCCCATATCGTTACCCCTTACTTCCTTCTCCAAACAGTTCTATGAGGTAGGCAAATGAAGGTATTCTCTGACGTAAAATGAAAATAAGGATAAGGTTAATGTAAGAAAAAAACTGCAAATTCGTTTAAAGTTACAAAAAAAATGTCTCTTTATTCCACTAAATTCACCAAAACCAAAACAAAGCCGAATTTTTTTTAACCTCGTTATTTTATCAAAAAGAACAGATGATCTTTAGCATTTGTAATACAATAACAAAAAAAAAAACAATCCCTCACTCTCCGCTGTATGGCTGGATACATACTGGTTCAGCTCTCTGTAATCCATAACGGGTCGCACTTTGCTCTTATTGTGTTGTATGACTGCCATCAGAGGTATTAATCCATCAAACTCCCCGTCATAAGGCTGGAGCCAGCCATCTCTTATCCAGTCTCGTACTTCTGCGTCAAATGCCTCCTTTGCCTCCTCTGGAATCGCGTATGTTGGTATCTGATTAGTTATCATGGGTGGTTTGCAGTCATCTTTCCATTTCCATTCCACAGTCCATCTTCCATCAGAAAATTTCGCATTGAAGTCACAATCATTAATAATAATTTCATTCTTATTGAAGTCACAATCATTAATAATAATTTCATTCTTACCAGGATTTTCTGGGATTTCTTTCACGCACAACTCCTTCTCTTCTTCAGCGACTACTCCGATGCCTAACTCCTTCTCAACCTCAGCGACTGCTCCGATGCCCATAAACTTAACAACACCTTCTCCATCAATAGTAACCCCTCCCATTGCGGACACTGCATCCATCCCTAGAAGCATCTGATACTTTGGTAGAACTCTAGCAACCAAACAGCACAAAGTCAGTTGAACACCTCTTATCAAAACTCGAATAACACATGTCAAGTTACACTCAACTGATTCTCCATTCATCATTAATATTCTTTGCCTAACTGGCTTAGACTCTATCCCATATCTCACCAAATTAGGTGACACGATACTCCTTGAACAATCTGAGTCCAGCAAAGCACAACATTCAAAACCTGCAACACTTACTATCAGAGTAAGAGGTTGCGCTGACAAATTTGGGCCACCCGCGCAACATAAGGTAGCCCCAATTATGCGTTTTTTGGAACCCCTGAACATGTTGTGGCGTAAAGCCCGACTTCCCCACACCGGTAGCAGGTGATACTTGAAGCATCTCGTTTTTGGGATGGACATGAACGTGCTAAATGACCTTCCTTGCCACAAGTAAAACATTTCTTACCTTCCTTCTTGTGTCCCTGTCTACGAACATTGAAATCGTTGACGTCAGAGTGTGCAACTGCTCCAGAATTGGACTCACTGCCCAATAGATTCCTTGCTCTTACCATCACATCAGATAACTCCATGCTTTGAAGACAACAAGCAGCTTTTAACTGGTTTTGTGTATCCGCTGGCAAGCCGTGTACAAGCGCGCTCTTAATCCAGTCATCCGACACAAAAGGGTCTACCAATTTAGCCAGCCTCTTTAGATCAGAAGCATAAACATCTAATGACTCACCGGGATGCAAGCGCCTAGCAGTAAATTCTGCGTAAGCTTGGAAGCAGTTTGCAGAAAAGGCCTGCAGCAACGCATTGGTGAGGGCCGTGTAGTCACTCTTGACATTTTCCGAAAGTCCGTCATAGACAGCAAAAGCACCTTCTGACAGAAATAATGGAAGGACAGTCTGCAATTCTTTGACTTTTTGTAGCCTACACACGAGTTCTAGTTTTTTCAGCCACTCACTAAAATCTCCATTACCATCATACTGCTTGATCAAATCTGAAAACCTCGCACCGGTACTTGACATGATGAAAACGTTGTTTTGCCGAAATAGCTTGTAAGAAAAAAAACTGCAAATTCGTTTAAAGTTACAAAAAAAAATGTCTCTTTATTCCACTAAATTCACCAAAACCAAAACAAAGCCGAATTTTTCTTAACCTCGTTATTTTATCAAAAAGAACAGATGATCTTTAGCATTTGTAATACAATAACAAAAAAAACAAGGGATGTTAAATAATGAGAGCAAAGATCTCATATATCACTACATGCACAGTTAACAAAAAGATCGGCTTAGAAATAAAAATACTGGAAAGATTACGATAACAATAAAATAGAATACAATACAATCGATACATTAATAAAAAACAAAATTAAATCGAATTACCTAGGTATACACCATTTACTACATAGTCACCGTATTGCTGTACCTAAAACATATGATATTTTTAGTATTTTTAAATACATGAACCAGGGTCAGGCTAAGTGACGAGGGTCTTATAAATGTCAAAAGGAATCGCATCCGTGCCAACGTCATATAGTCCATGTTAGTGAGAATATTTTTTCATAGTTTGTTTTTTGATACAGTTTAAAATTGCTATTATTGTTATAACATGTTCTTGTCAACATGTATACTGGAAATAAGACAAATAATAATAAAATATGTTCAAAAACTTAAAATTATTCATTACTGAACAAATAATAAATCATACTTTCTGACATTATTACTTAATGTACCTTAGTTTCCTCACGAAATGTATTTATGTATGAATAGATGCTTTATATTGGTAGTACCAGAAAATAAATAAACTTATACCTTACAAATTTCAACTTGATGTGTCATTATTTTCAAAAGGAAGGATTTTAAGAGGAAGGATATGTATAGAGAAATATGGTTAAAGACTGTACTCCCCATTAAAGGAGATGAAAATATGACACAAGTAAAATACCCCCGTCGCAGCAAATCTGCGTATATTCTGCGAATTTCTAAGGATTTTCTTATATCAGAGCTAATATTGATTATGTACAGGAAAATAATACTTCGAACATTTTATGCAAATAATACGAAAAGTACATTTCCTACTAATAATTCAAGCTTTAGATATAAGGAAATTTATCATGGAAATCACATCGGTATTCTTTACGGTAATGCACGTTTTTTTTTAATTCTTACTCTAATAATTTTGTATCAGATTATTATTCTTGTTATGGTATAAAAATGTAAGCAAACGTACAATCAGTGTTATCAAACCAGTCAAAATAAAAACAATCAAAATAATCACATGAAAATATTAAATTAAATCATATTATTTATCGTATAATTTAAATACACCTCTTTCAGCATTGGACTCATTGACTTCCTCAACGAATTTTCAAAGGTTTTTTTCATACGTGATCATATTATGCATATGTTAAGGAAATTGTTGTTTTGAATATTTTGTGTGAATATTACACAAAATAAAGTAAATGATAGTATCAGACATAAGCTTATTTCTCATTAATCATTCATAGTAAAATAATCTTTAATAAATGAATACTTGTTTAGTAAATCGTCAGCAAACACATGATCAATGTACTCAAATCCAAGGAATAATATTGTTTACGTTACTAGACTGGTTATTAATGTTTTACCGGGCGAGCATGATAGTTCCCGTACGAGCAGGAGGCGATTACTGAGAAAAAAATTTCATACTGTATTTCTTACATAGACTATTACGTTTCCCAATTCTTCAAAACTAGCCTGTAATAAACATACAAACACTTGCTATTGCTACTAGTGCTGCCACTACATTCCCCTGAAGTAAGCGGTAAACATGCATTAAACGTCAGTTTGCTGCAATCAGCGGATTGTTTTGATTGTTTTCTTCCATTATTTCCGTTTCCTGGTGTATGGTAAATTTACTGTGCACTGAATGGTAAATTTACCATGCAGTTATCGGCAAAGAGTAACTTTCCAGCCAAGAATAGGGCACAGTTAACATATGCTTCTGTATGGTATGATATAGACACAAACCAAGCCATCACAAGAACCAATTACATTCGATCATATGTTTTGCATATAATTTGCATACAAATTTTTTCATATAATTTGAAAAAAACTCATTTGTAGGGAAATATAATGAAAAATTAGGGTATTTATCCATGAAATCGGATTGTTTTTGCCCCTTCAGGGAGAAATAAAAGACAATGTACTGCATTTAGCAGACCCAACATCTCAGTAACCAATTAATATAGAGTAATGATTCTAAATTTATTTCTTATGGAAGGAATATCTGTTAAGATATAAATAATATTAGGTTTTATCATGTAAATGGTTGGACCAAAATAATCACATTATACACTTTTACTGTAGAACTTTTAATCAAATTTAAGTTTTCAGTTTAATATAGCATATTAAAAGTTGATAGTTTTCGAGCTTTTTGACTTTTAATTTATTCTCAATGAATATGACTTATAAATCTGATTCTGATCCTGAGCTATTTAGGAAAACCTTTAAATAGTACCTACATTCTAAATAGTACCTTAATTCTAAGGTGCAGCTTGCCGACCACCCACAAATGAGGCATTTGGTATATTATAATAAAAAAATTGGAGGGCATTTTAAAGCTACTTCCATAACTATAAGAATTTTCCTTTTTTAAGTTATTAGATGATGTAGCTAATAATTATAATTGTTAGGTCTTACCAAAATACCATTAATTATAGATTCCTCCTCAAATGGAGAATCCCCAAAAATGTTATTTATGTTTTGGAAGGTTCAACTTTGGTCGACTTACAAATAAGGATTGACAAAATGCTATTACGGATATTTTGACTTGAGAAAGTTGCATTATTCTCACAACAAATCCCTCAGGCATTTTCATATTCTTTTTCAAAGAATAAGGCAGCTGAAAGGAACCATCTTATCTTTGTCATGAACAGATTAGTCCAATCTTCTGCGGTGTCATTGTTAGTTATTTTATTCCTTAGAAGGTCTCTTATCTTTTTAAATATATTTGTTATTCAATACAAATTTACAGATTCATTATTGTAAATTTTTAAGATTTTGAGTTGGACCAGTAAATTATTTGAAATCTATAACTGGAGTGAGTTATATAAAAAATATTGATACGTCATAATAAATACGTAAACATTTTTTATTTGCTTTAACACGTTCAATGTGATTATTGCTGTAATTATTTTGCCGGCAAATGTCAAATGAACTACTTTTGCTTACATTGACAGTTTATTTTGATATACCACAATCTTACAAACTCTTAAATGAATATACAATTTTCTGTACCCAAACAACATGTGCAATGAGCATGCAGGTTTGCTTTCATGCAAGAGTGAATTTTAGATATTTTTTGCAATAATCTAGTAAATATCAACCATATGAAACTCCATACCAAGATTCATTCTGATATAATGATAAATAAGCGAGATATATGAATTTATTTATTTCCATTAAAGTAAACATTGAGGAAACGTACTGTGTTTACCACTAGCGATAGTTCAGTAAACAATGGGCATAGAGCAACAATTAAATACCCCCGTTGCAGCAGACCTGCATACTCAGCGAATTTCAGATGCAACACAACAAATGGTATTTCAATCCAACCTAGCGAGATTTTACATGTTTTGTAATCTCCATTAGAATAACATGGGGAATGATTATGCAGGTTTGCTTCAACAGGTATGTTAAACCTGGTTGGTTTTAATTCATTATTTAGTAGATCTTAACTAGAAGAAGCCATATACCAAGTTTTGTTAAGAAATGTTAAAAAATAAGTAAGATATAGAATTTTTTTATTTCCCATAAGGATAACATGGGGAATGATTATGCAGGTTTGCTGCCACTAAAATTGAAATTTCGGGGATTTTAGACTAAAATACATTAGATCTCATCTAGATGAAGCCACAAACCAAGTTTTATCTAGATATGTTGAGAAATAAGCGAGATATAGAATTTTATTTATTCCCCATAAGGTTAACATTGGGACAACGTACTGTGTTTACCACTTTCAATATCTCGGTAACCAATGGACATAGAGGAATGATTCAAACACGAAATTGTTTGTTTTTTTGAGCTGAATTCAATGGTACCAACAAAGATTCGATACATTTTATTTTTATATGTAAAAAACCCAAAAAACCCATTTTTGGGGGTGTTTATCCCCCCTTACCCCCTTTTCCGGTGGTCCGATCGGGCTGGTTCACGAACTCGTCCATTCGATTACCACTTTACATGTCTATTCCAAATTTCATTAAGATCGGATCATATTTACGGCCGCTATCGTGCTGACAGACGCACACACACACACATATATATATATATATATATATATATATATATAGATAGATAGATATATAGATAGATATATAAAAATTCCAACGAATGGTGTTTTTTGCTTCTGGTGGCCCTAAAACGAAAAGTTATCATGGTCTCGGGCTTAGGTCTTACCATGAGACCTACGGTAATAGCTTCTTTCCTATAGGGGAAATTCGCTAAAATTAACCGCAGTTAGCTTTTACAAATACTTTTATGTGTTGCAATGATCAGAAAAGTTTAATTTTTCATGTAACAAGAAAGTTAATTTTAATTTCGTTGTACCTGTTGTTTGAAGAGTGAGCATAAACTTTGCTAGACTTCGTGATGTGATTACTTAGTCTGTAATATTATAAGGAAAATGAGGCTATCAGTTTTTGGTTTATCCGTTGTTCTGGGTAAATGCGAATCTACCGAACCGACTGAAATAGAATTGTACACAAAGAATTACAAAAAAGATAGATCTTAAACCAATACAACATATTTTATAAGTAAAAAGTATTTATGAATGCCTTAAGATTCACATCCACCCTAACACCAAACATATTGTAATCTTCCCCCAGAAATACATTTTTTCGATTTTTTTGTACCGATTACTTTATGGATCGTTGTGTGTCTTTAACTGCAGTTCGACCAGCCCAAGAATTTTGCACAAGCCTCATTAACTAAATTTCATCATGACTCCTTTATTTATGTACGCATTTTTTAATTTTACTGTAATTATAGGTTAACATTTTGAGATTTTAGGTTAAACTTTGAAATTACGCGTTATTTTAGTTTTATGTTTTCGAATGTCCGACATTTTTCTCTATTATATAACGTTTTTTATGGATGTTAACAAGTCTGATACACATACTGAGTTTCAAAATCATAGGCTCAAAACTTTCGGATGTAAAAATATATTTCATAATTATTACAAATTTATAGATATTTTGGTAAAAATGAAATTTACGACATACATTCATTGTTGACCCCTTTCCTTAGTTTTGCAATACAAGGTTAAAAGTCTGGACAAGGATTTATATATATTTATCTGGGTTGGTAGAAGATTCTAATTTTTCACAATCACATTTAGGGTAAAAACCTATTGTTTGAGGTACTTGCTGATCCTTACCTTTCGCTGGGGGTCAGTCCGGGTGGAATTAGTCGTTAATCTTGAATTTCACGGTCAATGATATGCGCATCATAAATTTAAAAAGAGTAGAATATAATGCTGCAAACCCAAACAAAGCGGATGACCATGTAAGAAATTGCAGCATGATAAACTTCCTATAAATGTAAAATTTTAGAGGCTTTAATTTGTTACATTGAATGCTATTTACATCATCTTACAATGTGGTTTGCGGGTATCAGATAATTTTCATGAAAACTTTAAGTACGGTACACAATTTGAACTATGCTTACTTAATCTCATCTTAAAAATATGACTATCTCTCATTATTATAACTTATAGTAAAATGTTTCATTTATAGAACGTTTGATTGGCTGCCAATTTTTCCTTGGTTGTGCTATTGAGCTCGGGCCTGCGACGTTACATTCTACACAAAGAGATCTTGGATTTGATTTAGATATCATTAGTAGTTGGAAATGGTTGTTCTTAGGCCAGGTTGATGGCTGGAAAAAAGGTGGCTGGTGACGTCATCCCCCCCTCCCCCCCCCCCGACTGAAATTTTTTTTCTGAAAAATATTTTTTTTTGAAAATATTTTTTTTGGATTTTTTTTTAATTTAGGTTGGTGGCTCGTGACGTCACCATCCAATTTTTTTCCAGCCACCAACCTGTGCTAAGAATAACTTCAGGTTGGTGGCTTGTTGCGTCATAGTACTTAAGGTAGGCGGCTTATGATGTAATACCTGGAAAAAACCCAAGAAGCCGACCACCCACGAAGAGTGCTTAAGGTAGGTGGCTTACTATGTAATACCCGGAAATTTATTACTGAGATAACAGTAATTACCCACTCACTCGCACAATTCACTCGTACTATATATTAATCACGGACATATGTTTTTATGATGAGGATATTAATTAAATTAAAAGAAATAAAAACAAAAATTATAAAGTCAAAATACATGCGGAGCAAACACTACTTGCAACTTGGGAAACAACTGGCAGAGTGTTGATTGATTCTGAGAGAAGGGTTTCCCAAAAGGGAAACTAGTAAGTCAACAAATAACTGTTGGGAAGAGAGAAAGTGGTTAAAGATAAACATTGACAAATAGCTCGAGGCAGGATGAGTCTATGCTGAGAGTATTGAGTAATTAGAGGGATTGGTTAGACTTTCCTTGTGTCAAAGATAAACAATAACATTTAGAAATAGCAACGACCACCCACGAAGGTCACGTGACCCCCCCCTCCCCCCCCGGAGATCAATTGTCGAAATACGACCCCCCCTTTTTTTTACTTATGCTAGGTTTATAACTGTATTTACATGTTACCGATAAGGAAAAGTTTGTAAAACTAAACTGACATACTACCGAAGGGCGGCTTGACGCTGAATGGATTTTATTTTTTACTATAAATTTATAAAGAACTATTTTAAAAAAATTATTGATAACTATTTTTTTACCATTCAGTGTTGGGCTCAGGTCAAACTCGGGTCAGTTTACGGGTTATACAAGCTTATACGCATGGTAGAAATAAATAAACTAGTGTTGTATGAAAGCGTTCATTCTATATCGAGACACGGTAGAGAGAGTCGCGTTTAACTATTGTTTCCATACAGCGAAATTTGTTTTGTGTTTCAGAATGGAGTTCCGCTGTCAAACATGTGGAAAGACATATACGTCTAGGGATATTCTTCTTCGTCATCAGGCTGAGCACGCTATGCCGAAGCTAACCTGCGTCCCGTGCGGGTATTCAACTGCACGCAAGGACTTGATGAAGAAGCATAAGTTGACAAAGACTCACATGCATAATGTGGGGCTGACATTAATACCACCTACGGTGAAGATGCCTTGTGAAATGTGTGAAGCATCTTTCACAACTAAAATTGCACTGGATAGACATATGCTGGAGCAGCATGATCCAGACTTTGAGCGAAAACACCGATGTTCAAAGTGCAGTAAACAATTCACACGACGATCAAACCTTGTCGTACATGAAGAGTTTAACTGTCCTGTAAACAAGGTGGAGATGTGGGGAGATGAAGTATCTCGTAGAGCCCGGCCAAGGGTGGATCAACCGTCAACGTCGCAGCAGGGACCATCGAATTCCAAGGAGCCGTTGGAGCCTTTGACTTCTCAGGAGCCATCGGAGCCTTCGACTTCCCAGGAGCAACCGATGCGAGACCTACAATCAGAGCCTTCAACTTCCCAGGAGCCTTTAACTTCCCAGGAGCAGCCGATGCAAGACCCACAACCGGGACCAAGCACGGAGCCTCAACCCTTGGAAGATTTATGCACTAGCCCAACCTTCGTGCTTGTGGAGGCTGGGTTTCGAAATAGGCTCTTAACGTATCGATTGAGGGAGCCTACGCCGGTGCTTAGGACAGTACCTGAGGTTATGAATGATTTGCTTGATAAGCTAATCGAACTTTTGCGTGATAGTATAGTAGGATACCCTACTATTAAGGTTAATATGGTGCTCGAGTGTGAATTTATCGGTATATTCGGTGAAAAGACATGTTTGCGAGCGTTCAAAACGATGAACGCACCTCTTGACTGCATGAGCGACTTAGACAAATTTGTTGGAGGCGTTTTCGAAAAGCTCATGCATGAGAAGGAGCAGTGTGAGATGGTAGGATCCGGCTGGACATTTCTGCGTGTGAGAAATTTCGAAGTGCGTATAAACAAATACGCACCGTTGAGTGGTGGTGTTTAAAGCTAGGTTGAATATCAATCATATTGAATTGTATAATTTTATCTCTTTAAAAATTTTTATATCAATCTTTATGTTTACAAATAAATATTAAATATGAAAATTCATTGTTTAAAATCATTTACCTGTGTATCATTCTATCAGTAAATCTATTTAAATGGTCCTTTCTATAAAGAATCCAGAGTATAAAGCATTATGAAAATTAAATAAATATTTTTTTACTTTGTGTTTAATCTGTAAGTAAAAGGGGAAACACTGTATTCAGAACCCTATGCTTGTAGTGTTCCTCTATGAAGCAATAAGCTTAATTTGTTATTAACAAACTAGAACTCTGGAATGTGATATTAAATAAAAATGTTGGGAAGGATTGGTAAATAACAAGAAATGTCTTAATACTGAATACTCAAGTTTATTAAAAAAAAAACATATTACATCAAAAAATAATTACTATACAATTCAATTTTTTCCATATATATTTACAAAGAGTCTCTTGATCAGTGCATCACTGTGAGCAGTTGAAGAGAAGTGGAAGAGCTGTACAAAGTCCGTCATCTTATTACCGCTGTGGTGAGTGCGTAGGTACAGGTAGACGAGGCAGTAGTGTCCACAAACCATTGTGTTGTCACTCTGAAGGCGATGCTCGTTGTACAGGTAGCGACGAGCGTTACGTCTCAGAAATCTTTGGTGGAAATACAAGTGTGGAGGCTGGCCGTAGCTGTCGAAGAATTCAATTATTCCGTTTGACTCTTCTCCGCCGTCCAAGTAGAATGCCACCCAATGTGTACCATCTTCATTATGCGGATCGGTATTTACAATTATTGCAGTGGATATGCGATATGGTAGTTGATCGGCAGCGTAGACGCCAACATTTTGCACAGGTAGAGTCAAAAGATATTTTTCAATTTCCAGAGTATTCATTCTACAGTATCATAACCGACAGTAGCTGCAGCAGTTGATGTATTAGTAGTAGTAGAAGAGCGGAAACAAGAGCAAAAGTATGAATCCCTATCTCCAATATAATTTTCATCTTCGTCAATTTTTGTTGTGAGGTGGAGCCAACCTCTTATCGCGACACAATTGCTTAGTGCGCAACGAGTTTGCAATGAGTTGTGATTGCTGCAATGCAGAATATTTGTTGATGGTAGATTGTTGATTGATTGTAGTGATCCACAGCCTATATCACAAACGTTGATGACATGAGTAGTGTTTAAATCGATGATGTGATGTCGCTTTAAATATTCTTTCTTCTCCAACCCTTTGACGTAAACTGTCGGGCGGTTTGAAACGCAATCAGTTAACCTGTTGGAGAGTGTATAATACGGTATCACCTTGCTCTCATTGTATACCGTGATTTTGTGAGCCAGTAGCTTTCTCTCAGTTTTTTGTTTGTTAATTCAGATCTTTCATACGGTGATTTGGCAATATGATGCATGAGTAGTACACCGCTGTCCGCTTCCAATACACAAACTTCTTTTATTATGTATTCGTTTTGATTGTCTTTGAAACATTGAATATCCACAATGACGGGTGCGGCTAGGTTATGTTTTCGATGCGATCTGTGTAGACGATCCATCTCGAACGAGTGATTGATGAATACTGAAGTCAGCGGTCTGTGTGTTTAACCGCCAAAGTCCACATTCACATTGCGATGACGATCGATTTCGATGACATTGTCGAATTCTGCATAAACCAGACAGTTGACAGTCTCTGTGAGGGCTTCGTCAAAACCGAGCTCCATGCGTATACTCCCATTACGTACCAGGTTCCAATGTGTTGTGTCGCTGGCCGACAGATCAGGCGTCAAATCAAAAGCCATAATACAATAACCATCGTCAAAGTCATCTTTATTGATAACGATACCGCTATTGCTAAACTGAATGCCTGTGCCAGAAAACAGAGTGTGATACGCCATTACATATTTTCCTTTATTGGCCTCAAAGTGTGTTTGTATCGGTTTGGACGGTACTTGTTCACCGTCTACATACAAAGAGAAGTAGTTCATTTTAAAATGTCGGAAGTTGTACGGGTTAAATTTCAAATCTCCATTATACGCCTTATTGGTGACCATGCTGACGATAATACGTTTCGGCACTTGACCGAGGAAAACATTGTCCAAAGTCTTGCTTCTTATGCCGGACGGCAGTGTGAATGTTTTCAAGTCCACTGTAGTGATTGGATATTTAGCTGTGGCCGTTTGTAGAGCTCTATCTTGTGCCAGCAAAACAGTAGGACTGACTTTACATCTGCGCACCCACAGGTGAGCTTCGATCATTTTCACTTTGAAATCACCGGCGTTCACCATCAGGGAGAATGCATCTTTTGATCGGATGAATTTGAAACGTAGTTCAACACCGTTTAGTAGAAATTTATTCTGATTACACATATCCAAATGTATATGACCGAGCATGTCACATTCACGGCTTTTGTTTGTATATTTCCGTCTCACTTTTAGTCCGTCATTTTCATCTGTACAGTTATCCATATGTCCGGCATCGTCTGCTGACCATACGCCACAAGTTAAATGTGACTTTCTAGCATCGTATCCGTAGTTTAAAACTGTTTCGATATACGCTCTATAAGCGTAGGTATTGTTTTGTGGCGTGACCAATTTCTGGTTCATACTCATATCCACTTGGCTGAAAAGTGAATGTAGCCAATTGTTGACGGGTCCGATTACATCTGCTTCGCCATCCTTAGTGACGTCAGTTCCATTTGGTTTGACGAAAGACGCTGTGATTTGAATCATTGTCTGCGACAGATCTGTGTATTCGTCACCATTGCTGGGCACGACAAACTCAATGGGTGAGTCATCGGTCAGAGTAGATATCGGTTTGTATTGAGCCCATTTTCCATTTTCGATACTGGTCTGTGTTGGCGGTAAAGAGAACAAGTCCAGCTCAGTCTTGACGCATTCACAAGATTTTTGATGTAAAAAAGACATTATGACGTGTTGGTGGTGGTGGTGTGTGCGTGTTTGTCTAACCAAAAATATCTCTCGCTGTAACAGACGAACTCTTCCTCTTCGGGCTTGATTGTTTTTTTCACTTTACCAGCTGCTGCTGCTGCTGCTGCTTTGACAGAGCGTCTCTTCGTCAACGTCTTTCCTCTGAGGAGTTTAGCCAAAGACTGAGGTGTGACACGGGTCTTACGGCCGCCGCCACCGCACATAGCGCGTTTCGCGGAAGTCTTACGCGTTGCGCGTTGCGCGTTATCCTTACGCGCTACGCGACGTCTTTTCGCGCGGGGGCCGCCGCTGCTGCCGCCGCCATGTAGCACGCTGTCCAATTTGTTGTCGGCTTTGTGTTTGAGCGATCCTGTAAACTGTCTGAGTCTCGCACTGGCCGCTACCTTGGGATCCATAGTGCCGGCGGCTATGTCACCCAAAAATCCAACGCCGGATTTCAAAGCCTCTTGACCTAAAGCTTTCACTCCTGACTTGAGCAGTGGTGCGATAGTGCGGAACATACCGCCGAGAAAACTACCAACTCCATGTCCTCACTGATATGCCACTCCTCGAAATACTCGGTCGATCGCACCACCGGTCTGCAACTGTTGACGGTGGTAGTACGCCAAATACGGATCGTTTGAATTCATTATTACTGCTGCTGCTGCTGCTGCTGCGCTCTTTTGAAATGTAGCTTCACGTACGACGATCCAAAGAGGAATGACAGGCTTTTCCCTGTGTGATCCCTTAAGTCGATTTCAACAGTTTCAAATGTAGCCTTCATGACGGGTACGTAATGCGGACTTGAATAAACAGTCGTTTTATATGCACCGTGAACGTACTTATCTCTTTCGATATTGACAATCTTCAATAGCGGTGCTGTAGTGTCACCAATCAACTGCGGCTCCACCAAATCACAATATACATAGATATGTGGTGGAATCCCCATAGTTAGATCTGGTTGCCATAAGCCGAAAACTGAATAAGAAATACCTTCCGGTTTTAGATTATTTTTACAAGGGTCATAACCCAATATTAGAGATAATTCGTGGCTTATCCGTACTGTGTTCACTGCAACTGTTTTCAACACCTTCATTTCGACTCTTTTTAATGCGGTCAAGTATTCAAATTCGAGGAATTCATTCAGTGGTTCATCGCCATTTATTACAGTTAATAATTCAGTTATACTTCTGTAATATCCTGGTTTTATTTTGACCATTAATGATTCCTTTTTAAATAATGGAGGGAATTGATATTCGAGCCAAATGTACGAATTATCGTTGACTGTCATCATTGAACACGGATATTGCGCTTCCACCAATGCCATCTCCCACTCACCACCTTCCAGCCGTATTTGTTTCGGCATGTGTGTAGTGTAACTCGTCACGGAGGTTTTAGGAAAATAATCCATAGAACTATTGCTGGGCAATGTCAAGTAAAATTGGTTTTTACTAGACATGTTGTAAGTCTTGCGCTCTCACCCAAGAGTTGAATTCGTCTCCGTAACCTTCCCACTTGACCAGGTAACGCTTACTGCAACCAGGACCTTTCGTGTCCAGTATTTTATCAATTTTAAACAGGTGATCACGTTGAATTGTCACTTTTTGCACTTCGTGTTCATAAAACTGTCCGGACAACTCCTCACCGTTGAGGTCCGTGAGCGTGTACAGTGGTAATGGCATAAGTGTATTCACTCGGTGTATTACAAACACTTCTTTACTCCAATTGGTCTCGTAACCTTTGGTAAACATACCTTTCTCCTTAGCTATACGCACCGTATCGCCGACTTTCATTTTCGGTCTAGTGCGTTTCGGTATATTTTTGTACATGTGTTTCCACACACTGAACACTACCTCTCCGTTTTTAGCGTCCACATCGACTGGACGCAGTCTGCTGCCCAAGCTCTTGTGCGGGCTGTTGTTGTAGGCATTCACTATTTTGTCCAATACATCGATGTATCTGAATGTATTTTTATAAGTCAAATACCGCCACATGCGGGTTTTCAATGTGCGGTTTACACGCTCAACCACGCTAGCTTTTACATCGGGGTTTTGCGTAGTGACATATTTTATTTTATACTTTTTAAATAGTTGTTTCGTCTTGCTGCCGGTGAACTCGGTGCCTTTGTCGGTTTGTAAACAGCGTGGTGTTCTAGTAGCTTCTTTGAATATATCCTTAAAAGCATTAGCCACTTCTGCTCCTTCCTTCCGCTTCAACGCTCTCACATATAGGCGTTTACTAAACACATCTATTACACTTAATAAGTAATTGATACCGTCATTGTATTTACTCAGTCCACGCATATCGTTCAAGTCTGATTGCCAAAGTTCATACGGCCCAAACACTAAATACGGGTTGTGTGTGAATCTTTTACGTACTGGTTTATGCAAAGTATAAGTGTCTTGTGTTTGTAGCCAATCAATCACTTTACTTTTCGGGATGTTCTCATTTTTAGCCGCTCGCGAAAGTGGTGATACACCACCGTACGAGGAAGGCTCGTTTGGGTCGTAATACAATCGCTCCATCACGAGGTTTATGGATTAAACTTCTTCCACTTCATGAGCGCGTCCGGACTTATATACCGTCCTCTCGTCGGCGTACTAGGTGATCTTATTTGAGGTAATGCCGCCGCTGCCGTCTCTACCGCTGCTGCTGTTCTCGATCTTACTCGACTCGCTATCGGCGACTGAGAAGGTGTTTGATACATTAAATCCGCTGTCGGACTGAGTGTCGACTGTTGATTATAATCGTTTTTGTTACCATCTAGATACTGTAACGCTTGTTTGTTGCCTATTATCGTTCTGGGAACATTGATTTCTTTTAGTACGTGCATTACTTCCTCCCAACCCGCCGGCATGTTGTCCATTTTACGTACTCTCACTATACTATGCAACACGTCTTCGATATTGGAATTAGGTATTTCCTCGTTATTAACGTAAACAGTTCCATCACCGCTCCACCGTATCGGGTTTCCACTACGAGCTAACACATTTAATAATTTACGAGCGTCGTTTTTATAAATCTTCGGAAACGATGCGAGTAAATCTTCTTCCAATATAGCATTTCTCCTACGCTCATCACCACCACCACCGTCATCACCACCTACACCGATGTCTACAATCGGTATGTTGATCGGTTGACGTTTACTTGAAGCGATATTTAAAAATCGATTTAATACTTGGTTATACAATTTCCACTTTTCACTGCCATCGATCTTTTTATCTTTCATTATGTCTTCCATTTCATCATCCAAACTCTTGTAGGATCGTTTAACAGGAGAGGGATGTTGTGGTTTTTCGTTAGCAGACGAAGACTGTAGACGATCAAGTAACTCTTGGGTACAACAATCATTTTTCTTGCATGATCCATTTTGCTAACCGCGTGTTTCTTTCTGATACTAACCTCCTAAAGTGGAACTTCACGCACGATGCCTCGAAATGAAATGCTAGAGAATTAGCCCAACAACCTCTCTTAAGTCATTGTTCACAGACTCGAAATATCTACCCGTATATTAGTTGTTTAAAGCTGACTGTACTGCTGCTTGCAGTACTGTGCTTAATAGTAGTGGGATGAAAAAGCCACCTCCTTGCTGTATAATATACTTACGCTTCTTGGACAACCTCTCATCTCGTTTCACAATTCACCGAAGAGTGGTTTTATATTTGCTCAATCGTCTTTTAATTTTATCAGACAGAGGAACGTTACCACGTAACACATTATAAGCACACTCACATACTGATCGAATGCGACTGACATCACACACCTTTAACAGAGCTTTGCGCTCCTTAGGTTTTGCATGTATCAAAGCTTCAAGCAGAGCTCTGTCCTTTCGCAAGCACGACATGGTGACTACTGACGTAAAACCTTAAAACATTAGTCTATTTGCGTTTTTGTTTCGGTGTATACACGAAATGATAAGTGTCATCTGGAAATATGCAGCTTTGTATCCGCACATCATCGGGCGTAGCCTGTTTTAAATCTATTAGTAAATACCCGTGTGGTTTATTTGTAGCATCGGTGTAGGCTTCCTCGATAAACTTTGAATTCAACAGAGCTTTGCGCTACTTGGGTTTTGCGTGTATCAAAGCTTCGAGCAGAGCTCTGTCCTTTCGCAAGCACGACATGGTGACTACTGACGTAAAACCTTAAAACATTAGTCTATTTGCGTTTTTGTTTCGGTGTATACACGAAATGATAAGTGTTATCTGGAAATATGCAGCTTTGTATCCGCACATCATCGGGCGTAGCCTGTTTTAAATCTATTAGTAAATACCCGTGCGGTTTATTTGTAGCATCGGTGTAGGCTTCCTCGATAAACTTTGGATTATCAGGATATATTTGTCTGGCCAAACACTTGATCTGTACTTTATCCCTCGGATTTTTAAAACAAACCATTCAATGAGCATTGAGAGATATGTCCCGCCGTCCTCGTCCTTGGTGAAATAGGTTTTGAGTTATAAAAAACACACTTATGTTCCTATGATGACATCCTTTAGTAAACAAATCGACCACTGTATTGTCCGCTTCTCGCATCATGTCGTCTATGATTACCAAAACTGGTTCCTTGCCGTCAAAATCTTCCAAGTTAGGCATACCTTCAATATAGTTTATTTGTGGGTTGTCACCACTCGCACCACCACCACTGCTACCATAATACCAGTTTATTCTGGCAAATTTTGTATCACACATTTGTGAAATGTGTTTTATGAATTTCGATACAAACACTGACTTTCCACTACCCGATGGCCCCGCCACTATGGCTGAGAACGGGTGTTTCCACCTCAAGTCCATGATTACTACTGACTATTCACCGCTGATTGTTCATCACTTAAATCTATACCCATCAGACTAATAACTAGTTTTCAACACTTTAACTCTATACCTCAGTTTTTGTACAGCTAAAAAAGATTCAGGTCAAGTTCAATGATTAACACAGATTGTAAATGTGGATGAAATGTTTATTAGATATATAACTTTTATAGGAAAAGGATTATGTTTTACATAATTATATCTTCAAGCTTTTTGAATCTTGCTTTACAAAGATTAATATTTTTTTATATAAACTCGAGCGGAGTGAAACTCGTACCTGGCCTCGCAGCTCGCTTCACCATACGGAGACGATCCCCGAACCCTTATTGTAGAGCTCAATATCGTTATCGCTCAGCACGGCGTTGAACCGCCTGGGAAGGTAGACCCGCAGAAAGAAGTCATCCCCGACTTGGCCCTCTAAGATGACAATAACCGTCTCGCCGAACGGTGTGATGACCCTCTCCATGGCTGTGATGAGGTAGCCGCACTCCTCCCGAAGATCAGCAACCCTGGTGTATGCTGGGGAGCTGGACTTGCATGTGTTGAGGGAAGTCCTCAGGTCCATGGTCAAACCGTTGGCGGCGGATGAATTCTCGCAGGTGGTGCTAGCAGCGGTTGACTGTTGGGAAGCCATCTTGTAGTGGTGATCGATGATAGAGCTCAAAGGAACTAGCTGGTGTGCTGGTGAGGACTGATGCTCTCTCGGCCAGCGTCTCGGGTTTTATGCCCCATGCGCCATCTTGGATTAGGTGTTGGGGGGATAAGATTGAAGGTTAGACTAATTTAGACCGTTGAAGGTCGTACTAATTTAGACTGTTGAAGGTTAGACTAATTTAGACCGTCAACCGCTTTTTGTTTAGTGTCCACTTACGTGTTTTTGGCGGGGGGGTGATATAGTTGGGTTATATTGCGTAACAGTCTGAGTTAGTCCATCGATTTCCGGTATACCACTCGCTTTTTCAATCCACATATTTTCCAATTTATCAAATAGATTTTTTACATTTTTAAACATTTCACCTTCTTTGTCCAAATATAGCCCGCACATATTCACCATTTCCGCTCCGTCATACAACTCCATTTTCAATAGCAGTGGTCCGTTATTTGCTGGGTTTTGTACTGCATATAGTTTTCCATCTTCCATCAATGAAACAATAGGTGAATCGTCTGTCGGTTTCGGTACCCATCCTGGCTTTTGCATGATTTCCATCTTTTGATTTTTGGCTGGTGATGTTTTCCTTTTTCTAATGCTGCTGCTGCTGTTTACCTCTTTACTGTTTCTCGCTGGTACTGGCGGTGGTGGTGGTGGTGGTAATGCATTATCGTTTAACGCGTTGATCTCCTCCATAAACGAATTAAGGTATTTTTTGATCGATCCGTGAGCACTCATGACTGTACTGATTGAAGGATAGATCGCAACTGAAGTTAATACAGTAAGGTAACTGCCCCGGTTTTCATTGGTCACGTGGTCGTGAGCTACTACTAATATTCATAACTCGGTTTAGTGTTTGTAACGAGCGATGTTCAACAATAGCCACATTGATACAAGCTTTTGATCTTGTCCCATTGCGGTTTATACACGCTAGTTATTTTTAAAACAAGTTTAGGTTCGTTTAGGTTTTGTTCACTCGGTATATCATCGTAATATATGATAATGCACTTACGACAACACCTCTCTACAAAGTCTGGCCATGGTGATGGTTCGGTTTTTAAAGTAATTCTGTTCTATTTTCACATAGTTTTCAGCGTAATAGCTCATAAGTTTATTACACAAGTCGAAAGGTATACGCTCCTCTAGTTCGTAGATGTCCGTATAACACTCGATGTTTTCACACACAACACTCACGCACTGCTCAAAAAGAGATTTCATTTTTTATTTATAAAATAAAAAAGAGTATGAAATTAGTAAAACAGATTGACGGTGATCTGTACTCTATGCTAGAACACACAATAATGTACAAGAGTTTGTCATGTCCCGCCAGCATAGAGAAACCCTAAAATGGTGGGGGTTATGACGTAATCATAGCCCCCTCCACAAAACCTCTGACGTAACAAGCCACCAACCCTAAATACTCTTATCTCAATTTGAGAACCCTTCTCTCAAAATCAATCAACTCTCTGCCAGTTGTTTCCCGAGTTGAGGGTAGTGTTCGCTCCGCATGTATTGATTTTTTAATTTTCATTTTTATTTGTTTTAAATTTAATTAAAGTCCTCATCATACAGGCATATGTCCGTGATTAATATAGTGCGAGTGAATTGTGCGAGTGAGTGTGGGTAAGTACTGTTATCTCAGTAATAAATTTCCGAGTATTACATAATAAGCCACCTACCTTAAGCACTTTTCGTGGGTGGTCAGCTTCTTGGGTTTTTTCCAAGTATTACGTCATAAGCCACCTACCTTAGGTACTATGACACAACAAGCCACCAACCTGAAGTTATTCTTAGCACAGGTTGGTGGCTGGAAAAAAAAGGTGGATGGTGACGTCACGAGCCACCAACCTAAATTTAAAAAATATATAAAAAAATATTTAAAAAAAGATTAAAAAAAGATAAAAAAAATTTAAAAAATTTAAAAAGTTTTTCAAAAAAATTTAAAAAAATTTAAGCTGTGGGGGGAGGAGAGGGAGGGGGGGATGACGTCACCAGCCACCTTTTTCCAGCCATCAACCTGGCCTAAGAACAACCATTTCCAACTACTGTCATCCCTTAATTACATTTTAAATACCTCAGAATACATAAATTAATTAACAATAAATTAATTAATTTACTAATTATTGAATTCATTGATTAACTTAAAATACCTATAAGATTGTTTCCTTTCTTGAGGTATTAAATCACGGGGCTTATGATTATAATTTTAAGGTCTTCCTAAAAGACCATCGATTATAAATTCTTTCTCATATGGAAAATTCCCTAAAATATTATTTGTGTTTTAGATGCTACAATTCGGTCGATTGACAAAATGCTATTAAAATGACAAGGTGTCATCAAATAAACGATTTTGGCATCACTATTGACTCCTCCTTTGAGTTTGGCCTGCATGTGGACGATGTGTGTAAAAGGACTTCACGCATGCTAGAACTGATTGTACGCACAACGAATCACGGTTTAAGCTCCAATGCAGCTAATCTTCTCTACAAGTCGCTGGTCCTGGCATACTCAAGTATTGTAGTATGCCTCAATCTTAAGTTCTAAGATTAAGTTAAGTTAAGTTAGTTAAGTTGTAGCTTAGTCTCATGGAAGGGGAACGGTTTGGATTTGGAACACCCAATTTCGACTTCGTTACAGAAGGAACACGAAACGGAACGTACTTCACAACCTCAACCTCAATCGACATTTGAATGAAAGGACAACAGTGTACTCGTATCTAAAGAATTTACGGCAGCTATTCCATCGAAATCTAATGTAACGTATGCGGATGTTGTGAGTGACAAATCAAAGGCTATTGACAGGCAATAAACCAAGACTAATTTCACAATTGAGGTCGTAATTATTGGAAATGGCGTATCTAGCAGACTGAAATGAGCGAGCAGACGCTCTTTGTTTTTGTTTTTTTTGTATAAAGAGTAGTCTTCAGTGCTTCCAATGAAGATATTCAATGCTTATTTAAGGACAAAGGCATTACCGACAGCGAGTGTTATGAACTGAAAACTCGTTTTAATGACTATAAGTCATTCAAAGTGCGTGCCTTCGAACTTTGAAAATGAGATTTTGAACTCTAGCCTATGGCCTCAGGGAATACTTGTGAGACTTTATCTACATTCAAGGCGAGTTAATAGTGAGAACTCTTTTTAGGGAGAACCTTTCTACAGAACTGTTGTGACTTATATGTTCAAGACGATTTAAGTTTAGGTTTCAGTGCACAGCTTGAATCAACCTCTGTTAACCTAAACATGGTACAGCATAGGCCTAGACCTACTCATACTGAAGTAAGTAAACCTGATTCTAAACCTGTAAAAGTAACTGTTGCTGCTCTAAATGCACAATGCCTTAGGACAAAATTAGAACTTGTGTCTCTCTTTATATATAATAACAACTGTGATTTTTAAGTGTCTCTGAACACTGGCTGTGTTTTTATGTGTCTCTATGTCTGGCTAAACACTGTAGAAACTGACTTTTTCATGAACCTGGCTTGTCTTCAGCTAGTCAGTGTTTACTATCGTACGGAACACAGGAATGGTGGTGTTGCGATTTACGCAGCTTCAAACTTTGTATGTAAACGAATAAATGTTGAACATTTTTGTGTGGAACTGGTTCTAGAAGTGACAGCCATTGAGATAACCGATATCGTCACTACCCTTGTGTCGGTATATCGTTCACCGGATGGGCCTTTTGAGACTTTTATTAGTCAGCTTGATATATTCCTAGGCTATATCACCAAAAATAGCACTAAGCTCGTCGTATGTGGTGACTTCACCTTGAGCGCCCATCGAATGAAGAATTAATTTTTATGAACCTGTTGCGGAGCTATGATCTACACATCTCAACAAGAACTCCAACCAGAGGCAACGCATGTTTAGAGGTAACAGCTACAAACTTAAACTCATGGGACCATGAGACTGAAGTCGTTAAATCCCTGGCGGCGGACCACGACGGAGCTGTTCTCCTCAAAGTGAAGACTGACCAGGTAAGAACTCAACTTTCATGGTGTGACAAATACATATTTAAGAAAAGAGTCGTTGATAAGATAACTTACCTGTTTTGAGTAATGATTTACAAAAATAAATTGGGAAGTAATCCCAGACTACGGAACTTTGAACAGAATGGCAGCCCTTTATCATCTGTCATCGATCGGCCAGTGAAACGCTTTGTACAAACTTCAAAAAGAAAATTAAAATTAAACGCTATCAAATCCATGTCAGGTGAACCTGGAAGACTGGAGGGAAAACTTCACCGACTGTTAATGAAAATTTTTCAAGCTCCTAATTCAATTGGGAACTGTCCATACTTCCTGACGCTATAGGAGGATCCGCACATACCCCCCCTGTAAACTTGAAGGTAGAAATTTATTTCTACCTAAGAGCTGAGAGGAGACAAGACCACCTAAAGGAATAATGCGATATTTCAAACCAGGTGATCGAGTTCAAGTACAAAACTACCTGCGGAAAATGGAAACAGAGCTACGGGAATATTCCATGTAGAGATGGCAACCTCTAAAATTATATCAAGATGGACGGTGGATAAATTTAGAAACGCCAAATCGACCAAATGTTAAGCCCGAAAGTTTAGGTTTGAGACCACTGTTATATATTTTACTATATCTTGATTATTTTCGTATTGTAATAGTTTCTATCATAATATTGACTTTCAAATATGAATAAATATATCTGAATGTTACAAGTAGTTTGTATTTATTACAAAGTATTAAGTATTGGCACTGAAAATTTGATAAAAAACGTTCCTACGTCTTGTAATAACAGTGTTTAATTAGACAAAAATATAATATTACATTACTAGCCCAAATGTTCTGTTTTACCCAGCAAACATAGTTCATTCAGCATGATTTCATTCAAGTACGGTAAAACTTCCCAGAAGTACTACGTATAATACCTTACATCATACCACAAAAACATTTGTTGTGAATATAATATGTTTTCTTCATAAACCAACTCTTTTCAAAAATCTTCAATATTACCTTATGATAAAAAAAAAACTTGTCAAACATTAAACTCGGCACTGTTGCAATCAGCTGTCGGCTGTTTACAGTAGCTACTGCATCTAGTATTCGTTTATTTCCAAAGAATTTAAAACTTATTTGATTGGTGAAAAATTTGTAAATTTCTTTCTTTAATGGCATTTTTGCGCACATCTTAATAAAATTTTATATACATTACATAGTAGTTTGCTTATTTAACACCTATTTTTTACTACGAAAAAACTTCTTGAGGTGAGGGGTTTTCTTCCACTTTATTACAGAATAATGTTGATATTGTATAGGACGAATATTATAATTTTCGTAGAATTATTTAAATAATAATTAAAAATAACTAAAGATCAAACCAATGACTTTTGATATGATTTGAATATAAAATTATACTTCAAAATCATGAAAAAATGACAGTTAAAAATAAGCTAATATAAGGATAATTTCCTGCAAAAGGAGAAGGAAATTAAGCGTTTCGTCTTTAAATCAGGACTTATGGAAATGTTTTCTGTGCGTTGCTATAAAAAACGTAATATTTGCCTCTTAATATTTGGCCGTAATCTATCTTTACATTTTATCCTTAGAGTGAATATTGGATTTCATGTATTTTTGGTCCTTTGCCTAAAGGGCTCCCATCCGTAGTTTTGATGTTAAGTAAAATTTTCCAAACAAGTTTGCGTTATAACTTTATCTCAAAGTAATCGAAAAACTCAGTTTTGAAGTAACATTTTCCGTAAAATTAATGAATCAATATGTAATATACTTGTATAAACCGGTATATATGCCTGACGTTTAATAGCTGTATGCGCAAAGTCCATTGTCATACCACGTCAAAATTTTACCACGTCAGAGATATGAGCTTATCATTTTGCACTTCATTATATTCAATAACTACAAAATTTGAAAACTGTTTTTGAATTAATTGTAATAACAATGAGGGATTCTCTTATATAAAAAATTCTTTTGGTTATTTTTTCCTTCCATTATTTTATATCAGTGGAGCAATCATGGGAAATGTCTATATATCTATCTCTTTTGTCAAACACGACGCATTTCGCCATTTTATTTTATACTTTCTAAAATTGAAAGTTTTTTTCATAAATTTATCATAATTTTCAAAGAAAAAATAAGTTTCGAATAAACTAACCAATATTGGAAGAACTTAAACTCAGAGTGAAGTTTTGTAAGTGTAAGCATGTATTCGTCAAATGTAATACATGCTTAGTATTGTTAGATTCATAAGGCAACTGACAAGCGTATATATATCGTAAAATGTAAGAGCAGTCAATATTATATCCACCTCATTGAAACTAGCCTACTAACTGTATTTGTCCCTATAAATCTATCTGGAAAGAATTCGTGTGATCATAAACCTTCTTAAAGTAGCAATATCTGTGCTTTATCACTTGTAAGTTTGAGATAAAATCATTGGATTATTATTCAGTTTGCCTTTTTGCTATAAATACCGAATTACTTCTTATAATAAAGGTAGATTATTTTAACTATTTAGAACCGATTGAAATGAAATAAATAATGAAACTAGTTAAAAAATATGAAGAAATAAGTCCCTAGACTTCATGTTTAATGACAATTTCTTTGACTTAGACGAAGAAAACAAAAGATTTTGGCTTTCTATACACAGTATTAAACAGTTCTACACTGTTAATCATATGGGATTATATGACTTCATTTAATATATAATATGCATTAACGGATGTGAATTAGCTTTACAGTAATAACTCTCTTTTTTTTACAGCAAACAATAACAGAGAATGTAAACTGGTTTTTGGTTATCTGAAGCTTCAATCATCTGATTGCAAAGGATATTCAGCAAACTTTCAAAAATGTACTAAATTTTGTAAGGCTTGTCTTAAAAATATTTGTAAAAAAACAAAGATAAGGGGATTAATATTTGAACTTAGATTATTTATTAATGTTTACAATCTATTAGCATTGAAATTTCTAAGACGGTACCCATCAGGTAATATCAATGTATTAGTCTCATAACAGGATTATCCCCTACACATCCATTAGAGCCCGATCGGTTTAGCTCTATTATCATTGACGAAGATGAAATAATGAAGTTCCTTGCTCAAAGGATAAATATTTGGCCTTTAAGCATTATTCTACAGTACTAAATTGCTCTGTTCAGTGTAAATTTCTAGCAAACAAAATTATGAAAAACTTTTATTATAACAACATTGTTTTTTCAGCAAACTGCAGAATGTACAATTAACAGTGTACCAGATTAAAGCCTAAGTGAAGAACTAATAGTGCAGGAAAATAATGCAAAGTTTAGCGTGATTGCGGATTTTTAATTTAGCAGGCTGAAAATGGGTAGAAAGTTTGCAAATAAAGCTAGGATCATCATACTAAAATTCCCAAAAAATCCCACTTAGGCAACATGCCACCATCTTGAAAAAAAACCATTTCCAGTCCGTGTTTCTCTGAACATTTTTTTGATTATGTTGAAAACCATAAGAGATATGAAAAAAGTGTAAATGATGTTTTTTGTAGAAAATAAAATTTCCCATAAAATTAGTATAAATATGTAGAGGAAATATTGATTATAACTGTTGATATTATTAATTTTCTAAAATGTTGTAATTCAGATACCACTGCCATAAGGAATACATGTAAAATTTGATGTAAAATGCACTCCCTATGGGACGAATCCATTTAACCTCAATAAATAATAATTTATATCCATAGAATCCTGATGAAAATTCCAGTTATTTGCCACCTCAATCATCAACAAAGCACTCATCAATCATCACTAAAAAAGCATGGGTAAGCTCACAAAAAATGATCCCTTATGATAACATTTGTAAGAATTCCTTAAGGAATATCCTTTTTGTGAGCTTACCCACACCTTTATAGTGAACCGATTTTGATGATTGAGGTGTCAAATAACAAATTTTTATCAGGATTCTATGGGTATAGTTTATTATTCATTGAGGTTAAATGGATTCGTCCCCTAGGGAATGTATTTTACTTCAAATTTTAAATGTACTAGTCGTTTCCAGTTAATGAAATCAACTATTTAAATGATGAGAGAAATTTTTGTCAACTTTGAGCAGGCATATATTATATAGTTTGCAAAATATTGGATATCATTATCAGTTTAAATTCTTATAAGTTTATGTTATCTTAGCGTTATTATGATTTTAGTTTGGTTTTCTCTTTAATTTTCATATTTTTTCAGATTATTTCTAGAAGTATAATAATCAATATTTGCTCTCCACTGAGGTACAGCATAGTTGTTCATATGGTTCACAGTTTTCTTTCTTTAATTTGTTCACATACGCATTCTAATGTCTGCAACAATTTTATTAGGCCCTCTGGCAACCTTCATCGTTACAGGTCGTCTTCATGTAATCCCGCCATTCCCTGGATTTCAAGATTTGAAGTCCATACTTCTTCAACACTTGACATTTAGGTCTTTCTTGTACATAAAAATATTGTTTTCTCTTTTTGTGGCAGGGAGGCCCATAGTTAAAACTCTGCCTCCTTCAAATCTTGAATAATTGGTTGTGGATAACTAATTACTTCTATCCTAAGGTATATTTCCTTTTTAAGCGAACCAGTAATCATATCTCCCAAGCTATCCTCCTTATTCCTAATCCTTCATATTTCTTGTTGGAGTGTAAAACCCTTCTTGAAGAACCACTTGGAAGTTGGAACACGTTTTTAAATAGAACTTCTTATTCGTTTGTCTCCGTCTTTAAAGAACTGATCAGGAATTTCTTTTAGACAGACAGTTTGAAGAGAATATATTTGTTTGGTATTGGTGAAATGAATTTATTGGTTTACTTTATTACGTTTTTTACACCCACTTTTAAAAATTATTTTATGTGAGTGATTTTCTACAACAGATTTATTTTCTACAACGGATTAAAATTTTATTTGAATATTATATTTCAATATTAATAATCCACCAAGATATGAGTGCTTTCACAAAATAGTTGTTGTAAACTAAAAAAATAACCAAAAAATGTAAATAAATATCAAAGTGACAGAAGGTAGACATTAAGGTTTTTCTCAAGACAGCTGTTAATTAAAATAAAAAGAGTTTATATAAACCATATGTTTGGTAAAATATACTTCCATTGAAAATACATGGGAACTTTAAAGTCCAGTGGGGCAAAGCACATTGAACTTAGGATTACAAAAATGATTCCATAACCTCTACAGAAAATTCCCTTTAATTTGACACCTCAATCATCAAAATCGGTTCATAAATAAAGGAGTTTTGCTGTACACAAGAAATTCCTTAGCAAATTAGTATAATAGATAGATAGATTCCTTATGGCAGTGGTATCTGAATTACAACATTTTAGAAAATTAATAATATCAACAGTTAAAATAAATTTTTTCCTGTACATATTTATACTCATTTTATTTTCTACAAAAAACGTATTTTACGCTTTTTCATATCTCTTATGGGTTTCGTGTTAATAAAAAAAAACAAAGAGAAACACGGACCGGAAATGGTTTTCCAAGATAGCGGCATGTTGCCCAAGTGTGATTTTTTGGGAATTTTGGTATGATGATACCAGCTTTATTTGCGACCTTTCGACCAATTTTCAGCATGCTAAATTAAAATTCCAGAATCCGTCACTATTTTCCAGCACTATAAGTTGGTATGCTTATTATGGCTGAAAGAAAAAAGCTCACTGTGAAATTAACCTGTATAATAAATTTTAAGTTAATCAAACGAGATTAATAATTAATTAGTCTAAATCATACTCCATCAGTTATATAAATGAAGACACATTAATTCATGTAAACATTATAATTTAAAATATATGGTATTTATTACGCAGGGTATATAATATATAAATTTCTTAAAAATAATATTGTACAATTTATTTGCAAGTTAAAACTGTAGTTGTATTTTGAAAATCTATTTTCTAACTTACTTAAAATATAGGTTAATTTAAAATAGTTTTGTTAAGTTAAGGAATGAAAGCTGAGTAATAATACATCGACAAAGGGATTTTGCGAGTGTTTTAGCTGCCAGTGCAGTCAGTTCAACTGAAGTTCCATACATAGCAAAAATGATTACCTGTGAAGTCCTCTGTTATCAGTCAAAATATGTATGCTTAAATATTTACTCATGTTTTCAATAGTTGATCATGGTAAGAATATACGTTTTTTAGCTAATAAATAATCAGATATTTCTTAGTTATAAAATACCGCTTCAATGTAAATATACGGTACTGCAATCTTCAATGAATTTTCGTTTAAATACTGGGGAATAAGTTGATAAATACCTGTATTTTTAATTTCGATAATTCCTGCGATAAATTTAATTATGTGAAGTTGAAATTAAAAATCCATTTATTTCAATATATACAACATAAATTCAATAAAGCCTCTAGAAAAATAGTTCCCAGCACGGGCTACAACCTGTCAGTGTTAGAGTCGTTCATTCCACTAGCTCACTCACTAAGCCACTCCCAAAATACAAATTTTTAATATTAATGAATTTAAGTGTTCCTTGTAAAGTGAGTTAGGGGTAAACTTGTAGACCCATAGAATCGGGACTATAATGTTTCTGAAGGCAGTTTGACGAAACCTTACAAAGATACTCGATATGGAATTTACAAATATACTCCATGGAATTTTGTAAAAATCAAAATTGATTATTGTAGATAGTTGTAGTTAACGGCAACAACTTTTCTTCTCACCCCTATCTAGTTAGAGGGTAAGGGGGTAGCTTTATTATTAAATAGCAGCCCTTATTGAGTGGCAACCTCATTTTTAAGAGTTAAAAAAATAAAATAAAAAATACAATGGTGCAAAACCCCAGGTCGATTTATCACACCTAACCAGAATGGAAGCTATTTTACATTTTGAGATCGGGCGCATAATAATAAGTATGGTTCCCCCAATTTTTAATTGTTTAGATTGGGCAAGCCAAACTTTGAATGCCATTATTTGAAGGAAAAGTGGACAATGGAGGGAAAAAGGTGCTTTGGGGGTAGCTCCAAAACTCTAAATGCAAACCCTTGTTGAGTGACCTATCTCTTTGAAGTGAATATTAAGACAAGCAATGGTGCCAACCTGAAGTCGATTTGTCACCGCTACCCAAAATGACAGACATTAAAATTATTCAATTGGTAAAATGAGTGAATTAATTTTCACCTAATTAAAACTTTGAATTCCTACCATTCTGGCTGAGAGTGACATATTATCATCTTCAGGTAGGTCATGCACCATTGCTCAATTCTTAATAAATCCTTAAAGTTGATGGGTCACTCAATAGGGGTTTGCATTTTTAATTCTTGCAATTTTAATTTTACCCTACTTTGGGGGCTGGGGGAAAACTGGAAATTTGACAATAACGTACACTTTTTGGTCTAATAATGATATCTAGAGTTTGGCTTACCCAAAGTAACACATTTAAAAGGTAAATTGAGGTTTCCGCACTTAATCTCGTGTGCCTCATCTCAAAAATTAAAATGGCTGCCATTCAAGTTAGTGGTAAGATCAACTAACTTGAACATTTTGAAAACATTTTCAAAACGCGGGGTAACTCAATAGTTTTATATATATATATATATATATATATATATATATATATATAACTACTCTCACGCTGTTAGAGGGTAGAAACAAGAATTTTCTCTGTAAAAAATCCTGTGAAATTTTTAACAAACAGTGCCAACAATATTTCTATCTATATTGGTTTAAAAAATATAGATTTGTTTCCGGTCTTAAACTGACATTGAACTCTCAGACACTATGTGTATAAAACTAATGTCACTAACTTTTTAATTTAAGCGTTGCTTTCTTTGATTCTTCTTTTAATGAATGTTTTGTAAATAGGCACATTAGTAGAACTTTATTCCATGATATCTTTTTTCTAACATTATTTATTATTTTCGTGATTGCTAGCTTAACTAACTAGCTTAACTAACTAGTTCGGTCTAACTAAAATCTCTTTTTTATATTTACTTTTGGATTCATCTTTTTTAAGTCAATGTTTAACAAAACAAGTCTTAAAAAGGAACCAACGTTTCCTCTTCCTAAAATTCAATACTCAAAATTCAAAAAAAAAGTAAAGTACTAAATACGTTTAGGTCAGGAACAACTAATAACAGCAATCAACTCCTTACAGGCTAGTAACATTTGGTTTGATCTTTTATTAAGATTGTTAGCCGGTCCTGATAAACGTAACAACAAGTGACGTGTATTTAGGAGAAAATAATGCTGTAAACTCAAAGAAATAAGAGGAATGGCTCCCATTAGTTTCTCTTTATTAAGTTAGTAGTTTGTATTCGACAATATTAACTGCGAGGGATAGGTTTATCTTATATTTTGCATTTGCTAATTTAGTTAAATTAACTGAAAAATTAAATATATGATTGAACTCTCAGACACATATTTTAGGCTACAATTGTAAAACAGGAAAACATAACTGATGCGTTTATATCCTGAAATAGTTGGTAAGACTGAATTATCATACGTGATTTAGAACATTGCATTTGTATGTGTGAATAATTTAAATAACTAGAAACTTAAAATTATAATTTTTGGCGGAACTTTATAATCCGTCTCCATCGTTAAAATCAATGTTAAAAATCTATATTTTTCGATATTTACAATCTCGATTATTTTATTCATGATAACATTTAGATATCGTAAGCGAGACATCACTAATCAGAAGTTCATACCAAACTACAATTGTAACTACCGTATTGAAACCTAACAGTCATCACATTATGTGAATAAAACTTATTACGGCATATTCTAACGTTATCAACATATCATAACTTAACTATACTTTAAACTGACAAGTACTTAAAACTAATTTTAAATCGTTCACCATCTTGCATTTGATTCATTGTCAGCCGTTGTCAGGTCATGTTTTACTAAAGTATTCGTGCTATCTGCATTGAGTATACTTAGGGCTCCATGCACATAGCAGTTGCCCGTGGCTTCGCTCACGATAAGAATTTCAGCTGATCTTACTTCTGCTCTTTGAAATGTCAAATTATAGAATTCACTGCTGTTTACATTTCGGTATTTGAATGTTTAAATCCTTATAAAATGTAAACATTGAAGCTAAGGACGTTCACGGGGCGTAGCCCGAGGGGATTTTAAGGAAGTGAATAGGTCTATATGTTTCCCAGGTTCAAGATCTACCTCTGTGTGAAATTTCAACCCAGTCGGTTCAGTATTTTTTTAGTTTACCTATCCCATACCCACATACAGAAACCACCTCTTTTTTATAATAATATAGATAAATAGATCTAATAGAACAGTTTGGAATCCCACACAGCTGGTCATATGTTTACATTTTTCCGTTTATGTCGAAACAAATTTTATATAAAACAAACATAGTAGTCGAACAAGTTTTTCGATCATTTTCGAACTATACAGCCTTAATTAAAAATCTAAAGCCACTTTGCACATATCACAATTTTTTTCATAAGACAGCAATGAATTGCCCCCTCCTCCCTCTCCATACATTCATAAACTGGCGAACCTCTATTCTTATTAGTTTTGGAGTAATGTGACAATCATGTTTGGGCGTATCTCAGAGTTCAAACAAATTTATTCATGCACACTGGCGTAACTCTTTGAGATACATCCCTTTGCAGGGAAAAAGAAAAGGATCAATGTTGAAAACGCATTTCCCTTTATCAGGCCTAGATTGCTTATTTATATCCATTATTTTATTTTTATTATTTATTTTTATTTGCTTTACTTTATTTTATTTTAAGTCTTAACAAGTTTAATGGCTTCATTATTTCTTGTTATTGTATACCTATCACTTTAGATGTTTCTAGTTCCTCCCTCACCCTTATCAAAGTCGTTTAAAATATTTGACCCATTAAGTTATAACCCTCTCAAATAATTTCTGACGTACTTTTATTGATGAATGCCCAGTTTAAGATGGGCATTCATCAATAAAAGTGAACGCCCACCACTGAGCCCGCTGAGCTTTTGTTGTTTTTGATGGTGCTCCAATTCCTATTTTTTTAGAGACCTAATGTTTGACTTGACATACATAATTAACTCATTAACATACAACTTTTTGCATTTATGAGAGGTTCTTTGAAAATTGTATGAAGTATAACTGAGTAATAAAATACTCCCGTCGTACCAAACCTGCGTACTCCTATTCCTATTCCAATTCCTATTTCTTTAGAGACCTAATGTTTGACTTGACATACATAATTAACTCATTAACATACAACTTTTTGCATTTATGAGAGGTTCTTTGAAAATTGTATGAAGTATAACTGAGTAATAAAATACTCCCGTCGCACCAAACCTGCGTACTCATCGAATTTCCAAATACAAAATATACAAGAATTAATCCATTATTACGGAAAGTAGAAAAATGGAGAAGAAAGCTTCAAAACCGTAACCTACAGCTTTTAAAACACCCCGTATTTCAAAAAGTTAAAACAAATTTTGACGCTGAGTGGGGAATAAATTTGTTTCATCTTTGTGAAATTAGTAATACATTACTAATTCGCAGATGTTATAAAAATTATTGTTACGCAGCAAAAAAAACAAAATCCCCTGAAGCAGCACACCTCGAATTTCCGATGCATAGAATCATATTTTAACATCAAATAAGCGATATATGACAATTGTTTTTTATTTCCTCCATAAGAATGATGTGGTGAATGAGTGAGCATGTCTTCTGTAACAGGTATACATCAATTTGGCGGTTTCATATCAATATCCATTGGATCTGAACTGTAAGAAGCTATGTACCGAGTTGTACCAAAGAATAATGAGGGATAAGCGAGGTATAGAATGTTTCTCATTTCCCATAAGGATAATATATGGACAATGTACTGTGTTTACCGCTTTCAATATCTTGGTATCCAACGGACTTTGAGCAATGATTCATGAAACAAAATAGTCTGTTTTTTGAAGCTGAATTCAATGGTGCAAACAAAGATTTTATCATTTTTTCGACATCCTTAAAACCCCATTTTTGTGGTGGTTATCCCCCATTACCCCCCCTCCCCCTTGCATTGTTCCGATCGGGCTAGCTTATGAACTCGTCTGAGTGGTTTTACGCTTAAATTCGAACGATTGATATTTTTGGCTTTTGGTGGCTCATAAACCAAAAGTTACCATGGTCTCGGGCTTAGGTCTTACCATGAGACCTACGGTAATAGGTTCTTCCCTACAGGGGAAATTCTCGAAAATATTATGTTCAAGATAACAAGGTAGTCATCCTGCTTCATGTCCTAATTATTTTTGCTAATCTGTATTGTTGTTTCTTTTATTTTTTTCTATAATATAGTTTTTATGATGAGTTTCAATAATTTATGGTGACTTTTTACTCTATTCGTATTGTATCCAAACCAATTGCAAGAGGAGAAAATTTTATTAACTCATGACAGTTTTTCCATAGCAATCAATATCTTTATAAGTGGTTAATATTGATAAGACTTCGACGCTAAGAACAAAATGTAGGTGAAAGAATTACAGCTTGAGAGATAAAGTCCTCGATAGCTAAGTCACGTTGAGTAACATATAGCCCTGTGGGACTATGTTTGGCGTGAATGCCAAAATCTTAACTGTGTCGTATAATTATATTGTAGCAGCTAGTTAGATTTTTATCTTGCGAATCTGGTTGCAACATGTTTCCGTTGGCTATACTATTTCTGTCCGTGGAGAGTACTTATCTTCATAAAGCCTGTTACATTGAAACATTTCTGAAACAATGTAACCATCTTGCATGTTTTTAAAAATATAATAAAGATAAACAAACCTCCTAGATTTTCAACTAACTATAATTTCCCAGCTGCAGCTTCACTTTTCTGAACCTGGATTTGAATTCAACTTTATATGATTAGTTAACAACAGAGGGGGTTCCTGTCCGGGGATATAGAATACTCTTTCTTAGTCTTTATAGCCCCGGCTCCTGTCAACTCCTTGCCATATATTTTAGCGGTTTACAATGACTTTTCAGTACTCTTCCGCCCTTTTAAAGCTAAGAATAATCTAATATAAGCACTTTGTGATGGTTAATATTACATTATCATTTTATTTATTCATTTTTTGCAGTTAAGATAAATAATTTTTATATGTTTGATGTGTTCCAACCCTTTACATGAAAGTCGCTTGAATACCCAATATTGTTGTAAACCAAACTCTTTCAAGCGAGTCACAACATATCAGCCTTAAGGAATGTTTTTTTTTCATAGGTGATATGTCTGTCATTGCAACATTACTGAATCCTAAAATGATACTGAGGTTTCAGATTCTCCTACCAAGTTTATTATAAAATCTTGCTTCAACAAAACAATGTCTAAATGATTTTATTTAGCTTTACTCAAAGCTTAATATACAGGAAGAGACTTTCCATCGCTATTGTATAGAGTGTGCCAACTGTCAGTTGGCGATGTTGTTTGACTAAGTCCTAAGTCCACTTCAAATTATGGCCAGTAAAAAGAGGTACAGTTGGGAAATACGTTCTGTTCCATATATATAGCGACAAATGACACGTAGGATATTAAAAGATTTTTGCTAAATTTATACACCTTAGGTTAATGGTATTTGAAAAAAAAACTCTTGAAAAATTGAAAACCCGCCTTAACATGCAAACACTGACTTTGAATTATTGGTTTATTAATTATTTACAGTCAAATTTTCAACATTAAAAATAATTTGATCTTTTGTACTAATATGAACATAGTATCATTAAAGAAAAAATATGTTATTTAGTTTGTATTTAAAATATTAGATAAGTGCTAATCTATGAATAAGCTTATTTAGCTCAAAGTTTGTATGAAAACTGGTTTAAGGCTAGGATCGAAGTGGCTATGAAGCTTCCTGGGGAAGAAACGTTGAGCTGTAGGGTGCTCGATTATAAGCGTTATTTTCATAAATTTGCAGATAATTTGGGAAGAAAGTCCAATCATTAGTTGATATAAAGTTTCACGATCGATTACATGCAGGTAAGCCACGATGTCGGGGTCTCGACTTTGTCCACCACAAATTCTCCTGGAACCCGCAAACCGCTTTCTAGCTAATTAATGGGGTGTACAGGTGCACATGTGCACGACTTGTAACTAATTCATCGAAACTAAACTACTATTAAGTCATTATCAGATTTTTTTCACTTATACTTACTTATAAATACAACTTTTCATTTACAATTATTTTCTTACACGCCTATACTTGAAGAAAAAATAATATAGTTGGCATATATTATTGATAATAAAATTTTTTCGCTTAATTTCCGGGAAAAACAATGTTGGCCTAATCTTTGAGACTAAAAGAGGAGAAAAGTCGTTAAAGCTAATGAAAGTGGTTTTGGCCCTCCTTTTCCTTCGCTTATAATGTTACTGCAAAATTCTTATTTGTTCCTGACCGTTATTCATCATAACACTTATTATTTGCAATATTAATTTAAGTTTCACCAAATATATATAGACCCCTACGGGACCGGACCTTGGTTGGATAAGTTAAAAGGTCGGTTAAAACGGGTAATCCTTTAAACGCCAAAAAATAAAAGCTCTGTTGATTTAGGATTCTATTTACATCATTATAAAGTAGTTCTAGAATTATTTAGAAAATAAACTATAATTATCAACCTATTTTCCAAAATATTTACTGTAGAAATGTCACAAATAACCCCAAAGCACGGTCAAAACAAAAAACTTCAATAAACGAAATATTAGACGTAACGTTCCCATCGCCGGGTATGGGAACGGAATTGCCGCAATTCCTAGAAAATGGCGGTTAAACCGAACTGTTCTCAAAACAGGGCCGGTTAAAACGATTTTTAATATCTGACCAGCAAGGGCGGATAATCCGATCGTCGGTTAAAACGAGGTCGGTTAAGATGGGGTCTACTGTATTAATATTTTGTTATTATTGAATACTCAGTTTTTGAGTAAAAGAAAATGAAAAAAAATCTCAAACTTTCCAGACAGTGGTTTTAATAAAAAGTACTAACGGTCAAAACAAGAAGAAATATTTATATTTTAAGTGCTTTTAGCGAATTTCCCCTATAGGGAAGTAGCTATTACCGTAGGCGGCACGGTGACTTAAGCCCAGGACCATGTTAATTTTTCAATTTGAGGTCCCTAGACCCCAAAAACGCCGTTCGTTCATTTTCATATATATGCATATTTATACCTGTCCGTAGGCACGATAACTTTTGTAAAAAAGGTCCGATCTTGATGAAATTCGGAACAAACGTGAAAAGCGTCATTCATGACTTCGAGTTCGAAAACCAGCAAGATTGCTTTACTCTAAGAGGGTTTTTTTACGAAATAAAATTTATTTTCAAGATTTAACACCTTTTTACTTTTTACTTATTATTTTTTAATTTAATTGTCAAAATTGAATTCAGCATAAAAAACAAACAATTTAGCACTTAAAATTATTATTCTACGTCAATCAGTTGCTTAGATATTGGATAATATTGGATGTGCTAAATACAGTACGCTGTCCAATATTATTTTTTAATTTTTTCTCCAAAAAGTATAGTCACCCTGATTTAAGATATTAAAAAAATACAATTCTTAACACATAATTTAATTTTCAGGTAATGAATTTTGTTTTGTGTTTATTTTGAATAGTTAGAGTTTATTGATCGAGATTTTGCAGATTTTTTTTATACTATATCAAAAAATACAAATTATTTTAGATTTGATAAAGGAAGTGTGAGCATTTGGAGGGGGGATGTCTTAGTCTAAACTGCCTGAAAATGTAGCATGTATGTATGTTTACAATGATGAGGATTGATAATACGTTTTATTGAAAGTGGCTTGAGATGTAGGTCTGTTGCAACAGTGATGTTTTAATTACTGCAAAACTGACCATATGATTGAATTTAATTTTTTCATGAGGTTAAGTTATTTGTTTGTTTTGAGTGTTTTGAATTCATTGATTATATGTTTGTTGACATTTATTTACTATAACAAGATTACAGTTATTAAAAATTAAAAACTAAGAATTATAGAAAATACAAAAGTATATGTATTACTAATGAAAACCAATGTGGTCTCTTTGTTGATTTTCCTCATGTTTAAAGCTCATGAATGATTAAATATACGTTTTAGTATATTATTTACTTAACATATTCAAGCAATACTGTCCATCAAATAAGTTGAATGCTCACATCTTCAACGCAGGTCTGCTGCGACGGGGGTATTTAATGTTAGCTTAAACTTATCGTATGCAAGATAAATCTACGAATAGTTTTAATACGTTTTAGTAACTGAGGATGTAAAAGATACATGGTACCTAAAAAAAAATTCTGAAGTAACCCCCTTTATAAACAACATCATTTCTAACAGATTTACTACTCACAGAAATATGACTTTGAACTTATGAAAGTCACTTCTAAACTTTATGAACAAGGAAAATAGGGTGTTGTGCTACGTTATATGGACAGATAAGTCATGTTACAACAGTGCCTCTAAATGAATCCTGAAAGAATATCAGATGCAAGCAAATCCAATGTTACAGGATATACAATATATTTATTATTAGAAATTTACAATCAGGGATAACTTATCAAATTATTTAATTTTTCTTAAAGGGTTTGTACATCATGTGCTTAAGGCCACGGGCGATTGGCGAGCATAGCTTAAACACTTGTTTATTAATTTTCCAGGGAAAACAAAATATTAGCAAAAATATTTTGTTACCGACTTTTTACACATTAATTTTAATTGCATTTCTGTTATTATAAAAAATCCAACCCTATATGATTTTATTTTACTAAAGGAAACGCTATTACTTAACATTTTTGATTATGTTACTTTTTATCATCACCAAATTATAATAAGAGGATTTGGGCTCTGGAACCTGAGCCTGTCATCAGTTAGAAAGAAGCTACATATTATATATATTTTAAAATGAACAAGTCGTCCACATAAATGGCCCCTACGTGTTGCATAAGGTAGCATTGACCAGTAAGTTTTAGCAGTTCAAACAAATCCTGGAAATAAATTACGTATAATATGAGAATATAAATAAATTTTATTTTCTTGAGTATTAATATAAATAATTATTTCTCCAGGGAATTCAGCTTTTTAGTTATATTTAATAGTTTATACTTTTATTTTTATTAGTTAATTAAATAAAGTTTTTTGTAAAACAATCTTATTTTGCTAATGGCCTCACTCTAAATCACGCTAATGTCCCCGTACTTATTAGTATGTAAAGCCGGCAGCATGGAGACGAGATGTGATCCTACCCATTAGGTGTTTAACCTACTTATCGTCATTCGTATTTCAATTTTTTTATCATCTAGCTACATTTTCGTGGCCAAACAAAACGGAAATAATATTTCAATGAAAATGCAGAGAAAAATATCATCCCGGAATTTCCACCATATCATCTATTGTTATGAAATCGCCATCTTAGAATGAAGTTGTTTGGGAAAAACTATAGTCATCGAAATCAAAATAAATTTCCTTAGCCTTACAAGTTTTGAAGTTGTCCGCAGTACACTGTGCCACAGATGGTCTAGTTAGTAGGTAGTGGTTAAAGTTATTTATACCTAGCTGTTTCAACTTAAAGTGGAATTACTATAATACATTGTTACACCTGATATTCTATGTATTTTATGAATAAAGGTGAAATAAATTTAATTGTAATGTTAGATATTCCGGTCACAGACCTGCGAGCTCAGCAAATTTAATATGCTGGAATAAAACTTAGATGAAGCCATATGACGTATAGTCTCCTTATGTCCCTAAGCAAGCATGCTAAATTAATCTCTGTTACAATAGCGTTGAAAAGGAGTATGCAGGTTTGCTAACACAGAATAGTGAAAAAAAGGTATTTTTGACCACAATTCATTTGATAACAGCTATAATAAGCCACATACCCAGTGTAATTAAGGTGTATTGGAATTGAGCAGGCTATGTATTTTTATTGATTTCTAATAAGGTTAACTTATGGGAGGTGAGTATAAGGGAATTTGCAGCACAAGGAGTGTAATTACTTGGGAATTGTAGACCGTAAACAAGAAGATACTAACTGTATAAAGCCAAGATTTGTCGAGAAATAAGCAAATTGACTCTTTTATTTTTATTTGCCATGAGGTAACATGGGGACTGAATATGTGGATTTGCTGACAAGTAAACGTGGACGTTTTAGGCCGTATCCTAGTTGGTCTCAAGTACATATAGCCACAATTGAAGTTTTTTTAAAGTATATTCAAAAAAGAGAGATAAAAATGTATTTATCCCTTAACATTAACATTGGGACAAAGTAGTGTGTTCTCCATACTGAGTATTTCCACAATTTATTTATATGGAAATAACTCCCTTCTATTGGTTTTTTTAGGCAGATTTTTGAACTCTTCTGAATAATTAATAACATGTGCGTCTTAAAAAATGATAAAGTTCAGATCCGTTTCTAATAGTTTTTTTTATTTAAATTCGTTTAAGTAAAAATTCTGAAGCGAGAATCAAAACTGGGATCCCAGAACGTAAAGTTATGATCTCTATCATAGTTATTACCATGAGACCTACGTTAAATCACCTTTAGGGAAAATACCTATAAACCTAAAATAAAAAGCAAAGTTATATAAAGATAATACAATACGCAACCTAAACACTAATTTGTAATCGAACTCCAGGAGTTAATTCGATAATTTCTGTGCATAATTATACTACCAATTACGTTTGAATGAAGTAAAGATTTGAACAAAATACACGCGGTTATTGAATCCAAAGTGAAATTTTAAGCCAAGCTTTCATTTTTTACGGGACTATTTGAAGTGAAATACCTTAAACAAAATTTACAAAATCGTACAGAATTTAAATATTTAAGTTGACAAACAAACTAAAAATACAGGGTGTGGAAATGTTTTACAGTTGGCTATTGGCCAGCTGAATGTTTCAAGAGTTATTGTAGATACGCGTAATTGTAACCAATAAGGCTGCCAACGATTATAAAGTTATTTAAAAAAATTCTGTCTGACTGAGTTTTTTATTTTACAAAAAACCATTGATATATTGTTCTTTTTGCATTTATATGTTCTGTGTTCATTTTTCAATGGTTCAGTAAAAATTAATAATCTGTCGACTTTAAAATTGAAACTTGTATCCAAATTAAGACACTTAAATCGTTAATGACGAAACTTAGTTTTAATTAGTGCCTAAATTTGTCAAAATTTATTTGTAATTGATATTTTGAATATATAAGTGACGCAAAGAGACTGATATAATATGAATAACTGCGCTATTATTTTTAACAACCTGTATCATATTTGACACATAATAAAATGCTATTTTCGATAGTAGACTGAAACATAAAATTATAACACAATAATTCATATAAATTTTAAAGATACATATATTTGCATTTCACGCTTATCTCATAATACAAAAACACTATCATTTCCCGTAGTATTATTATTATTAATCTGGTCAGGTCATTTTATTTGCATTGCCAAATATTTACGAAAGCAATAACAATTAAGATAATCCTTTTTATCTTTATTAAAAATGCTTTGTTTTATAGTAATTAAACTAGATTTAAATATAATGACTTCATTGATTTGTGTTGTTTTGTTTGAATATTGATCTTAGCAAAAATTTACTCAGGAGGAAAAGGTTCAATATCAATCTAAACATTTCTGGGGTCTTTTGTCATCCAGCCAAAAAATTCGTAGTTAAATTTAGTAGAAAATAAAACGTATCAGCAAACTGATACTCATTTTCTCCCTTATAGCCATTTAAAGCAAAGAAATCTATATAATGAAATAAAATAAAACATTTATAACAAATTCACAATTATCTCACAAATACATAACAAATTATTAAAATAAAACTGTTGTTCCTTTTATAGTTAAGAGAAACGAGACATTTAGTAACAAAAGGGACAATGTTAATTCTACAAGACATTACTAAGCAATGTGAAATAGCATTGCATTGAGCCCCGATTTCTAACTTAAAATTAATTTACAGCAATGTTATTTGGTAAAGGGACTCAACACATTTTTCAATAGAGTCTACATGACACGAATAGTCACTGTTTTCATGCTCTTCTACTCCTAAAACATAAATTTTCGTATATCAGTTTTTTTTATTGTTATTTTATTTGTTCTACAATAATTTTAGCAAATTGTCCATTGGGTAAACGTTCACTGCATATCGGGTTTAAGGCAGGACACCCTCCCCTATTGTGGCGAGAGCCACATCGAGTGCAGTCAAAAGCATTGTTTTGAGAATTGTTTTGAAAATTTGATGAGGGACTATCCCTTCTAACTAAATTCATGGATCCTTAAGCATCACGAGGTATTTCCACCATTTTGTTTTTTTTTTTATTGTTTATGTGCTCGAAATAATTTAATTGCAGTATATAGTGTAACGCTATCAATACTAACTACTTTTTCTCTTAACTAGCATCTGGTACGCCAATAAGTAGCTCACCACAGTTCTATCTCGAAGCAAATTATTTTTCTTTGGGCAGAATTGCAAGAGTTAGCTTGATTTACTACTTTTGTGCGAACTTCTTTAAGAGCTTGTTGGTCCTCCTGATAAACAAAAATCTCTCAAAAACCTCAATAGTTTTACCAATAAAGAACTCATCAAATAATCGATAGTTTCCATTATAACAGAACTAAAAAACAAAAACCAAATCATAATATGTTCTACGAGAGTAACTTTTAAATCAGCTATGTCCAGTGAAAAACCAAAGACTTTTAAACAGTTCTCCACAACTGTATTCTAGACGTTTAAGTTCAGATGATACATTTGGTTGCTTTAGAAGCAAATTTAAATTTTGCCCATAGTTATTTTCTTGGTTACTTACTGAAATAAGTTCTTCAACTTAGTTGATTATTCTTTTATTTCTTTTCTGTTTAGGGTTCGGCACCAGATCTTTAAGTTAACTGATAAAAATAAAATACTTTGTATGTTAAATTTGTTTATTGCAAGTCCACACAAAACTGAAATATCTAATAAAAACAATAACGAGGACCAATCATTTGTTAGAATAAACCCCTGATTGTATACTTTACTATCAATATCAGTTTGACATACCTGATGTCATATATTCTCATGATTCAATCTGGTAGATTTGAGTTCAAACATCTAAAGTAACCACGAAGTTTTATTGCGTAAATACTAATAGTAACCCAATTTTACGTTAAACGGTGGATTACGTGGACATTTCAGAGTAATTGTAAGATTAGTGTTCAAAATCAGATTGAGATGGAAAGCGTTAGCCAATTTCTATCATTTGCCCATCTTGAGGATACGGAATAATCTAAGGGATAAAACTTCTCAATGCCACCACCAACTGCAAACTGACGAAAGTAATTTAGCACTAAATAAATTGTAATCTAAAATAATACTATAAATAACCGACTGGTCAAAATAGATAGGTTCATTATCAACCAAAATAAATTAAAGTTTATATAATTAACATTTAGGTAAGAGTTTTATATCGTATATTAGTAACTTTATTTTATTGTTAAGACAAATAAAGTTATTATTATTATTATTGAAATGATTATACTCTTACGACATTTTGCTAAGAGTTTTAGGTCCAGTGTTTCTAGTAGCGGGTGGGTTCTGTGGTAATCAGCCCTAATGAGTGGTGGGGTGGTTTGACCCATTCAACCACCGCTGTCGAGAAGGTTTCTACTTTAAAAGTTCACACTTGACTGACTCTTTAGTTTCCTATTGGTGGAGGCGAGGTTAAGGCTATATACAGGGTATCCGGAAATTTTGGTAAAATATTTTAGTATATGATAGTACAGGTAAAAATAAGAAAAAAGTTCATATAAACATAGGTCCAAAAGTGCTTCGTTTTCTGTCTGTGTGTCTGTTTGTGATTTTTACATATTTAATCATATCTCATGAACCTCTAAACGTATAAACTTCAAACTTGGTACATGGATGACCACTATTAAGACATATTTTTGTAAGAAGTATCAAATTTCTACTTTTTACTATGTCAAAATAGCGACTGTTTTTTGTTTTCAAAGCTAAATATCTTAAAAACTGTAAATTTTAGAAAAATTATACAAGTGACGAAAAAGTTGTGAAATTGAATCCAATTAACGCTGATATTAAGATTATGATGATCGGACTACTATAACGGAGAAATTTTAATTTTTCCAAATAAAAACATGGACATTTCTGACAGTTTGTTCTAAGGGACCATGTTTTTACTCAGAAAAGTTAATATTTCTCCGTTATTAGTAGTCCGATCATCATAATCTTAATATCAGCGTTAATTGGATTAAATTTCACAACCTTTTTGTCTCTTGTATAATTTTTCTAAATTTTACGGTTTTTAAGATATTTAGCTTTGGAAACGAAAATCAGTCGCCATTTTGAAGTGGTACAAAGTAGACATTTGATATTTCTTACAAAAATAGGTCTTAATAGTGGTCATCCATGTACTAAGTTTGATGTTTATACGTTTAGAGGTTCGTGAGAAATGATTAAATATGTAAAAATCACAAACAGACACACGGACGGAAAACGAAGCACTTTTGGACCTATGTTTATATGAACTTTTTTTCTTATTTTTACCTTTACTATCATATACTAAACTATTTTACCATAATTTCCGGACACCCTATATTTATGTGGGTTGCGAAGCATATTTTAAGCATAAAAAAGGAGCTTTCTTTAAATTTCTGAAAAAGGAGTGTTGAAATTTGAAAAAACCTAAACGAAGCTATGGTTAAGCTATGAAACACAAACAAGCTCGCATTTTCCCTACATAAATTTACTCGGTCTAGTTAAACTTTTCACGAAGAATATTTTAGTTGATTTTTTATTTTACTATATTACTGTTGAAACCTAATTCTCATTGACATACACAATTCCAGCAATAATGTAGCATTTCTAGAAGAACTGAGTTAACTCCATCCAGTAGTTTTACTTAAAATTTCCACTTCGCTTTCCTTAAATGTGATCTTCATTTTGTCCTGCTAAACTTCACGCTGGCACCGAGCTTTTTTCAAATGACATCTCAATTATTAAAATCTATTCAAAAATGTAACTAGCGTTTTATTATAAAAACAGTGTACTAAATTCATAAAAATGTTGAGTAGTCCAAAATGGCGGATAATTTTTTTTTACTTACGGAACACCCGTTTATGGATTCTACGCTTAACTTTAGGAACTTTTTATTCGTTGTAATATTTTGATAAGCTCAATGGTGGCTATGAGTAGTTTAAATTTTATTTTTTCTCTATAGCAAATGCATCGCTTTCTTTAACATGTGCCATCCTATGTATTCCTTTGAGGGCAACTCCTTCCCTATGTATTCCTTGAAGAAAGGTAATACTTCAATAACCCACTTAAAACCTCGGAAAATGGTAAAAAATTATATATCACCGTTTCATTTCTTACAGGAAATAAATTAAAGACTATTTTTACAATAGAATGTCTTCAATAGAAGATATCTTTGTTTAGGCCGTTTGGAGGAGTGGAGACTGAAATTTACAAAGCAAAAAAGCAGAATGTCAAAATGTGCTATGTGAACAAAAATCTTTCAAATCTAATATTATATACGTCTCAGCAATAAAGTTATCAAAGAAAAGGAGCGCGAAGAGGAAACAATAGGCATGCCAGTGATAACGGGCAAGGCCAAGGTCATCAGGAGTCTGTTGTTTCTTAAGAGGTTAGGCCATATCTTTTCAATGAATTTAATGTTCGTAAATAAATGTGTAAGTGTCAGTGTTTTAGTGATTTTGCACTCATGACGACCTCAAATTGAGGGCAACGTTCTACGTATTTCAGGCCTGAGGATGAAGCTTTTAAGCTTCGAAACCACGTGGTATCTATCACTACTAATTTTTGGATCACATGACGGATACAGGTAATTTAACCTTTCTTTATACTTATTTCTTAATATATCTTAAGAAAACCTGGTAAATGGCTTCTTCTTGTTCAAATCGACTAAATATTGATTTAAAACCACCCAATTTTGATATACCTGTTGCAGCAAACCTGCGTATTCATTCCCCATTTTATTCTTAAGGAGATAATAATAAAACATGTAACATCTCCTTGTGCTGAAATATGTTCTTAAGCATTTTATATTCGCTTAGTATGCAGATCTGCTGAAACGCGGGTATTTCAAAGTATTTATACTGTATCTTCTTCAAGGAAGATCATTTTTGATTATATTTACACGACTCCTAATAGTAATATGCATCCAATAAAGTTGCTGATTGCACATATTATACTATACGTTAATACTGTTTATTTGAACTTTCATCAAATCAAAATAAACTAATTCATGTTTCTGCTAAAGATTTTTTAAAGTTTTATATGGCTGTTTACATTCAAAGTCGGAAGTTCTAACTGTTCTTATATTTTGTCTTATCGTATCTTGTTATAAGTTATATTTTCTTACTTCTGTTATAAATCATTTTATTCATTTCCTAACGACAATAGTTTATATTTTCAGAGCAGTGTTTTTCGTTTATAAATTAGTAATGTTGGTTCTATAGTTAAGTTACTTCTGTGTTTTGGAAACGTGGGAAATACTGTGTAATGTTTACACTTTGCCAACCAAACAGATCTTTAAGACTTTGGTTCAAATTTTTGTATTTGTAAATATGTATTGTTTTGCAATAAACCATTGATCGATAAATTGATTGATAGAATTATATTTCTGATATGCTTATAGGTGATTGTGGTTCTATAAAACAAAAAAGAACTAGGTAGCCCCTAGATCCAGGATATAATTTATTAGATGACTGCGAGGCAATGGATGCTCCATCTAATGGATGTTTTAGCAATTACAAACCCTTTCTGTAATTATATTTTTGACGGTTTTGCAATACGTTTTTATTTGTATTTTAATGTAAGGTTCTTTAGGAAAGTGTTTTTAACCATATAATATTAAGGTATATAAAAGTAAAGTAAATGTAATAACGTTACTATAAAAAATTTTCTACGGGATGTGCCTTTTAGGAGCCGAGAGGGGAAAGGTAACCCCTAGACAAGCACACCAAAGATGTACTCGGTAAGTGGTTGGCAGGGACTTCAGGATGTAGTTATTTTATAATTTATGCTGCATTAATCAAACTGGAATATGGTTGTTGAAATAATTTGAAAAAAAATTATTCATTCAAGCAAAATTTTGCGGTTGGGTCAGTTATTGTTTGGTTTTTGCGGTGATTGTGGGATACCTGATTTGTTTTGTGGATCTTCGGGCAGTTCCGACTCATGATAAACTCGGTGAGTTATGTAGTTTATTTATTTTTTTCAATCGGGTTTCAGGTTTTAGGAATGTAGTGCTTTTAAAGCTTTCTACGGGCTTACATAAGAATTTTCCGAGATTTGAACCCATAACCTCTGTTTCGGGAATATCCAGTAGATAAAAATAAACATATGTTTTTTTTTTCTTCCTATGCGAAGAAGTTGGGACGAATTATGCTTTGCGTTTTCAGTGTAAGCAGTTTTTACGTTACATTAGATGGTTGGGGGTCTGACTCGACCTGTAGGAAAGAAATGGAGGCCATTTTTTATTTAATTTTTCAGAGAGTCTTGTGTCTTTTCATCATACATGCACGAGGTATTATGTTGATAAATAGAACGACTTACAACTAGAAATTATTCATATACTTAGGAAACTTTCGATATTTTTTTTATGAAATTGCGAATGATAAATAAATAAATGACGCCGTAAAACCTATTTTTTACACCATTATGATATATAATTTAAATGTGATTAGAAAAACACATTTTTATTATTATTTGAGAGTACTTATTTGTTACGCCTACTTATTATTCATGGAAGCGTCTGTAAATGTAAAACATCTCGATGTTTTAAACAGTTAAGACTTTCATGTAGTTTTAGCAAACTTCCCCTATAGGGAAGAAGCTATTACCGTAGGTCTCATTGTAAGACCTAAGCCCGGGACCACTACAACTTTTCGTTATAGGTCCACCAGAAGCCAAAAACACTGTTCGTTCAAAGTTTTATATATATACTAGCAAATATACCCGGAGCTTCGCCAGCTGAAAAAATGACTAATTTTTAATCAACTCATATTATGCTATAAGCAATTTTTAGGAATAGTTATAAAATTGACTGATTTGGGTTGCGGGCCATTGGCGTACAATTACACCCTTAAGGTCAGTTAGTAGTTCCACTATAGATTGAAGTGAGAAGGTGTAACGTTTCCTCTAAAAATATTCCCCCATGATTAGCAAATAGTATGAATTAGCTTTCTCCAATTTTCCAACACAGAGAATGAGAAGTAAACAGGGATGTAAAACAAAAATTACGCTAAGGGCGGCTTTTCGACTTAACATCGATGTGAATTTAGAACGTTTTTGAAAAAATAGGCCGAAAACTGTAAGAAAAAGTAGACGGTAGGCCTAAGTGCCTTGGCCAAAAACATATTTCCCAAACCTTTCTCAATCACATTGAAGATGGGGTCTCTAACCTATCGATAAGGCAAAATTATTATTGTTGTAATGGTATATTTTTGAAATTTAAATCTTCATCACCTAATTCATTTTAATTTTGAAACTCCGTTTCTAGTAGAGATACATATACTCGAAAGTAAATGAAATGTACTTTTTCTATCCCCGGAAAATACTGTATAGGCTTTCCAGCCATGGTTTCAAAAACTGAAATAGCCGCCTCTTTGAATTTTATAATAAACTCTACCTTAGCTATCAGAGAGAGAAAATTTTGTCTAGTGCCTATAAAGAACATTTGTGTCAAGTTGCATGGCCCAAACTCTTGTAGTTTATGAGAAAATAAGCTATGAAAGCTAAAAATGGCCGCCATTATGAATTTCATAAAATACCTCATTCAAGCCCTTTGAGAGAAAATATTGCAAAATCCTTTCTTAGTACGCATCTAGACATTTATTTACCGTTGATTTTATCAGTCTGAAACTTGATATAAATATACTGTACTATATTAAGTTATAAACTTTATTCCAAAATATAACTTATAATAGGTACCTTGAAAAAGATAATATATTTTTCATCATGTCCTTGAACAAAATATTTGTCTACTTTAGACGCATAACTTAATAACGTTTACCTGTATATAATTTTAGAAAATATTGCTCCACAAATATTTATTACAACATGGATATCAATGGATATCATATCCAGGCTTAAGTTACAATAGTATTGATCAATAAACGAGGAAGAAAATATATTGTGTAATAAGTAATTTTTTTTTTTTTTAAATAGCATGCATGCAAAAAGTTAATGTTCTAAAAAATGTTAAAGCAATTAATGTATTAAGGGTATTAATTAGATTAAACCTCCAATACTAATACTCCAATGTAATACTTCTTGTTGACAGGATCAATGCTTACCAACAACTACGGAGTCATAACGTATGAAAAATGATTAAATGGTAAAACTATTTAAAGTTACTGACACAATAGAACTTTCTAACTAATTGGTGCTTAACCAAAACCTCAGCAATGTTAGGAACGAAGCCGCTACAAGTTTAAGTTTGTACCGATTAAATCTTGAAGATGTAACTTTGAGTCTCTAACTTCAAATTCTATTTTACATCGCATGAAATTGCTGACACTAAACTTGGTTTCCAAGGATCTGAACCTTTTATCTGATACTAATTTCAATTTTTTTATTCTTAAGTTATAGTTTGTATGAATTTATTTACAAATATTTCAGTTTATATCTGCTCTTAAACAAACTAATGTTATTTGAACGCTAAGTAAGTTTAATCAACACCAGCCTAGGAACACATTAAATTACTGTCTAAAATGTTTACTGTTCTATTGACATTTTTATACCAACTTTTGATTGCCAGATACAATTTTTGCTCTCGATTTTTCTTCAAGACGAATGCCCTAAGCTTATAAAGTGAAGCATTACTCCACTATATGTCACTGTCATTCTTTGTTTCTATCTTGTAACTGCAAGATTAATGATTAAACTCAATTTTTGTCAACCGTTGTTGGATTTATTAGAGATAAAATAACATGCATTATTTATTTAATTAATATAAATGAACCCCAGTATCACACGACAATAAAATAGTAAATATAAAAAAATTGGATTTCTTGAAATTATTGAAAAATAGTTTATTTGGTGGTTTAAAATGTGGATTAAAATTAATGATTTAACATACCAATGTAAATAATAACATGACAAAACCTTGTTTACCATTATGTAATGTAACTCAACAATTCATAGAATCATGTAAATAGACCAAGAACCCTTAAAAAAAGTTTAAACGGCAAAAATAAACAGGTTTTTGAGGATATAGAAGATTGAAAACTGTAAATTACTGGCGGTCTTTCGCATCCAAAGCATTTAAGCCAAGTTTCATAGCCCAAAGCCTTTAAGTAAATAAACGGTATCAGGAAACTGACACATAATATCTCCCTGCTCCAAGTCATTTAAACCCGAAAACATATATGGTGAAGTAAAACAAATTAGTAATTAATTATCACACATATGTATACCATATGTTATCAAAATAGGTTAGTAAACAACGGAGATATCGGGTTTTGAATATTTGCCATAAGAATAACATTGGACAACATAATACTGCGTTTACCACCTAAATAAAATATCAATTATCTTTGTAACCAGTTGACGTAGACTGATGATTCAAAATACTAGATTATTTAGTTTTTCAAGCCAAATTTAATGGTTGCAAGTAAATTTTCTTTAAAAGTTACAGTTTTTGTGAAATTTGAAAAACATGAATTTTTAACACTTAAACCCCCATAACTTCAGAACCTGGATTTTTACAGATATGTGGGTGGTGTCATTTGGTTTGTCATCTTAATCACTAAAAACCATGAAGTCTTTATCAAAATCGTTAGAGCCGTTTTTGATAAATTGGGATTTTTGTAATTTTGTATGGGTTTTTATGGGGTAAATACCCTTACAAATCAAAAATTTTAAAAAAATTAAAAATATGCTTGGAGATACCACGGCTTTATACCTACATGCCAAAGTTCATGAAAATCGGACCACTAATGTCGTCTCTAGCTTTGTTTACATCCACACAGACACACACACACACACACACACACACATACACACACACACACACACACACACACACACACACAAACAGACAGACAGACACAATGCCAAAAACCACCTTTTTTGGATTAAGGGAGCACTACAATGAATATATCTACTAACAACTCAAATTCGAAAATTTTGACGAAAACAATACCTTCTCCATATACATTGTATGAGGGGAGAAAGTGAAAAAAGCATGAAGGGCCAGTTTATCAGTCAGTCACTTATCAGTCTATTGATCCAGCAGTTGCCGAGTGTTGAATACAGCCAGAAATAAATGGTATCAGGAAAATGTCACATACTTTCTCCCTCCAAGTCATTTAAAACCAGAAAACATATATGGTGAAATAAAACAAATTAACAATAAATTATCACACATACATATATACATCCACACACACACACACACACACACACACACACACACACACACACACACACACACACACACACACACACACACACACACACACACACACACACACACACACACACACACACACACACACAGACAGACACAATGCCAAAAACCACCTTTTTTGGATTCAGGGAGCACTACAATGAATATATCCACTAACAACTCAAATTCGAAACTTTTTACGAAAACAATACTTTCTCCATATACATTGTATAGGGGAGAGAAAGCAA